>CM075020.1:19319725-19348578 GCA_037576675.1 Pangasius sanitwongsei | reverse complement strand
CATGTGATTCAGAGCGCGGTCACGCTGAAGGCGTTCCCATAGCGTTTCGACGCAGCTCGAGTTCCTGAAGGGGAACATAGAATGCCATTTGAGGCCAATGTTAATTCTTATCCATATTCTTACACTGACTGACATACTGTATATCCAATTACACATCTGTTAGTAGCATAATACACTCACCTGTCACTTTAGGCACACTTGAGCCCCTGTGATTTTCACGCACAACACTCTCAGGAGTTTACACAGAATGGTGCAAAAAATAAAAAACTTCCAGTGAGCGGTGCACTTTTTTCTTCTCTGTAGACCAGTGCCTGTGGTTTCTGCACCACTGAACTCTGAATGTGCATTCATCTTTGTAATGACAGATTTACGCTATACAACTGTACTAGAATATTTCTTTCTGTGTAGACGTCGATGGTCAATAGATATTGCATTAATACACAAGCATCACAGAATGAATGTGTGATTTCACCACGATTTCTAAATTTCTTTATCTCTTTCCCATAAATTTTAATGCAGATGTCACTTACATTGCTGTTCCTATTGAAACACGGATTTGGTGACTGAAGTTCCTGCCATCCATGCCCCAATAATGAGCAATCTTTAAAAGTCATATCTTAGAATCATTTCCTTGCCATAGTGATCCAAAATCGACATCAACTGGGCATGTTTATACATGCCACAGAGCATGGTAGTATGTCAGCTATTTAATTGTATTATGGAAGCTTCTGCATTTGTGATGTTTATACATTTACTTATTCAGGGTTTATGAAGGCCACCTTCATAGTACTCCACCACTTTCCCCACATCCCTCAAATCTTACCTGCATCATTATCACCAGTCTCTTATAAAACATGGCACAGTGACTCTGGTTTCCTCTACCTCTGCAAATCTAGACAAATAGGATCTGTCACTTTCTGCTCTCCACAGAAGTCCATTACAGCCCAGCAGGAGCCCGGCAGCATACCTACCTGCATCAGTAATGGCAAAAATTCTAATTGGACAGACACATCATCATTCATTTTACTTTCAATTATCCATTACAGTGGGTATAGCAGTGTGCATTCAAGGCTTGTATTCAAGAAACCACCCTCCAGCACAAAAGAGTTTGTTTTTTCTCAGTGACAGTATTAAAATGATGTTTACATTTTTTAATTTCATTTATTTTTTATATCATATTTTCTAATTCACAGATTTGTCTGCTTCTTTGTATATTATGTCTGCTTCTGTGGCTGCGTGCAAGCTGATGTGAATATACAAGAGGTATCCAACCTCAGATTTAGAAACATATTAAACAAATGAGAGGCAACATATCTATAAAAAAAATCTGACTCTGACAGAATTTTTTGTTTTCCATAGACATAGATCTGCTATGAATTTAGTTAAATTCCTGAGCCCTCAGTCCATCTTATTGATTCTGCTCCTCAGCCCAATCACTGCTTATTTAGTCTAGTCACTGCTTATGTGGAGCCTATGTCTAGCTTGTGTAATATCAGCTTGCTGAACTGGCATTAAAAGGGTGTTGCTGTGTTGTATTGTGGGCTATGGGGATGACAGTGAATTTAAAGGCACTGATTTAAAATCAGTCTGCCACAGAAATAACTACCTTTTGTGTTCCTCTCCCACAGAGAATTGGTATTTACATCACAGAGAAGTTTGGCTGGGTAGAGAGGTGATGTTTGACTCATCTTTTTGTGACTGTGAGAGAAAATCTGTCTGCCCTCTTACTGCCATGCTTACTACCTGGAACATGATGATTGCTGTCCAAGCAGACTGCTGTGTGAACACAATAAAAACACCTACATAGACAAATTTACTGAGCTGTCCGTCATTAACTGAAGTCCATCTACAGAACTCAGTGAACCAATAACCAAGATCAGATTACCAACTGCTGAGGCATTGAGAACAGCAGGAGGGTCTTCAGGGAAACCTAAAGCAATCTACTACTGAGAGCAAAGTCTGAACTAATATCAACATTTCATTTCTATGGAGACCTCCTAATTTCTTGCCCATTGTACTGGGTAGGAGTTGGTTACATTCTCTGTCAAAAGCACAAAGTGTTCCCAAAATTTATGTGGATTTGCGCTATCACCCCCACGGAGATGGACAGGCACATACACTCCCCAGCCAAGAACAGGAATCTGAGGCACAGGCTCACTGAAACTGAACAGTTGAAGAAGCCATAGGCAATGTTTTAATTTACTGAAACTGTTCATTAAATTGTGTCAGTAAATTGCCACCATATGCTCCTTTACTTTTACAGCGGCCCCTCAAGGGCCATAAGGCTTAAACATTTAAAGAAATCAAAGGGAAAAGATATCCAATACTTTAGTTTCTTTATCTATTTATTTAATTCTTGCTAATTTCCTGACCAATGATTTGTTGTTAAGACCATTAAAAGTTTAATATTTTGCCATTTTGGGCTTGGCCCTTTTTTTTGCCCAGGAATGTACATCCACCAATTAGGATGAAGATGCAGAATACCAAGTGTCAGCTCAGTCGAACTTACAGTTCTTGAGAAACAGTTTTCTGACCTTAGCTCTGCTCCCTATTGATGGCCAAAGCTTTGTCCTGAATGGGCCTTTCAGGTTTCTTGCAAGTTTCTTTCAAGTGGATACAAAGAATCGTAAGTTACAGCTGTTTGAGTGAATTAGACTCTGCCCAATTCGAATTGATTTACAGGTGGCGGCCATTTTGTTAATAAATCTCAACATGTTTTTGACCCCTATGAAGAAAGAAATACTCCTCATCCATTTGACACCAACTTTGTAAAGATGGAACAAAAATTCTAGGACTAGTTTCAAAAGTGGGTTTTGTATATTAAGCAAATTAGCAAAAACTCAATGTGGTGAGTACTCCAAATCGCAAATTGGTTCAGAATTAGCCAACAAATCACGAGAAAAAATTATTTTGTCTCTAGTCCTCATGGCTTTCGAAATTTGTCCTAAAATGTGAAATGGTGTGCTATGCTGTGCTGAGTAAAGGGAATGAGTACTACATACTTGCCAAATTTCAGGTCTGCAGCACGTGCGGTTTGGTCTGCATGTCCTTCCAAAAAAAATTTTTCATTCATTCCTGTGGGAAAAAACAGATTTCAAATGGCTGCTAGGCAGGAACCACACGGCCAATCAAAAAAGCTGTATACAAGCACACTTTTCCCAACTAGATGGAACAATTTGGCATTGGTCCCATTTCAAGATCTCAAAAACTGTGGGACTACATAGTGGACAAATTTTTGGCAGGAAAAAAATTTAAAATTAATAACATTAATTAATAACATTAATTAATAACAACAACAACAACAATAATAATAATAATAATAATAATAATAATAATAATAATAATAATAATAGAATTTCCTGAAGAAAATGTGAGTGGTGCTTTCTCATGCAAAATTCGATACCAACAGGCAGCTGCAGGTGCCAGAAGGGAGCTAACGTGTCTATGCATTTGTTGAAGCACAACTAATCTGACCCATATCAGTAGCCTTATTATTGTATTTTACGTGATTTTTAAACATAATAGGCATTATGGCAGTCCGTTCGCATGCATGTGACGTTATTAGAATACCCATAATGCAGTTCTCCTCATTGAGCCGAGCATTATTATATGTCACATGTCTTTGTTGTGGTAGTTTTGTGATTCCACTTATTTTGGGGGTTAACATGCACGTGAGGTCACGTGACATGGCTGCATTAGTTTGGTGGTTACACTACGTTTATGGCCTGTTGGATACTGCTACTTATTTTTCAGTGAGTGTGTATGGGGTAAATTTCATTGGGAATTTCACATGATACGTACGTGGGAATGGCAAGAAAACTAATCTCACACATCTCCCGAGAGGTCTGAGCAATTTGAGGTGTGATCCATGTCTGTGAGTCAAACTGTGCTGGACTAGTAAGGCGCCAAAGATTTCCTATGGAGATAGTAAATCTAAACAGGGTCTTTGTTTGCCTGTTTGCTCCTCTAGACTCGTTTTACTTTAGTGTGTATTGACAATCCCAATGGGAAATTCCATGCGATGTACACATGGGATCAATTCGCAAATTCTCTGGACCAAGCCAAACACTTGGATATGTCATTCATGTCTGTGTCACTAATAGTGTGAGAGTTAGGGGGGTCCAAAATTTCCTATAATTGTCTATGGGGCCAGAATAATGCCATTTTCTGGGCATTTCCAGTGAAAATTCTGAAATGAAGTGTGTATATGCCAGGTCTACTCCCTAAGACATATGAGAGGAGATGTGATACGAGCATGTCAGCCAAACAACGTCCGAGCTGTGACACCAGTGTTTTATTCCCCATTCATTCTCTATGGCCTGAAAGCGTGCAATTTTTGCCACGTGGCAAAACGTGCACATGGGAACGTTGAGGAAAGTAATAGTATATCCATCCCAATGGGGCCACACATTTTGAGGTATGTGTTGTTACGGTGACACAAACACTGAACTGTTTGGTCTATCAAAAGGCTTTAAACAACTATGCCAGCATAATCTAATGATGATCTGAGTCAAATTTGGTTAAGACCCGAGGAACTGTCTAGGACGAGTTAGAAAAAGATTTTTCAAAAAAATGCTAAACAGCGGAAAATCTAGTCGAAATTAACTCGACTCATAAATTTATGTGAAGGGATTCACGAGTGATTTGTAGTTTCACTCATGATGTGTATGTTTTGACCTGCTGACCTGCTGCAGCAGTACTTTCAGACCTGGGCCCTGAGAGGTAACCTCAAAAAGACCAAAACTCTAATATTCCCGAAAAAAGCCAGATCTCAGAGACACACACCACAATTCATATCAGGGACACACAAAATCAAAACTTAAAATATAATTATCTAGGTCATGAATGTTTTTAAATGTAAGTTTCACTCCGGCAGTCAGTGAGCTGACAGAAAAAGCACACAGGGTACTCTACACAATTAAGCGACAAATCTATATTCCAATACCAATTCAAATTTGGCTCGAATTACTCAAATCAGTCATAGAACCTATGTGGTAGTGAGGTGTAGGGCCAAAACCTCACCCAATGGGGCACACACCAAAACTTCACTAACAAACATGGACACTACACTAACACACACCAACACTACACTAACACTGCAAAAAAACTGCACTAACAGTGCTGTGCATCTGAACCAGCCAAACCTCAGAACAGAGTAAACAAAATTATGACATTCCAAAAACAAAACTACACTGGAGAATTCAAACACAAGAACAGAGTAAAATGCAGTGCTATCTGTGGCAGATTACCTGAACACAGTGACTGAAAAAAAACACAGAACCACACTGACAAAGTAAAGACTAGTGCACGCAGACTAGCCATCGAGATATGAACAAGGTAAATGTGTCACACAATAACTCAAAAGCATCCTATGCTCTCCCATTTTAATAAGCATACACAGTATTGCTTTGCTTTCATCTCTAGCTTAGAGCAATAATGTGTGATAATGTGTGATAATAATAATAAAAATAATGTCATTGACTGCTAAGGATTTGCATCTAAGTATTAAAAATAATCCTTTATTTTTAATTATGTTAGTTTGTCCAATTTTTACAGGGACTATGTAAAAAATGGCTGTAGTTCCTAAACAGTTAAGGCAATATTTTTTAATTAAGCCTCTTGAATTAAAGCTGAAAAAGTTACAAAAATTGTGTCACTGTCCAAATACTTATGCACCCGACTGTACATGTATAAATATCTTCCTGGTTATTTGCTTATGGGTTTCCTCATGGATAAGTGATTTCCATTTACAGTCTTTCTCGATTGCTAAGACAGGCTTAATGAACTTGGGATCTGTCATGTTCCTTTTTTACGTGGGTTTTTATTCGTAAAGCATGAGAGGAGACCACTGTGACTGTTAGTCGTCTTTTAATGCCGCCACAGAAAAAACACCTAGGCAGGATGTAACAACTTGCCTCCTTAAACTTTGTAACACTGCCCTCTAGTGGGACATTGATGAAATAGCATCGATAATCACAGACGTAGTTACTTTAATAGCCTATATGCACCCGCATATACTACATCCCCCTTTTTTAGGACATTTAAGAGAAAATGCAGGAAAAGAAAATATACTCATTCACCAACATGTAATAAACAAGTATGACCACTCAATTATTATACAGTTCAAAACAACTGGAATAACAAACTGCACCTGCTTACATGTTTATTTGTCTTTCAACCGAAACACTCAAAACACAAACATTATTTATTTTTTAACTTCCTTTTTTTCTTATTCTTCTTCTTAGCCCATTTCAAAATCACTGAATCTAATTGGCTTCTTTACAAGCCTCCCACTCCTAGTACAATATCCTTGCTCAGTGTTTTCAGCCAGCAGAGTTTGATCTTGCACATTGTCCTTCTGGACTGACCGTTCTGTGTCATCTCCTTCAGCTTCCTCCACAGCACCTGGTAGAGCTTTTTCTTTGCTTGCACGCAAGTGTCTCCTGTTCCTCCTGTATGTCTGACCAGAATCCGTCACAATGTTGTAAGAACGTGGCTCCGGCCTTTGTCCTGTCACCATTGCCGGCTTCCAACCCTGTGATGTTTCCACCCTAACGACTGATCCCGGCTGAATCACAGACAGAGGTTTGGCATGTTGGTTGTAGCAATGTGCTTGCCTCTGCTGTTGGTGTACCAACCTTTTCTTTACATTTTTAGGGTGCTTTGGTTTCAGAGCCCCACTGGCTATTGGGAGAGTGCTCCGCAACACTTGGCCCATGAGCATTTCAGCTGGTGAGTATCCCAGACCGGTCAGCAGGGTGTTTCTCAGTGCTAGAAGTGCAAGATGTGGATCCGTCTGAGCTTGCTCAGCTTTCTTTAGCATTAGCTTGACTGTTTTTATGGACCGCTCTGCCATCCCGTTAGACTGTGGGTATCCTGGGCTTGAATATTTCCAGTTTATGCCCCAGTCTCTTGCAAACTGACGCACCTCTGCACTTGCAAATGGCACATGATCACTTATAATCTCCTTGGGTATGCCATGCCTAGCGAATATTGCTTTCAGTTTCCCCACTACTGTGCGTGCGGCTTTGTCAGGAACTTCTGGGTATTTTGAAAAGTAATCAGTTCATGGGGTTTCAATGGCTCTTTTTGGTTCTTTGGCATTAGCTGCTGGCACACTGTACATCTTTCGACCATGTTCTGGATCTCTGTAGACATGCCTGGCCAGTACAAGTATCTCCTTGCATGTTCCTTGGTGCGTTGTACTCCTTGATGAGCTGCATGCAGTCTTTCCAGTATTACTAGCCGCATCCCTCTTGGGATGATGAATTTGTCATTTGTCATTATCAATCCGTCACAGATTCTTATTGTGTCTGATGGGCCAGTAACTCCTCAGATCTTTGTCAAGCTGTTTCTTGTGGACAGGCCATCCTCGCTGGTGCACTTCTCTTAGCTTTGAAGATGTTTCATCTGCTTTTGTCTCTGACTTGAGCCTTTCAAGCATTTCAGTGCCCATGGCCTCAGTGGCTTCCACTGTATAAACTACTCTTTCCTCGCCATCCATGTTTTCATCATGCAGTCTGTCCCCAGACAGAAATGCCCTAGACAGGGCGTCAGCTATCAGCATGTCTTTTCCTGGGGTGTAGCTCACCTGCAGATTGTAACGCTGCAACTGCAGAAGCATTCTTTGCAGACGGGCTGGAGCTTGACTCAGAGGCTTTGTGAAAATTGCCTCCAGTGGCTTGTGATCAGAATGTACAATCACAGATGCTCCAAAAACATACTGATGGTATTTACGTGCAGCAAAAACCACCACCAGCAACTCCTTCTCAATCTGCGCATAATTGCGCTCAGTATCTGTCAGTGCTCTTGAGGCATATGCGACTGGGCGTTCCTGTTGCAGTAAACACAGAGGCCATCTTTTGATGCGTCAGCTTGAAGCACAATTTGCTGGTTCGGGTCAAAAATCCTTAACACGGGAGCCTCAGTGAGTGCTTTTTTTAAGCTGTCCAGTGCTGCATCATGCTCAGGCATCCACAACCTTTTTGAGTCTTTTCTCAGCAACTGTCTTAATGGAGCAGTCAAAACTGCTTCGTTTCTTATGTACTGTGACAAGTATCTTGTCATGCCCAGCAGTCTCTATAGGCTTTTTTTGTCTTCTGGAGCGGGCATATTGACAATTGCTTCTACCTTTTCACTGTCCGGTTGAACGCCATCTGCACTTATTATGTGGCCCATGTATCTCACTTTTGTGACTTTGTACTGTATTTTGTCCGCGTTGAACTTGATGTTCAGTTCTTTGGCTCTGTCTATCACTTTGTGCAGAATTTCTGTGTGCTCCTTCTCATCAAACGCTGCAAGGATCATATCATCGGCAATCACACGCACACCACTTATGTCACCAAAGGCTTCACTGTTCTTTTGCTGGAACACCTCACTGGAGGATTTTAGGCCAAATGGGAGACATTTGAACCTGAAGCGTCCCCAGGGTGTGTTAAAAGTACACAGCAATGATGAAGCTTTGTCTAGCTTAATCTGCCAGTACCCATCTTTTTCGTCCAAAATCGTGAACAGTTTGTTACCAGCCAGTTTGCTCTGTACATCCTCTGGTGTTGGTATGGAGTAGTGCTGGCATCTGATTGCCCTGTTTAGTTCACGAGGATCAAGACATAGTCTAAGTGAGCCATTTTTCTTTTCATTTACCACCAGACTTGTTGACCCATTTTGTTGACTCTATGACAGGTGCAATGACGTCAGTCTGCACTAACTGATCCAGAGTTTCTTTTAGTCTGTCCATTATGGCCAGGGGAATCTGTCTACATCCGAGAACCACTGGAGGAACCTCTGGATCAATGTATATGTGCTGCTCACCTGGGAATTCTCCAAGCCCTTGGAACACCTCTAGATATTGCTTCACTAGTTCATCTTTTGTAGCAGGTACGGTTGCTCTCACCAGCTCAATACGCTTGACCAGATTCAGTTGTTCACATGCAGTTTTTCCCAGTATTGGTGGTGTTGACTGTTCCGTAACAAAGAAGAACAGCCTTGATTCCTTTTGTCCCTTGTGGCACTTCAGTAATGCATAACCAGCCGGTTTGATCCTTGCCCCGCCATAAGCCACTAGCATGGTCTCTGTGGGTTTGAGTATGACATCACCAGGTAGCTTTCTGATTTGTTCAAGTGGCAGGACATTTGCATCAGCACGGGTGTCTAGTTTGAATTCAGTAGGGGTACCTCTGATAGTCATGGTTGTGTACCAAGATTCTTCATTTTTACAGATTGCATTTATCTGTGTGCACTGAAGGGTCCCCATAAACAAACTATCAACAGCTTGGAGTGTCTGCACAGATTTCATCTTGCACATTTTTGCAAAATGGTTGGCTTTGCCACATGCTCTGCATTTAGCCCCATATGCTGGACACGATCTTGGTGCGTGTGTCTGTCCACATCTGGTACATGCTTTTGATGTGCCACTGACTTTCTCTTTTTTGTTGTGTGACGGTGTGGCTTTAAAGGGCTTGTTTTTGTGTTTTGCTCCTTTAGTCATGTCAAATGCATGCACTTCACTTTCCTTTTTCGCTGATGCCATTATGTTTATTCTTTCCTTGGCAATCTCAGATGCTCTGCATATGTCTATGGCCTTTTGTAGTGTCAGATTTGGTTCTCTCAGCAGTTTTTCTGTCACACTTTTGTCTGTCACACTAAAGACAATTTTGTCTCTTATCATGTCATCCTCTGACACTCCAAATTCACAACTTTTGCTTTTTTGCCTGAGTTCTGTAACAAACTTATCAATCTGCATTGGCTCATGCATCATGCATGTCCAGAACTGATGTCTCTCAAACACCACATTCTTTTTAGGTGTGCAGTAGTTTCTGAAAGTTTCCAAAATCTTGTCAACTGTCATATCTTCTGGTGCGTCTTTTACTATTTCAAAAGTGTTGTAAATCTCTAGTGCATCCTCACCTAATGAGTGTAGCAGAACTGCAACTTGAACTGTCATACTCTTTTTAGAGAGCTCAGCTGCCGTCATGTACGACACAAATCTACACCCATTTCCGCCAGTTTTCACTCACGTTGCCAGTCAATGTCATCGCTGAGGGTGGTTTGAAATGCTCCATTTTCGTCTGATGTGCACACAGCTTTTGCTCGTAGCCATGCCTCAGCTTTATATATGTCTGCCCTTCTTGCCAATGTCTTGACTGTTCCTTATAACGATGACGGCAGCCAGCACTTCTGACACCATGTCATGTTCCTTTTTTACGTGGGTTTTTATTCATAAAGCATGAGAGGAGACCACTGTAACTGTTAGTCGTCTTTTAATGCCACCACAGAAAAAACACCTAGGCAAGATGTAACAACTTGCCTCCTTGAACTTTGTAACACTGCCCTCTAGTGGGACGTTGATGTAATAGCATCATTAATCACAGACGTAGTTACTTTAATAGCCTATATGCGCCTGCATATACTACAGGATCCAATTGCTCCTCATCATTTTCTTAGCACAGTAGAAGTCTTTTCTTGCAAATGTGTTAACACGTTTTCATTGGTTTCAAACATTTTTCACACTCTTTTTAAAAACAGGTAACACACATCTCATCCAAAGGCCAAACACTCTATTGGATTAATTGTGTCAAACAAAAGGAAAGACTTTATTAACAGCTAATAGCAATTACTTGCATAATTATGATACTCCAGTGCACCTGTGTGAAACTCCTTTGCACAATTATTCACTCAGCAATTAGTTCTTATTCATCTATAAAAGATGGCACCTTTGAGTTGCTATTTGCAAGCATGGATCAAAGAGTCTAAAGGCATGTATTTGTAAAGAGAGGCCATTGCAGAGGGGCGCCAATATCACCAGGTGTGCTGCCATCTCCAATGACAGTGTCCTTTGCCACACATCAACTGTTGGCCTATACAATACAGAGTGCCTCATGATATTTCTGCATGCACTGAATGAAAGACTGGTTCCACCTGAAGAGAGAGGCCTGTTGAGCTCTGGCATATCTGTTATATGTTATCATTTGAGACGATGTTGCCTTCCACTGCTCCGGGTGTGTGTTCACGGGTGTGTGTGTTCACTACTGTGTGTGTGCACTTGGATGGGTTAAATGCAGAGCACAAATTCCAAGTATGGGTCACCATACTTGGCCACACGTCACTTCACTTCACTTCACTTCACTTCCACCACTCTCGCCCTATGAATGAATGGTTTGCAGCACACCCCCATATTATGATATGATTACTTCCTGCATATTTTCCTTTTCTGAACCTGTTTGAGGAGTTCTTCTCTGCTTGGAGATGGAAGGTGTTTGATAACCGACCATATGACCAGACGTCCCTCCTGGAGGCAGTGAATGCTGGTTGCCTGGCAATAGGTGCAGAGGGCTGCCAGGGATGGATACGCCATGCAAGGAGGTTTTTCCCTCTGTGTATTGCAAGGGAAAACATCAAATGCGATGTAGATAAGAAACTGTGGCCTTATCATCAAGAACGAATGGACTAAATGTGATTTCTGATTTTGGGAGAAATTTTTTCTTAGTTCTTTGGTTATGTAATACCATAAACAATGCAATACAAAACTGTACCATAATGAATGTCTGAATTTGTCTTAGGTCTTGCATGTAAACAACAGTTCATGGGCACAGAAAGACCTGCACACAAGAATAAAATGAATGAAAAAAAAGTCTTTTTTACAGTATTTCAATAGGGCATCTAAAAAATAATTCTAAAAAGTGCAAAGTGCGATAGGTTTTTTTAAAAATCTCGGCTAAAACTCACCTTTAGAGAAAAGAATGCTGTTCCTGCTGTGATATGCTTGCTTGTCTCTTTTTTTGGCACACACTATGATTATATAAAATTCAACAAATGGCACAGGCATACAGCACAAAGGTGTAGGTTCATATTGATAGCTGTATTTTGTATTTTGTTGTCCATTGTATAATGATTGATTGAAGGAATATATTCATTTGAGCACAGTTTGTGGTGTTTGATGGAAATATTTCCTTTTGTTGCATGTTTTTATTGTTTTGTGGGTGTTAGAGCATTTTGCAAACAAAATGTGTCAATTTGGCCAGTGACTTTCAGCTTATGCCTGTGTGTAAACTGTTTTGAAAAAGAAACTTCTGAATGGACAGATGTGTTCAAGCAAATGAGAAAAACTGTAAACGAAATCTATCAATGAAGAGTCAGCTCACACATTTATGCTGAATTAGAGTAATCGCAGACATGTGGGACACCTAAACTCTGCCCACACGATTGCTACAAGATTATTTATTGTTTATTATTATTGTTACATAATTAAATTTATATGACATAAAGAGTGTGTGTGTGTGTGTGTGTGTGTGTGTGTGTGTGTGTGTTGGGGGAGAAGGGGTGGGAGGAATTCTGCATGGTAACACAACTATCATTGGACAGTAGGAGGAAAAAGGAGAACCCAGAAGAAATCCACACAACATGGGGCAAATATAACTCCACACAGACAGTAACCCGAGCTCAGGATCAAATGTAAGGCCCTGGAGCTGTGAGGCATATTTTTTTTTGTTTATAAATAAAAAATACTGCTTATTGGATTATGTTTGTGATTCATTTGTGTGACCAAATATATATTTAAGTGGTGAAAATATGTTTCAGATTTTTTTTATTTGAATAATGTTTTACTGTCCCACTTTATCGAATCATTTCTTTGTAAAAGTAAATCTAGCCACCATCAAGAAAACTCATTTTTAAACTCAAATTTATTCTGAACTAACGCATGCTGTAGAAATTATGGCTTTGGTTGCCCACAATCACTCAACAACAGCCAACTTGGTGTGTCATGGCCTTAAGTTAAATAAAAGGAGGATTTACACCTATAAATCCAATTTATTTTTGTTTTTATTATTAAAATTTCTTAATAATAAAATGATCATATGATCACTGCACATGGGCACCTCACAATATATTTTATATATCCAAATTGAAATATTGGCAAGATAGTGTACACCACAAAATATTTTTAAAAGCTTACCACAAATGTAATTGTGGCACAAAACAACTCAAGAACTCAGCAGACTCAGGTTGAGATGACTGGTGAGTGTTGATTATTGTCCATGCCTCGCACAGTATTAAAAAAGGCAAAACAAAAAGGTAACAGAAACTTGGCAGCTTTCCAGTGGTTTGGTTCAGTTCAGTTCAGCTTACACGACACATACACCTCTTGGACCCACTCACTGAGAAAGCGAGAGTGAGAGAAAGAAAACAGCATGTTAAATAACCATTCACAAATAAGATGCAGGTGTGCCATGCTAATTTGCTCATTCCCCCACACTCCCACTGCAGACTCCCATTAAACCCCGCCCCCACCTGCCACAATAATATTGTACTGTTGTTCAGCATATTCAAATATGGATTAAGTTTGCAGGCATTGGTTAGCAGAACAGAATGAGCCCGTACCAGTAAAAAACACAAGAGCTAGATACTCTGAGTTGCCATTTTACTGTAAAGCACTGGTGATGGTGAAATGCATCACTCTGTGTGGCAAAGTTTTGATCTATCAACACTTTACAACGTACTGTAGCCAGGAAAAGTCAGGAAATTACCCTATTTTTCCCTCTGAACAAAAGTGTGTGTTAATAAACTGTCAGCCAAAATTCTACACCATGTTAGTTTTAAACTAAATATTCTGAATGTATGATTTAGGATTGACTTTACACCCTGAATGATCAAACTTATGCTCAGCTGGTGCAAATCACCCTTCCCTATTTGTGATGAAGAAATGTATGTGCAGTAGTTGGAACAACCTGGAAAAATAAGAATACTCAAAAAAAAAATAAATTTGTCAGATCTTAACAATGATTTCAGATATTTGCTTGAAACATGACCTTATTGATCCATATATGGAATATGGCTCTCTCCCCATTCAGGGAGATATAAGCCTGGTCTTGTATGACTGAAAATAAATGACGGAAAGCATTGCCAAGATGGCTGCTGAGTGGACAGTCTTTATATCTATAGACCGAATAGGAACTGATGAAGGCAGAACTAAATTTCATGACTGCACAAGAAACTGGTCAAAGCTTAATTCACACTACATATTCTTATGACTCTAAAGACTGAAATTATGGGGTTTTACTAAGAAACGTGTACAAAAATTTCAGTGTGACTGCAGATAGTTGTTTAAAGCAGTAGGCTTATCTCAAATATACACCAATAGATTACAAAGTAACCTTTGTATTCATACATCTATACATATGATTACTTGTGTGATGAAGTACAGTTAGGTTCTTCTTCTCACTCATATTCACTCAAAGGCAATAATGACAAAGGATTTTACTTTATTACTGATACTGTGTGAATCTGCATGCACTGTGTAGGTTGATTTTATTCTAGTAGGTAAGAGTGGATCAATACATGCTAATGTGAGACAGAAAAGCAAATGCCAACTTAATTTTCCAGGGGTGTCAGTACAGACATGTATATTGTCAACAGGACTGAAGATAAAATGCAGTACATGATCACAGGATCAGGTAGCACACTGTAAAAAATGGTATCTTATCAAGTGAAGATATCTTTAATAAAGAAAAACTCAAATAAAATCTCTAATAAATCTCTCTCACTAATAAATCTAATATTTCTCATAATGAAATTATTATATAACAAATATAAGACCATTCTTAACATATTTACTAATTTCAAGATTAAAATTTTATTTTTTATTCTATTGGCAGATAATTTTGCTTCTTTCTAGAAATAAACACTTGAAATAAGCAAAATAATCTGCCAATAGAACAAGAAAATTTAAAGCGTGAAATTAGAAAATATGTCTACAAATAGGTTCAGTGATCTTCAGTGATAGATTTGTTTAAATTAATTACACAAAAATGTTAGATAAATTTCCCTATATTGAAGATATTTTTACTTTCTGAGATACAATTTTTTGCAGTACATCAATAATCCCTTCCAAAAAGACAGCACGCCACACACACACAAAAAAAAAGCCGTAGCGAGAGAAATTATTTTGAATAGTGATCTAGTAATTCCTATAATAAGATTACATCATATGTAAGATTATTATTTCTAGACATTCTTGCTAATTCCAAGCTTGAAATAGTCTGGTTCTATTGGCAGATGATTTTGCTCATTTTTTTAATTTCTAGAAAGAAGCAAAATTATCTGCTAATAAAAATAAGAAAACTTAAAGAAATAGGTTTAATAATCTTAAATTTGGTTTATTTTAATTTTATAATCAGAAATACTAGATCAATTTGACTATAATTAAGATATTTTCACTGACAAAAAAAAATGTCATTTTTTGCAGTGTAATGTCTCAGATGTGGAAATAAAAAATAATAATTTAATAATATATATAAAGGCCTTTGTCATGGCAACACTGGAATCGGTATCCAACTACAACACGCATTACACGACACGGCCTACATACATGGCTGCTACGGACTCCAACTCTCATCACGCATGTTCCATCTCACCTGATTACTAATCATCATTTTCTTATTTTTGCTCTTTGCCTAGCCCAGCTTATGCTGTTTGCACATTGCCTGACCGTTGCTTGTTCTCTGACCTTGTTTACCTCCATCTGCATCCGTATCTGCTGCCTTAACAAGATGCATTTTTATACTTTTTAGGCTTTTTTTTTTCAGATTTACTTTTTAGGTGCAAAATTTCTCACATTCATATCTCAGCAATTTTCAATTATCAAATCTGATTGGTCAGAAGGTGTGGCTTAATTTTCTATAACAGCATGGCTCCAACAGTAGTTCCAGCTGTAATTCAAATGATATGATTATATTATTGCACTTGATCTAATATGTTGTCCTATTCTATAGTAACAGCTCATTCACAGAGATTTGTATGGAGTATGCGCTGCATTATCTATGTCTAATGAGAAATGGATTAAAAAACACATTATCTAACAAAGAAAAAGTTTGCCGTTGAAAAGACTTTTAACATTTACGGATGGAGTCTTGGTGTCAGGTTTTTGTAATGGTCAGTAAGTTTTCCACCACAAGAGAGTCTTCGGAACAGAGGAGTTGTTTTTTTTTTTTTTTGGTAACAAGCTATATTAACTTCAAGAAGGGAAATGAGAGGGTGGTGAGGGAATGACTGTTTAATAGCTGTTTTAAGTAAGTTGTAACAGGACTGTGCTTGTCTCACAGGTATTCCATAACATAAAACTAACTATAAATGATGTGTTATTCATTAATAAAACACAAATTGTAATCCTTGGCAAATCCCTGTGCTATAAGAGGAATAAAATAGTTCAGGCTGTGCTGTTAAGGTGATATCACACCCATTGTCATCTTAGAAGGTGAAAACATCTGGAATATAGTTAAATTGATCTAGTATTTCCTACAGTAAGCCAAATATAAGATTATTAGGCCTATTTTTAGACATGTTTACTAATTTCCGGCTTTACATTTTCTTATTTTATTGGCAGATAATTGTGCTGCATTCTAGAAATAACTACTAAAAATTAGCTAAATTATCTGCCAACCAGACTTGAAAAGAGTTTTTAAAAATGGCTAGAAATATGTTTAGTAATCTTATATTTGGTGTATTGTAATTTTTTTAGTGTGCAGTCATGTTTTAGCCCTTACTTACAAGATTCATTTTCAGCTTAAAAATGTAAGATTATAACCTTATCTGTCCAAGATCTTAATATAATAACGATTAAAAAGTACAAGAATTTGCAAGTATTTTTCTTATGTATACACAGCAAAACTGTATATACAGCGAAACCACAACCAAGGAAGTCAAAGAATTAGATTGTTACTCATGAATTGAGATCATAACTAATGTAAAACAAAACCTACAAGAATTTCTCAGCATAACATGCTGTATAGTGATTTTCCTTCATTATTTACAATACATTCATATTCTCTCCTTCTTTCACACACACATCAGATCTCCGGGCTACACCACTTCATTACAACTGCCATAGTGATATGCATCAATAATTATCATATTAGCTGAGCCTGTGAAAGCACAGGTCCATGTGTCCTTGTTCATTTAACCAGATATTAAATACCAGAGCTGTGGAAAAATACACATATGTTTCATTTGAGTTATGGTAATTATGGAGATTACTGAGACACCAAGGTGGTGTAAAACGCATCTATAGGAGAAACCTCGCAGCTGGACCTGTGAGTGTAAAAAAAAAATTCTGCTTAATGAATTCTGAATTGCAGTGTTTTATTCAGTGAAACTTTGAAGTGTCCACAGAAACGAGTCATGAAAAGAATGCGCTGTGATAAGAATATGCCTTTGCAGAGCGCTTGGGCACTTTTTAAGCGCCACTTGATCACCTCTCTGGCGGAATGCTTGTTAGTGCTCCATTAGGAATAAAATCTATTAAACAGAGAGGAAAATGGCATCTGAAGTGATTACAAGCATCATAAACAGTGCTTACTGCAGTAAGTACAGAGGCCTCAAATGTGAATTCAAGTGCTGGATGAGACCTTGGATGCTGGCAGCTGCTTAATGCAGAGAGTGAAGGGTGCGAATAAGATTATTTAGGAGGATTGTGTGTGTGTGTGTGTGTGTGTGAGAGAGAGAGAGAGAGCACTAAATGTTCACTGTGTTCTGGTTAACATAAGGTGGCTCATTAGCACTGCCATTTCATTCTGGCTTAATTTCTATCACAGAGAAAGGCTACATGGCAGCCAGCATCTGCCAAGCCACAGAGCCTCAGGGAAAAAGAAGGTAGAGACATGGCCAATTCCTGGTTTAAACTGCATCTGTACAGACCTCTCCTATTGGACAGACCCTCCAGACAATGGTCAGCAGACACTGTGCACCCATCTGCTGGGGACAATTGGCTGTGACCCAGAGCATTGTCTGGAGAGACCCAAGTGACCTTGATACAGCTTTCCTGCAAACAATTCATAAATTCTCCCTTCCTAAGAAAAAAAAAATTAATATAAATATAGCCCCCTGAAGTCACAGTGGCACTTTTCCATGATGGGTGAATGAAGCGAATGCAAATGCAGTTAGAGTTTATTTAAAAAAAAAACTGGTAAATAAATCCAAATCATGAGGTAATTGATGTGAACTGGAAGCAGGCAACTCCTCCAAAGAAAATACAGGTGGCCAAACATGCTTTCAGACATCCAGACCTTCATCTCCTCGTGTTCTTCCTGTGCCCAGGCCAAGGTTCAGAGAACTCTTCCAGCAGGCAAGATGGTACCCCGCCGAAACATCTCATCAACCAAGGTCCCACCTACCCACAGATTTTATCATTGACCTCCCAGTCTCCCTAAGCAGACTCTTCCTATTACCCAGTCTTCCCACAGCCTTTGGGGGTTTTGGGGTAGGTGGTGGAGGGGGGAGATCCACAAATTGCTATTTTTTATTATAATTTGTGAATGAAAATGACTTCTTTTTTCCAGTAGCCCTGCTTTTTCAGTGTTTTCCAGTGTTTCCAGGGCATAGTGATAGAGTCACTGCAAAGTATTTATTTGTCATGTGTTAATGATGGCACAGTGTTCCATGGCACTGTACATCTAATGTTTTGGAAATTCTTTTGTACCCCTCTCCTGATCGATACCTTTCAACAATGAGAGCCCGTACATGCTTTGTGAGATCTTTGCGGACCATAGCTTCAGCAGTCAGATGTAACCAAGATGATGTCAAGAAAATCCTACAGAAACAGCTGGTCTTTATTTGGGGTTAATCAGAATCGCTTTATTGATTACAGGGGTATGAGAATTACTGAACATGAGTTTGAATGTGATTAGTTAGTTCTGAGCACAGTAACATACCTCATTATAAAAGAGTGTGCACACTTTTGAAACCAGGTTATTGTAAAACATTTCTGTTTATTCTTCACCTGACTTTTGTTGGTTGCTATATCACATTAAAGATCTGACATGATTTATCTGGATTTTACATCACAGAAACCTGCAATTTTAAAAGGGGTGTATAGATTTTTCATATCCACTGTATATATTTTTGCTCATTGCATAGAAAAGTCCATAATATGCTGGGAAATAATCATGATGATTGTTTATTATTATTATTTTTAAAATTACAATAGGTAGTAAACTCCACAGGATTCTTGAAGAGGACTTGCACAGATACTCATAACATGACTATGCTGTAGGCACAAATTTAGAATAATGGGACGGCCAAATCCTGAAAGCGGCCATTTAGTTCTAATGTGCCATATATATTAAACTTGAATCAAATTGATTACTGCAAATTTATTAGACTATTGAAGAAGAAATGACTCTCATACTTTTGCATTATATTGATTTGCCATTACTGCATGGCAAAGTCCAGTCCAAAATCAGTGCACAATATTCCTGTTTTTAAAAGCCTATAAAATGTTTGTACCTAATTGCTTCTAGTTAAGTTTACAGGATTCCTGAAATTATAGCAAGATTACCTGATGGTAGATCAAACAATTAAAACAATTAAAAGTCAAATTCTGAATTATAAATGCATGAACCACACTAATCAATTTAATTGTACAGATCACACAGTGATTTTATTTATCATGTTTATTCCTCCCCCCTGAAATGAATTCCTGGCTACGCTACTAGAAGGGAGAGACCATATTTGATTATATTTTACGTTTCACAAAAATCACTGACTATGCCTTTTGCACACCAAACATGTTGATAGTAATCTTGGGGAATGAGTAATATCTGCTTGCATGGCATGCACTTTGAATCCACTTTCATTAAATTGGCAAATGCCTTCATCAATACTCTTTTCTTAGTGGAGACACAACCTGGGGAATGTCAGTGGTAACTGAGAGGATGAAAATGGCAGACTGATATGTGACCTGAGAAAGTAGCTGTTTGGGGATTCCACCCTACAGTATTGGTTAACACATCTCAGGTTAACCAGTATTGTAGAGTGTTGAAAAAGATATAATAAAGAAGATACATTTAAAAAAAAAATTAAAAAATCAATTTTTCTGCAGACAGGGACTTGCAGCAGACTTGCTAGTGCATATTTCTGAACCTGGCAGACTGATCGATCTTGAACAATGGCTCAGTGTAATTAATCATTCAATACATTAGTGTAATGCTGTACACATACATTTTAAACTAATGACGCAGGCAGATTGTGTGTAGGGAGACTAAATGATACTCACACCAAGCCCACTTTGACTCTAAAAAAAAATAAAAAAAGATTGGCTCCACGGAAAACAGGACTAGGCCTAGTTGGACCAAAATTCAATAGGGTTAATAATCTTATATTTGGTTTATTGTAATCTTATAATAGGAAATACTAGATAGATTTCACTATATTCAAGATATTCCCACTTGCTAGGATGTCATTTTTTTGTAGTGCATAAATGCATAAATGAGAAAAATATTTGATTTATAATAATTGATTAGTGTAGTTCATGCATTTATAATAAATGCATAAATTACATAAATTCACTTTCACTTCCCAAGATGTCATGTTTTAGTGCCCCCCCTGCAGCGAGGTCTCTGTCAGTGCAGTGTACAGTTCTGCTGAATCCAAATTTGAATGTCGGCATGGGCAGCAGGTATGGATTCAGATTTGATCTACATTTCAGATTTGATCTACATTGTGGTGGGGCAAAGATGAGAAATCATGGCCTTTATCCAAACTGGGCTCTTTACACAAACTCTAGGGCATTTGAAGTGAAAGTCCAAGAAATGTTCATTTGAGCACAGGCTGAACATTCTTCATTGTATCTAATGTATCTATCTATCTGGGATGCTGCTTTTAAAACATATTATTTGGATGTTTAAGCTTGAACAAAGAAAATGCTCTTATTATGTACCCACACTGGACCCATCAGTCAATTTATTTTCACTTTTCATAAGTTAATACTTGTAAATGTAGACAAAAAAGGAAATGGAGAGCCAAACTATTACCTAACATAAAAAGAGCATGAATTATTGAAATTCTGTGATATTAACTTCAATACTCTGCAGTTGGACTATTCTCAGAGACTAGGTCACTCCAGACAGTGTTCTATAAATAGTCATCTGGACTACTTCCTGTCCCTTTGTAATGCATTTTGTCTAGAGGCTGAAAGTCATCCCATAACACAACATTCCGCTTGTTTTCTGGATTACAGTCATGTTTAAAAAGCAGGAATTTTGTTTCTTATATACTTCTCACTAGGTTTCATTTAATACTTAGTTAGTGTTGTATGAAAAACCCAAAGTTTGTTTTCTTACAAGAGTGCTTTTTGTAAACACATTTATGCTTATTTTTCCCTTATACTATATATTTAACCTCTTACAATGCAAAAATTATGTTTTTGCAAGATTACAATAAACCAAATGTCAGATTATTAAACCTATTTCTAGCCATTTTTACTAAATTCAAGCTTTAAATAGCTTGTTCTATTGGCAGATAATGTTTCTCATATTTAGCATTTATTTCTAGAAAGTATCAAAATTATCTGCCAACAGAATAAAATTTAAAGCTTGTATTGAACAAAAGCTAAAAACAGGTTGAATAATCTTATATTTGATTTATAATCTGGAGTTAAATTTAGGATTCTCTCTAGATTTTAACTGATTCCTAAAGATTCATATTTCTTTTGACAGATAATTTACATACTTGAAATTGAAATATACAAATATTTAATACTCTGTGGAGAAAACAGCATTTTCGAGACTCATCATTTCTGTGGACAACTCACCAGTTAAGAAAAGACTGGCAAGCATTCATAATCTATGCCTTTAAAAAGTATTGAGATGATTTTTTTAATGACAATAGATCACTTAACCCTAAACTCCCAGGACCTATCTATGGGTCAAAATTGTATTACATATCTCACACTCCTAACATGCCTTTTCCCTGTGGTTAAAAATCCCTATTGCTTCAGATGGATGACAGTAGAGTAATGTTCCATGTCCAACAATATGTTCTTGTATCCAGAGTTTGCTTTGAATTGCTCTGAATAGCACCTGAAGTGATGCCAGCACCCTGATCAAGACTCCATGTAGACTACAGACAAATCATCAGACTTATCATGCTTCACTTTCCCATGTCTGATCCTCATTTGACAGTGTCCAAAATAAAAAAAAAAATGCTGCATACAGTTCCATATGCTGAATAAATAAGCACTGAGCCATGTTGGCAAAGCTGTCAGTGTGTGTATGTTGATTATGGGTCCATAGTGCCAGCATTAGCGAATGGTCCTCTCTGCAGGGACATGAGAGGTTTCACAGCATGCGCCGGGTGTGTTTCAAGATGGCCGTCTTTTGTTTGTTAAACGGTTGGCTGCTCTTCACTGCTAGAGGCTTAAACACAACAGACAGCTGGCATGTGGCAAATAATATCCCCCAGATCTAACAGTAAGCATACTTATAACCTCCACAGAGAGGAAGAGTAAGGTGCAAATCATCCAATAAATATCAGTATCAACTATCAGAAAGTTCACAAGTGGAAACTGCTGGGTAAATTTAGAACAGTCAGAAACATTGTGTGATTCTTTTCATCTGAAATTGAGCACTGCCAAAATTCATTTCACTATTTAATTTTATTGTACTGGGACCCTGGAGGACTAGTGGTAAGGACTCTTACCACTTACGGCCCAGGTTCGATTCCCAGCAAGGGAACCAGCCACTGGGGTTGTGTGCAACAGTGCACTCTCAGTGCTGGTCCCAAGCCCAGATAAAACTGGGGAGGGTTGTGCCAGGAAGGGCATCCAGAGTAAAAACTGTGCCAAATCAAATATGCAGGCCAATGATTCGCTGTGGCGATCCCTAATGGGAGCAGCCGAATGAGGAACAACAATTTTGTTGCACTGCAAAAAAAAACCCATCTTAGCAAGTGAAAATATTTTGAATATAGTCAAGTTTATCTAGTATGTCCTACACTCAAATTACAATAATCCAAATATGAGATTATTAAACCTATTTCTAGACATTTTTACTCATTTCAAGATTTACATTTTCTTAATCTATTGGCAGATAATTTTGCTTGATGAACCACAGGACTGCACTCTTTCACTGATTTCTTCCTGATTGAGTCAGCGAATGTTTAAAAAGACAAAACACACTGAGAATTATTGGTAATAATGGTTATATACTGGTAATATTTCATATAATATGAAATATTTGCCCTGTTACTGAATTACATTATCAGTGAAATTTGTTGGAAATTATTCACTATTTGGCCTGCTGTTTTACATATTATGTTTATTGATCCATGCTTCGATGAAAGAAAATTTTGTTGAGTTTCTTGTGTCAGCAGCAACAATTTCCACATTCTTTGAATTTTCTGCATATCTGAGTTGAGCCGGAATACTGGCTAAAAAGCACTGATAAAGCTAATGACTGGGTCTGGTCAGCAACCCACACACACTGAGTGACTTGTGCAACAACTCCTTTAGGGCCAGTGCCAGGCTCAGAGGAGCACCATATGCTCACTGCTTTATTCCTGTTTACATGGCAAAGAGAGAGAGAGAGATTGCGAGAGAGAGAGAGAGAGAGAGCTTTGCATACTAGTGAGAGTCTTATTTTAGTCACTGCATACTTATACTGAGACTCTTGAGAGCATGACAAATAACTAGCTCAGAGTTGGTGTGGGAATTTGTAGGGTTCATGTTACATGGACCCTACATGAATATTGGCTTTCTCAGTGAGTCCACTGAGCAACTCACCTAGTTCTAGTGCGGAGAACACATACCAGCATACAATGATATACACATACACTATTCCTTGAAAATCACGGTAAAAATGGTTTGAAAAAGAAGCCTTTATTTGTCACATGTTCATTGCAGTGAAATTCTTTTTTTCACATATCCCAGCTTGTAAGGAAGCTGGCATCAGAGCACCGGGTCAGCCATGATAGGGCCCCCTGGAGCAGAGAGGGTCAAGGGCCTTACTCAAGGGCCCAGCAGTAGCCAACGGGTGGTGCTGGGGCCTGAACCCCCAAGCATCTGATCAGTAACCCAGAGCCTTAACTGTTGAGCCACCACTGCCACTGCTACCAATACATCATTTGTATTTCCTGTTCTGACTTCATATTTCTGGTATATGGTATCAGCTCCCCTGTTATGTACTGCCTATAAGCATCAAATATGAGGAAATTCAGAGTTGACATCCTGGTAGAGAGTATATACAAAACTATCCATGATTTCCCCTGCCTTTTTAAATATAACTATATTTTACTGCCGTTTGTCTATGTTGATGTAGAGGATATTTTTTTCTTATTCTTTAAATCTACCTAAAAACATTATGGTTGTTATCCAATGCAGAAAAGGAATATCTAAGACCTTTTACTTTTGTACTTTTAGTTGTCTAACACAAGTCTATCAAAACACAAGTTTCCTGAACATTTTGTCTAAATAGGTCTTTTTACTTGATGTATTAAAATGGCAACCCTGGTAATGAAACTAATACCATATACATTAATATTATACAAATGGGAGATGCATTGTTCAGTCTTAACCCATCCTAAACACTGCCTTACTGATGTTGGGTGAGGAGGCCTGGGGTGCAGTCGGTGTTCCAGTTCATCCCAAAGGTGTTCAGTGGGGTTGAGGTCAGGTCTCTGTGCAGGACACTCGAGTTCTTCCACGCCAACCTTAACACACCATGTCTTCATGGAGCTCGCTTTGTGCACAGAGGCATTGTTATGCTGGAACAGGTTTGGGCCTCTTAGTTCCAGTGGAGGGAACCTGTAAAGCTACAGCAATCCAATCGAATGTAATCCAAAGACATTCTGTACAATTGTGTTCTTCCAACTTTGTGGCAATAGTTTGGGGAAGAACCACATATGGGTGTGATGGTCAGGTGTCCACATACTTTTAGCCATAAAGTGTAGCTCATGCAGACTTGCATATGCACAGAACGGCACATATCTGCACGGTTCTCCAAAAAAATAATTAGTTAATTAATTTGAAAAACATTGTAAATCAGGTACATTCATTGCACATGTTTTTCGTCTTTTGTAATGGTCGCCCTCTATCATTATGTAAAGAAAATCTTCTCATACAGTTATTATAATGAAATGCTGCTTAAAGGATCCCATTTTGACTCACAGAAGCACTGCAAGTATGTCTAGGTTTTATAGTACATTCTAATATTGTGTTCAGCAAATGTTTCTGATCTTTCTGGATTGTAACACACCTGTATTATTAAGTATTATGACATATTCTATTGTTGTCAACTGTAGCCAAAATACCAGTTTCTTGAAATGGGAAATATGTTCTTTTGAAATAATTAGCCTGCTTAATCTGTTACACTGAATAGAAGATAGAAAGTTCCACAGGGCATCTCAATTCAGGAGTTAATAAAGTTTTATTCTGCAAATTGCAAACTTTCGGTACCCACTTCCAGTTTAAATCCGAACATGAAAACAGATAGACAAAATGGCATTGCATTACACCTCCAGGGGCTGTAGTCTGTATGAGAAAAGGACAAAAGGAGTCAGGGATTATTACTCCGGTGCACAGATATCAGGTGTAAGTGCTGCAGTGAAGCTAAGGATTATGAAGATGAGACAGGTGTAGGAAACAAATTGGTTAAGAGCACTGCAGGATAATATTCTCTATCTCCTGAGTTAATGGTTTGACTGCTGTTGGATTGATGGGTGTGCTGATTGGGGGGTTATGCAGAACCAGATGTGCTGAGGGTCCTTTGTGCACACAGTCTCTGCTTGGTTCTTCAGAAGTAATAACTCATTTTAGTTATGTTTTAGTTGTACTGCTGTATTGCACAGTGTATTATCAAAAATGAATGGGTTTATTTTGAGATAAAAAGTGCTCAGGTTAGACATATGTCCAAAGTGCATGTGGATATATGATGATCCCCTGCCACTTCACTCAATACCCCATTACGAATAGCGTTATCACACTTATCAATAGATAACGTTGTTTAGACCATAACTTCCAGAGAAACTGGCTTCCAACAGGAAGCACTCCTCCAGTCACTTTGTGAGCACAGATTTGTATCCTACCACTGCCAGTGACTGGAATGTTGTGATTCAGATCTCAGGACTACCAGAGGTCCAGTGCTGGGACATTACACTTGCATGATATGATCTCTGTATGATCTGAGAGATCTCTGTCTGATCTCTCAAATGCATTTTGCTCTTTATAAAGGTATCTGCAAAATGAATCAATGTAAATGCACTGAGAGATTTTTAATGTCTTTATAGTGGCACACAGGTCAGGTAGTTAGAAAGTATCATGTGATTTTTTTTCAGAGACAAACACTAAATCTTTTATTTGAAAACAAATAAACAGCAGTGGAATAATAGGTAGAAAACAGGGAAAAAAAATACCTTCTTTTTATCAGCATAGACAAAAGATTGGTATAGTATGACAAACACAAAGCTTTTGCAAACAGAAGTAAGTCAATATGCTTACTGAATGAAGACTAAAACTCATTCATTTGCTTGAGGTACCAAAACATGCTGTTTGTTAAAGGGGTTGATGTGTTAACATGAATACATTAACTTTATAGAGGAGATTGTTGGGTTTCTTATTTTGCCAGGAGACGTTTATGTGTGAGAAACATGCATGTGTGTATGGATGTGTGTTTACTTGTTTATTTACTAGAAATTCATTGTCTCCTATAGTGAAGGAAATAGTTTGCTTCAATTGTTTGCATATTCTTCCACTAAAATGATGAAACAAACAAGACATTTAATTTGGATTAGGTTTTACAGATGTTTCCTGTTTATCACAAATAATATGGTCAATAAGTACATGGTAAGTAATGAATAAAACATGACATGACTGTTGCCACCCCAAAGTTGATCATTTTTCAATAACAGCATGTCCCTTATACCTCAGCAATTTTCCAAGGATTAAAAATTGTATTTAATTATAGAACCGCATGTTGTACACTTATCTGATTATAGCTGCATTTAATGTTGTGGAAGTTAGTTCCTGTTATCACTTGCATTATAGCAGTTATAAACAGTACCAGCCTCTCTTATTTCACTGCTTTTTTTATGTTAGGGGTAGTATGCAAAGTGCAAAGTCCTCTGCCCTGAAGACTCCATAAAATGTCTCCTTCCATTGCTATGTAAAATGACTATACTGTCTATTTTAGATCTAGATAAGTGATAGGTGTTCTGTAAAATACTGTATATACAGCAAAGAAAAATACGCCTAATGCTTCCTTCTTTGACAGCTTAAATTATGTTTATAAAATTACTTCAACAGTGAAACCACATTAAGTACCACTATATAGGTAGTAAATGAAAAAAACAGTTATAGGTAATATTATTAAATATATAATGGTTAATATTGAAATAATAAGCTCAGATTGGTATTAAAAGCATGTATACATGTGAATGCATGTGTGGAATCAAATGATTTCTAATAAATTATTATAAAGTAATGTGTTGCAGGCAAAATTAAAACACACCATGAATAATTAAAGCAGAAACAGGTCCAATTTTTAGATTTTACCCTCTACTTACATAAAAAAAAAATTTAAAAGTAAAGAAAAAACAAGACTTGTTGCAGAATATTAGAACTGTATAATAACTGTAAAATAAATGTTGTTAATATGAATAAAAATGCAAAATACTGTGCCTTAAAGTAATCCTATCACTCTGTATCGTTTTCCTGATCCCAATATATCGCAGCTGAAATAGTAATTTGGCTTGTTGGAGAGGGATCTTGGCCTGGACAATGGCTCAGAGTCATGCCACAAGACTGAGGAAGGTGACATGCTTTGGTAATCCTACAGCGGTGCCAGATGCTTAACCTGGATCACACAAGCCTGTTGCCTTTCTTTCTTCTCTTTTCTCACTACTTGCCTAGTGGTATTTAATTTTGGTGTAACGCTAGGAGCGGCTTGTAACAATAAATGTTCACGAATGATGACATTAACAACAACTGCATTTATAACACTTCAAACAAAATCACACTTGATGTATACTATAAGCTACTATCTAGTGAATTTTTCGAGTAACCCCATAATAGGATGTTGAGTGTCGACTTGACAATACTTGACTACATCTGTACACCAATTTTCAATGACAGAACAGAAAGATCTCTAAAGCCAGCACTCCTTTCTAATCAGGGAAAGGACTTAAACCTGGAGTAAAAAGATAGCAGTGTTATTTTGATAACGTATATGATGAGGGCAGGAAGTCCCTGGTGGTCTAGCAGCTAAGGATCCCCCGCTCTCACCACCGCGGCCTGGTTTTGATACCCAGGCAGAGAACCAACCCAGCCATTGGGAGTGTACTCTCAGAGTCATTCCCAATATAAAATGGGAGGGTTGCATCAGGAAGGGTATCTGGTGTAAAACCTGTGCCAAACCAAACATACAGACCAATGATCCACTGTGGCAACCCCTGACAGAAGCATCTGAAAGAACAACAATATAATGAGGTTTAAATTATTTAGGTTCACAGGCGATTACATGTATAGGCCCTTTGTCAACACTGGTAGAGACTTCATCCATTAACAAAGCTTATGTGACATTTGTAGACAACATTCTCAGATCAACATCTGTGTACTCAAGTATTAAAAAGGAAAAATGTCTTACTAATTTGCTAACGGTAACTTGCTATTTTTAACTGAGTAAGTCAGTTTTCCTTGCTAAAGCCAGGTTAGACTAGTAACAATAGATAAATAATAAAATTTACTTTTAATAAAATAAAAACATGACATTAAACATTAATTTAATTTCATCAGGTAAAAGTCACATTTTCATTTTATTAAAAGTAAATTTTATTATTTATTTAAAACTGTTAGATCATTTTTGTTATATAGCAACTACACCATTCTGCTTGAAAACATCATTCAGTCTCTGTAAGTTTGTAGTATTCACCATTTAGTTAGAATTTGACCTAGCAATTATGTTAGCTACTGTAATTGTTACTAGTCTAACCTGGCTTTAGCAAGGAAAACTGACTTACTGTGAGGCAGTGGTTTCACCGACTCCAGACAAACCCCACCCCCAGGGGGATATGGGGAAGAATGATGGCAATACTCG
>CM075020.1:19309185-19319625 GCA_037576675.1 Pangasius sanitwongsei | reverse complement strand
GCTTGTTTATGCATCTACTGGAACATCCAGACAGCAAGGCATTACAATAATCCAACCTACAGGTAACAAAAGCATGACCTAATTTTCTGCATTGTGTAGTGATATTATATTTCTTATCTTAGCAATATTTCTGACATGAAAGAAAGCTCTCCTAGTAATATTATCTACATGAGCTTCAAATGAAAGACTGGAATCAAAAATCACACCAAGGTATTTTACTGCTGCACATGATGAAAAACAAAGGCCATCCAGAGTTATGTAAATCAGAAAGCTTACTTCTAGCTGCGTGCGGTCCTAGTAAAAGTACTTCTGTCTTGTCAGAATTAAGTAAGAGAAACTTAAGCATCCAGTGTCTTATGTCCTTTACACATTCCTCAACTTTATTAAGCTGGTGTCTGGCTTTGCTGAAACATACAACTGTGTGTCATCAGCGTAACAGTGGAAGCTACTACCATGTTTACGAATAATTTTGGCCAGAGGTAAGAAAAGAGCAGTGGGCCTAAAACGGAGCCTTGCGGTACACCAAACTTTGCCTTAGTATGCGTAGAGAAGTCATCATTTACATTTACAAAAAGATAAGATAGCCAGGAGAGGGCCGTTCCCTTAACGCCTACAACATCTTCTAGTCTGTCAAGGAGAATAGCATGATCAATGGTATCAAAAGCTGCACTAAGGTCAAGCAACACAAGCAAGGAGACACAACCCTTATCAGAGGCAGTAGCAGGCCATTTAACCAGTGCTGTCTCTATGCTATGATGAGCCCTAATTCCTGACTGATACATTTCATTAATGTCATTCCTATGTAGGTATGAGCATAGCTGCTGTGCTACAACCTTTTCTAGGATCTTGTAGTTAAAGGGGATGTTTGATATTGGCCTATAGTTAGACGGCTGACAGGGGTCGAGGTTAGGTTTTTTAATCAGGGGTTTGATAACTGCTAGTTTAAAAGATTTAGGTATATAGCCAGTGCTAAGGGAAGAATTTATTATCTTTAGAAGAGGTTTGATTGTTTCTGGAATTATCTGTTTGAAGAAACATGTAGGTAAGGGATCTAGTATACAGGCTGATGATTTTGATGATGAAATTAGTCAAATTAGTTTGGTATCTTGAATGGGAGTAAAACATTCTAATCTTTGATCTGATATCATTATATTATTATCTACAGGGTTAGTTATAAAGCTGTCTGGTTTTAAATTAATAGTCTGAGTTTTTTGCCTGATATTTTCAATTTTAACGTTGAAAAATGTTTCTATTGTGGTCTTATTCCTAGTCAATTTTGGTACAGTATTAAATAAAAATCTAGGATTATTTTTGTTATCTTCAATTAGGGTGGAGAGTTACAATGATCTAGCAGCGCTAAGAGTTTTCTATAGCTCCAAAGGCTCTCCTTCCATGCTGTTTGAAATACTACCGATTTAGTTTGATGCCATTTACTTTCTAATTTTCAAGTGGTCTGTTTTAAGGTGTGTGTGTGTGTGTGTGTGTTTGTTATACCAGGTTGTTAGTTTTTTTCACTTTAATTATTTTTCTATTATTGTAGCGGAACATTGATTCTAAGCATTCTGTTGCCTGGTTAAGTTCTTCGGGATCAGACAGTGACCAATCATTGTTGGTAACTCCTAGAGATTACTGATAAAACTCTGTGCAGTTGTTGACGTGAAAGTATGTTTGACGCAGTAGCATGGCAAGGTGCATATATTATGATTAAGATACATTTTAAATGAGATGAGATAATGATCCGAGATAGCTTCAGACTGCAGAAATGTGACTATATTTTCTATATTTAATCCGAATATTAGTATTAGATCAAGAGTGTGACTACCACTATCAGTGGATCCTATTACATTCTGATTAACCCCCACTGAATCAAGAATGGACACAACCGATGTTCTCAGAGGGTCTTCTCAATTATCCAAATGAATATTAATGTCTCACCCTTGCCACTCACCCCTCTCTAATATAACATTATTGTGGACCCAGAAAAAGGTCTGAAATTGTGGGATACCTCTGGGCACAGGAAGATTAAATGCACTGAAAAAATGGACAGTTAGATTTAAGAAAAATATTATGTATAGTTTACATAAAAATATTACATTTTTCATCAATTGAATTTCTTATGCTAAACCTAATTTAAACAAGTGTCTAAATACAAGATTGAATTATGTAAAGTGAGTGTGATCAAGTAACATAGGTAATATAACTATAGTATTTAAATTAATATGGCTAAACTATGTGTGGTAGAATAGCGCAGAGTTGTTGAATGCCAGCAGTTCGTGTGTGTAAATATGAATGTCCTTTCTCAAAGTAGTGTTGAATGAATTCTATTTCTCCTTTCTTGCTAATAGAAACTTTTGCTCTTTTCTTAGATTTAGAGTTTCACTACTGAAAAAAATGGTTTAAAGTGAGCACAGAAGTCCACCACTGAAAAAAAAGCTCACTGAATTTACTTACTTACTGAATTCAAATGCGTACATTGGTTCCATGTGATTGAATTGAGTTACATTAACATTCGTACATCCATACCGTGACAAGCAGTAGGGAGGGGCCAGGCGATGAGGATGCACGCCTGACACTGAGTTGGCTAATCAGTGGGAGAGAGGGATAAAGGAGCAGCTGGAGACGCAGAGGAGGAGAGACAGATACACGCAGTAAATAATGTAATGTAAGTCAGTGTAATTCAAATTTATTGTACAATATCTGTACTGCGCACATGCATAAAACATCAATATTCAGTTATTAATAGTATTTTTACGTTTGGCAAGTGAATTTGATTTACGTTAATTTAATTTTAAGTTTGATCATTGATGCATACATACTCGCTTTATTGCGTTTAGACAGTTTTAGTCACAATTTTTGTCTTTTGACAAAACTATCATTTAAATTTAGTCGATATTTCATCATGCATTTTACTCGATAATTTTAATTTTTTAATAATTTTAGTAGAAAATAACTTTTTATTTGACAAAAAACTGCAAAATAAAACCAAATATTCAAACATTTTAAATATTAATTTAAACATGTGGCAACATTTACCACGTGTGTTGTTACAGAAAGAGCATATTCACAACGTGACTTACACATCCTTACTATCACGTATAGTTGTGGATTTATGTCATTTTGTGCAGATGCAGGTTATAATATTGTGTTTATGTTGTGTATGAATCTGATTAATTATAATTATAGATTAATATATTAATTATAGATTAATATCTATAGTACTTCTTTATTCATTATGAGTGCACTGAAACAATCATATTCTTTCTAGATTTTTCTTCAAGAAACATTGTTAGTGCATTGTTAATTGTTAATCTTTATTTTTTTTTTTGTCATTTTCGTCAACAGTATGTTTAAATTAAAAACGAATAATTATAGTCATGATGCACATTCTTGTCTGATCTTCGTTATCATTGTGGAAAAAACCTTCATTAATGAACATTTTCGTCATTTTGTTTCGACAAGGTTAACACTGCAGTTCAATCTAAAGGCTTAACATGGTGTAGCGTAGCTACTAAAGACAACGACCAGGAAGATAAAGCTAATTTTATCACAGGTTCCTTGTCTTTCACAATTTACCACCAAACAATGAGACCATAATCTAGGATATAAATAATATTTTTATGTTAAGATTTGAATCCCCCATATAATCCTTTTAAAAACTACTACGACAGACGTTGAGCCAATAATCTAAAAGGAAAGTGTAAACTATTAAGTAAAAATTTTCATACTTGGTAGCTTTATATGGCCAAACCTGTTTTTTTCCCACCTCAGTACAGTGGTCTACTCATTGGTAATGCTTAGATGATGGGTAATAACAAATGTACTGTAGCATATTCTATGTAAACCTAAAATAAGCATTAACTGCATTTAATTAATTATTATTAATAGTATTTTAATATATAATATATTAACAATTATTAGTTAATTGTAGGCTGTGTATCTTTTATTGCTATATTAATATTTCCGTCATTCAGATTTCTAGTCCTAATTACAGTCCCTCAATTAAATCCACTGATTAGACTATGATACATAAATTCTATCTAACAAATAAACAGCACAATGCATGCTACAGTATGGTGCGATAAGTAGAAAAGGTGAGTGAACCACCCCCATCTCTTCATCCCCACCACTTTTCAAAACAGTGACGCCCATGTATTGCCTAAACAAATAAATTACAGATCATTTTTCAATACAATTAAGCTTTTATTAAATATAATTTGCAAAGAGTATACAGTAAGTAGTTTCAGAATTATTTTTAATTCCAATGATTTTAGCAGTAATTGCAGTAGTTTTGTTCCATGGATTTAAAAGATGGACCAAAGTCAGTCTTCTGTTTTGGAGAAGTTGGAAAAGTCAGTTACTTTTCACCTTCCATTCATGGGGTGTGAGGTGGAATGACCTATCAACCAGTGTTTTTGGTTTCACTTGCCCCAAATTGGGGGCTTTATTTCCCACAATTGCAACTTGCTGCTGGAAGAACTTTAAACAGTCTATTTATGTACTTGTTGCATGCCGTTACTGTAAGTTCCTTGAACCAGAATTTATATATGGCAGCAATTAAATCAGACTTTCAGAGCATGTCACATCATCTCAACGGGATTCATATCACGGATTCTGGTGGAGTCTTGTCCCAGTTTATACCCTCTGCAGCAATGACTCTGCAGTGTGTTTCGGGTGATTGTCCTGGAAAAAGTGATGGACTCCTGAGTTTTCATAATGTAGTAAGTGGTGGTTTCTTTTATAATAGCATCTTCAAAGAAAGACAAGTCCATTATCCCTTCAGAGATTGCCAGTCCCAGTCCTTGTCCCAGTCCCAGTCTGGATATTGCTCCCCAAACATGAACTTTCATTGGGTGTTTCAACTTCGGTTTGGACACGCATCTGCCACTCTTATGAAATAACATGGTGGCAACGTTATCTAAAGCCACCGTGGTTTCATCAGTGAAAATGACATTGTGAAACGTCTCCTTCTCATCAATCCATATCTGCACTTGTTGGAGGTGCATCTCTTTATTTTTGCCTCTGATCCTGGAACAATGTTGAGTTTTCCTGTACTTCCACCCAAGTTTTTACCTGATCCTCCAAATGGAAAGCTCACTGATATCCACTCCATTGTCATGACAGAGCTGTTTTTTCACTGAACTTGCCAGCAGCTAGTGATGTTGTCTATGGCTGCGACAATGTCCCTAAAATCAAGAGCAAAACATTAAATAAATATTTGACACTTAAGGCACAACCAACACATGGCATTGTTGCAACATATTTACATTTGTGATATCATCAAACCATATGAATTGGGTAAATTTATTTTGCAATGATTACATATGCCCGATGTTTGTCTTCTGATGGTGCTCAATGTAGCGTGTACACCAATGGAACTCAGATGGTGTTGTATTTATGGAGTTTAGCTTCCAGTGGCTCTCTTCATGATGTCTTTGGAATGCAGTTTGCTGATCTTGGTCATTTTGAGATTCCTTTACATGTGGATGGACTGCATTTATCCATACAGATGTCAAAGTGTCATTGGTGGCGTGAACAATAAGTGAGAATGGGTTGTAGATACTGTAGGCTAGGCTTATCTATATCAGGTCAATCTAAGCGCTTACATGGTGACAATGACCAGGAGGGTAAAAAAATTTTATCAAAAGCTTCTTGTCTTATGCAGAATTTACCACAAACAATGACACCATAATCACCAAAACCACTGTCAGCTGACAAGGAAGGACTGCTTTGAAGCATTTATCCATACAGATATCAAGGTGTCATTGGGGAAATGGACAATAAGTGAGAATGAGTTGTAGATACTTTAGGCTAGGCAGGCCTATAGCAGATGCAATTTGGGTAAATTCATGTGATGAACCAAAGTTATTTTCATTAATTTTTAAACTGCAAAAATGCTGTCCCTAACTCAAAAAAAGCAACTTTATAAAGCATATTTTTGAGTAACTATGCTCTGTTGACTCAAAGTGCAAATGTTTTCATCTATGTTTACTGCATTTAGACCTTCTTTAAAAATACATACCCGCCCCAAATTACCAAATGAAAAGACAGTTAAATGGTTAGGACAACTACTTGATAACTACTGCAGTTCTAAGAATGACTGGTAACTTGTTAATAGTTCAAATACAGTTTTACGAATCTATGTAATCATCTCATTATTATGAAGGTAATTTTAAAGCACATTTTTAAAAAAATCCAATCTCATTATTATGAAGGTAATTTTAAAGTGCATTGTTTTTTAAAATCCCATATCATTATTATGAAGGCCTTTTAGTGCATTAAAAAAGCTCACTTTTTTCACACAAGAAAATAAAATGGTTAGGACAAATACCTGATAACTATTGCAGTTGCAGACTATGAATTGAGTAATACTCACTGAGTAATAGTTAAATAATGTACACATTATGAATTCAGAATAAATGTGAATAAAAAAAGAAAACTCAATGAGGACTATGAACTTTAAACATATGGTAAACAAAATGGCAAGTAAATTGCACAGCAACTATATTTGCATTGGTTTTAATTCAACACATTTTACTCGGGAAAAAAAATTAAATCATGAGCTATAGTTGTGTTCATTGTGCATGTCTTTCCACCTCTTTATCCACTGAATTCTTTGCTTGGGAGTTTTTCATTTCTTTACATTTCTGTTCATTTTCATTAAGCACAAGCTAAGACTTAAAAAGTCAGAGGTAGAAGTCAGAGGTAAGTCAGTTACTGTTTTATAAAAAAAACATTCATTTGATCAAAATGCATATTTTAATCTACCTTCTTGTGCACATTTTTTCCTTGCTCTCTGTCAGTTTGACACTCATGCATGTGCATCTTTAAAGTTTAACAATGACCACATTACCGCTGCATTATTCTACAACACAGTTTAACCATGTTAATTTAAATACAATAGTTATAGTAGCCGAACTATGTATTATCTGTACTAATTCAGTCTTGTAATTAGAAACTTGTGTAAATTATGTTTAGCATAATCAATGAAATCAGGTTTTGATGAGAAACGTAATATTTTTATGTAAACCATATGTAATATTTTTTCTTAAATCTAACCGAACAAACATTCCATTTTTTTCAGTGTACTGTATGTTGAGCTCCAGTATGTTGTTCCATGCACCACCTGGTGGATATTGTGTCAAGCACAACAAATGAATTTAAATTCTAAGAAGCGTGTCTTCAGGGTGCCGCATGATTATGCGTGATGAATCGTGTGAAACCAAGTGGAAAAAAAACATGCATTCTTAAAGGCAACAGAATTGCAAAATGGCTCTGCCTGTTTGTAATAACTATCAAAGCTACTGAGGGGGGAAAACAGAAAAATGCATAGAAAACAAAAAACAACCAACAAAAAAACCCCAAACAAACAGAAAATTGAAAAAATGTAAATTATAATTTTTTCAGCTCTACTTAGTGAAAAAGGAGGGGACATAATAGGCTTTAATACAAACGATAACCCATATCTAACTCTAAACAAATACTACATCTATAGCTAGTGCTCTGCCTGTTTGCAATAGCTATCAAATCTATGACGAAAAATGACAGAAAATTGCCTAGAAAACAAAAACACGAAATGGAACAGATGTAAATTGAAAAGGTTTCAGCTCTCCTTAGTGAAAAAGGTGGGGAGAATAACAGGTTTTAATACAAACTATAGGCCATATCTAACACTAAAGAAATCCTACATCTATAGCTATTGCTCTGCCTGTTTGCAATAGCTATCAAAACAATTCCCCCAAAAACTGTCAAATGCCTAGAAAACAAACAAACAAACAAAAAAATGAAATTGGAAATGATGTAAATTGTTAAGTTTTCAGCTCTATTTAGTGAAAAAGGAGGGGAGATAATATAGGGTTGTAATATAAATTATAGTCCATATCTAACTATAAACAAATCCTACATCAATAGGTATTGGCCTGAAGAACATCAAGAACAGCAGAGGAAAGGGGGCAAAAAAGGTCCTGGCTGGAGGAGAGGAGAGAATGAAACCTTTTCTCAGTGGAAGATGTCAAGAAAGCAGTAGGGATGCTGAGCGTAGGTGAGGGGGTTCAAGGGGGAGGGGAATGACACCCCCGGGGATAGACTGCTAGGGGGAGGACAGTAGGTCCCAGGAGGAAAGGTGGACTCAGCTGCTGGCGAGGAGGGCTAGACCAACAGCAAGGAGGGAACAGGGGATGAACAGGGAAGGGAAGGACAATGGGGACTTTTTAGCTGGGCAAACCCCAAGTGGGGTTTTGGTGGAGTATGGGAGGGATGGAGGGGGAGTGTGTAAGGGCAGAGGGAGAAAGGGGTAAGGGGCAGAGGAATAAGAGGGGAAGTGGGGAAGAAGGGGAGGGGGGAGATGGAGTGGAGAGGGTGAGTGGTGGTTTTTTGTGGACATTGGCATTCTTGTGTTCCTTTGTGTAAAAAAAATGGGTGTAATTTCTGTTGCATCCCTAAATGTACAAAGGGTCAGCACCCTGCCTGCAGTCTTCTGAAGAGGGCTGCAGTGTTCCTGAGCTTATGTTCTATTTCTTTTGATTTAATATTTTTACAGACCCACTTATGGAGCCACTTATGGAGCCACTTATGGATTTTTGGAGGCTGAGGGGGAAATATTTTCTAAGGTTTGGGAGTTGGGGCCTTCAGTTTGGGGGATTGGGAGATGGGAGGGAGGATAGGGTGTGGATTTTGTTTAGGTCTTTTGATTTTGTGATAGAGGAGGTAGTCTCAGTAGGGAATGATGGTGAGTGTTGATAGGAAGTGGAGGGGGCTAAAGTTTAGGGTAATAGGGGTATACACTCCTTGCAGGGTAGGGCAGAGGTGTTTTTTTCCACCTGTTGGGGCCACTCCTCTTCACCAATAGATTACTATTGGTGTTGCTCCCAGTGGGGACGGTCTAACAGCAGAATGGTACTGTACATTCTGGCTGCTTGTGGGTCCGGATCTGCTGGCCATTTATGTTGAAGCTTTGGAGTGCAGAGCTCTACCTCTGTCTGCTATGGTAGGCATATCACTCTCCTATATAAAAAGGGCGACAGGGCTGACTTGGCAAATTGGAGGCCTATCACTCTGTTGATGGCGGACTACAAGATTGTAGCCAAGCTAATTTTTCTGTGTCTGCAGGAGGTGATGGTCCAGGTGGTCCACCCTGACCAGACCAGTGGGGTGCCTGGGAGGATGTTTTGCATGAACCTGAAGCTGATCAGAGATGCATTAGCATGGGCTGAACAATGGCGGGTACCATTGGCATTATTGAGCTTGGACCAGGATGCATGCATTTCTTTTCGCACTCTTGGAACAGATAGGCTTTTGTCCTGGCTTCTTCGCCATGGTTTGACTGCTGTACAAAGGGGTGGTCAGCCGCGTCATAGAGAACGGGTACTGCTTCAAGCTTATTGAGGAGCAAGGAGGGGTTAGGCAGGGCTGTCCGCTGTCGCCTTTGCTCTATGTCTTTATGACAACACAGGATCACAGTTGGGCTGAACACAGTCAACCAGAGACAGGAGTGTGAATAAAAGTGCTCTTTATTGAAGAAAACAGTGCTGGCAGAGGGTGGAGAGGGTGGGGGTTTAGGCGAATGTGGCTTGGGAAGTGCGGTGAGGTCGGTGTCATCCCAGGGTTAAGCGCAGCGAGCAGACAGCAGCGGCGCTTCCTTGAGACGGGGAGGACATGGAGGAAGGAGTTACTAATCGCGCCTACCTCTCCATGAGAGTGGCTGCTGGCTCCTTTTATATCCCTCTGTCATCTCCATGAGGGTGAATTGGTGCCATGGTGATGATTGGCTCCCAGCCATGCTGGATTAGGTCGCTCCACCTAACAGCCACATGCACTCCAGCTGTCCAAAACAACCAGCCCTGTCTGTTCAGCACCTGCCGGCAGTCGTGTGAGGAACGCTGTTTCTTCGGTGCGCGGGCTGCCCAGCCAACCCTCACAGTAGCCCCCCCGTTCATTTCCTTGGCCTTGGCCAAACACTGGAATTGGAGCGTGGTCCATTGATCTGGGTGAAGGGCTGACCAACCAGGTATTATTTCATCCATTTGATGGCCAGGGCTTCCCTCTCCACTGCGGCATGCTTTCTCTCAGTGGGGGTCAGCTTTGGGCTCTTGTATAGGACCGGGTGCTCTTCCCCATCGAAGACATGTGAGAGGACCACCCCAGTCCAGTTTCTGATGCAAATGTTTGGATGTTGAAGGGGAGGCTGAAGTTGTGGTTCCTGAGAGAGCTCATCAGTGTCTGTTTTAGCTCCTCAAAGGCTTGCTCTCCTTCCTGACTCCAGTGCATCTGGTCCGGCTGGCCTTTCCCGGTGAGATCAGAGAGGGGAGAGGCAATCAACAAAAAGTTGGGCACAAAGCAGCAGTAATATCCAGCCAACCCCAAGAAGGTGTAGGAACTCAGAGATCATCAAACTGAAGAAACTGATTGTCTCTCCAACCACCCAAAGACAAAGACATTCCTTTA
>CM075020.1:19231719-19302099 GCA_037576675.1 Pangasius sanitwongsei | reverse complement strand
AATCCATTGTGGTGGTGTATAAAGGCAAAATCACAAAAACTCTGTCATTGTCCAAATACTTCTGGACCTAACTGTATGTTACTAAATATATTTATATTATGAATTACTATATAATTATATAATTATGTACAATTTAGATAAATGTAATTTAGATAATTATCTAAATGATTGCTAGATATTATATAGTAATGTAAAACATTTTGTGTATGAATCCAGCATTTATTTTCTCATTTTGTTTGTTGGTCCAAATATCCAGAACATATGACATTTCTGCAGCTCTACAACTCCGTTCTTTGGCTTGTTTTGTGCCTTGCAGCCCAGTTTAGCTGCTCGCATCTACAGGAAAAGTCTGCATATGACCCAACATACATGGCATATTTGGTTCTCTTTCAGAGGTTGAGTTGTTTCAGGATCAAATCACTTTATCACTGCAGTTGAACCAGACCGAAAAACCAGACCTTTTCATTCCTAACTGTTAATGATCAGTTTGTGGCAATAAATAATAATAATAATAATAATAAAAAACTCTGAACAGGTGAGATATATGTGGGAAGAATAAACACATACTTAGATAGGATAGGCTTTTATTGTCATTGTAACATGCCACATGTACATCTATCTTTAAACATTCCGTTTTTGTTTCCGACTTTTTTAGTTGATTTTAGTTGCCACTGAAATTCTTTCTGCATCTTGACCACAGTCTAGCAGTTGATGACCCTTATTACAGGGGATCAACAAATATGCTAACGATAAGACATTAAGGTGTAACCCACTGAATGAAATAAATCCTCAGATATGTTTTAAAATAGCTAAAATAGCTCCGGTAGCAAACATATTTTTCAGTGACAAAACATTTCTAAAATTGATGACAAATTATCCAAATTCGGCAACACTGGAGCTTGCTTCCTAATCACTGGTGGCACTGCATCATTATCATTTTTGATAATTAATAAAATGACCACAGCGTTGTTGAATTTTTGAATCTGATTCAATTGTGTCGTTTGTATTCAATTCACTGGTCATTGTGTAACTAATTCACAAGGTGGATGCTCCACATAATCAAAAAACGAAGTTTAATATAAATAAATATAAATATATAATATAAAATACAATGTAAATCTATAATCATTGGGAGAATTTTCAGGACAGAGATGTTTACACTTTGCAGTTTCTCTGTAACTTAATAAGCTGCAGATCTTTGTCTTATTACGTTCAAGAGAAAGGAAAAAAGAGGCTGGTGAGGGAATGACTGTGAATAGCTGCTATCATGTGAGTTATAACAGAAACTAACTTGTTTCATGGATGTTCCACAATATTAAATGGTTTAAAAGTATGAACTGTCATTCATTAATAAAATAAAAAAAATCAGTGTAATCAATGAAAAATCTCTGTGGTATAAGAGAAATAAAACACGTAATGTTAATCAGCTACGCGTTGTGCTGCATCACACCACCCTATCTTTGATTATTTTCCTATAGCATGGCCGGTCTTGTTTTATTCCTTGCTTTGTTCAAACAAGCTTTTTAGTGAGTGATTTATTATATAGCTTAATAAATACATACTTCACTTGAGGAATTTTTGGATTGATGCTGGTTTGGTCACGTCCATTCCCACCACTTTGTTGCTTTTGTGTGAACTAAAGCTTGCATATGGCAGTCTGTTTAATTTATACCCACTTCCTTTTACTGTGTGTTTGAGTCAATAATTGATGAGTGTGATTTGTGGTCTATCCTTTTCCCATGCAACCCCGCAAGGACTAAATGCTTGACTGGAACGATTGGGTTCGGACGACAGCAAACAATCACTTTAATGTACTTTTCCAGGTCGGGCAATGAAGTCCTAGCCTGTGTCTCTTCCTCCCTCCCAGTACTCCATGAGATAAGAGACCTTAAGTCCATAGGAGCTGTGTACACAAAAGAGACATGTTGTGTATTCCCCGGTGATTTCATATCAACATCAATAGCAAAGACTCTCACGGCTGTGCATTACGCATTCGCTTGACTGCTCTTTCGTCCCGTTTTGCGATGTGGATTATCTGTGAATGCCTAACCACAAAGCATGTACAGATTCCACCAGGCTGACTGTTGCTTCCTCAGAAGCATTTCGGGCAGTTACACGAAAGAATAAGGCTTTGTGCTGATTGAGAAGTGACACTAAAACCAATGACAAGAGGAATGACAAGCCAGATCTTAGCTCAGCATAAAAGCCCAGTTCCTGCCAGTGCCCTTTGACCGGTGGCTGTGTGCACCGCAGAATTCCTTCAATTACAGCAGCAGTAGATGGCAGACAGCCAGAGATTGAGTACGATATGGGACCATTCATTACTCCAGCGTGAAAAAAAAAGGCTCATGAACAAGTGGATTTCTGTTTCTTGGTCACTCTCAGTTTTGCACACACAGGACATTGCTGTGCTTTCAGACGTGCTGTCTGTCTGTGTCTGCTGCTCGCTCCCTAAAACCGAGCACTAATCTCTAATCCACCACTCAAAAGCCATCTCTTTTTATGACTATTCTGTAACATGCCCTGAAAAGCACACTGCAGATGCATATTCATTATGCTGCAGTCTGAGGATCTGCTTTTTCAATGTCACCTAGGAACAGTATTGTGATTCAGAGATTGTCTTCACAGCAGCTGCTATGCAGCAGGAGCTCATATGTGATTCCTTCTGTCCCTGTTGTTCTCTCCCCTCCGGTCATAGGAAAAGATGATGTAGAGCTTGATGGAAGTGTGTATGTGACCTGTGATTGACTGCAGTAGGGGATGAGGGAGGGCTTCACCAGTTGCATCAGATGCCATGGGTTTGGAGGAAAAACTGAAATCCACATCCACCTTTCTTGCACTGAGACGTAGCTGCCTTATTTGTGGTGAAGTGGAATCAGTAATAAATTGTCATGAGATATCACAGTTTTGATGATATCTTTTTTTAATAGCAATGACAAACTGACTGGACGGAGCTGATTTGATGTAATAATTTTGTACCGAAACCTAAGGCTGTATTTTTTTGTGCATTACAGTTGTAAAATGTATTTTTAAAAATTTATTTACAGAATTGATTGACATTATTGTAATTTATTTTTTTTTACTTTTAACTTTAAAGCAGTTTATTTTCCTAGATATTGTAGACATAAAAGTTTCTTTATAAAAGCTTTTTTTAATGAAACACTACTGTTTTTATGGCAGTTAGTTACCAAACTTAAATATGGTGATAAATGGCATGGAATGTAAAAATGCCTTCAAGTATCATGATCATATTTTTGTCAGATTGCCCACCCCTAAAGAACCTGAACATACTGAGCCATGCCGTCTTTGCAGTGCTGTGTGTGTGTTTGTGTGTGCATGTGTGTGTGTGTGTGCGCAACTCATTTGGTTGATTCCTCTCCATTTGCTGAGGTCAAAAGTAATTGCACTACTACAAATAAGATTCATCCCTTATTTGGTCACTACCTGTCAGGAAGTGGTCTAAAGACACGTTAATTACACGACGAGATGTTGCAGAGCTGAGAGCATAGAGTTTAGATCGTTAACTGGAATATATGGCTACTTGGATAGTAGTGCTGAGCATGAGCAGTTGCCTTATTGCAATAATGACCTAATTGTTTAGTAAAATACAAATTAAAATTCTTAAAAAAAAAATAAGATTCTTTGGTCTGACTGAGAAAAAAACATAGACAATATACCTCATAAAGCGTCTATTGAGCACAATTTATTTATTTATTCTGTGTTTAGACCTCCCATCCACACAAAACAGCATTTTTGGTCACTGAAAATGAAGCTTTTCAAAACCACCTTCCAAAGTGGAGAAATGTTAAAACTCCATTTTCACTGCTTTCATCTGAACGGGAAGATGCACGTTTTTGAAAACGCTGACACCACAGCTTCATCCTAATCCGTTCCGATGCTAACCTAGCCCATTCCGATGCTAACCCAGCCCATTCTGATGCTAACCTAGCCCATTCTGATGCTAAACTAGCCCATTTCGATGCTAACCTAGCCCATTCTGATGCTAAACTAGCCCATTCCGATGCTAACCTAGCCTATTCCGATGCTAACCTAGCCCATTCTGATGCTAACCCATTGCAGTTTTGTGCATGTTATGAATGTGCTAGGACTCTGTTTTTATGGCAGCTGATCAGGTTCTTATGTTGTGGTCTGTAATTTCTTATTCTATAATGTCTGTAATTTTGTTCTACTATTACACCCTCATGTGGAGGTGCCTGAATATGATATGCGCTGTACTGCTCCTGAATCCACCACTCCGGCACTACAAACTTGGTACAAGTGTACAAGTGTAACCTTAAGCAATAGTTCCACCTCATTGTCATGACACAAAAAAAAATATCTTTATACGTGTGGACGGGGCCAGACTGAGTTCATCAGCCTGCAGTACTGGTGCTGAGTGACCCAAACAAAGCAACTAACTATAACAATGTATTTAGTTAATTTTTATTTTGTATTCATTTAAATTAGAATGAAAGAATAATAGCAGTGGATCTGGCACAGTGCACCAGCACAGACAGAGAAGTGAAGTGACACAGTCCCATTAGCATTCAATTAAAAAAGCAAGCAAAATAAATGGAAAAAATATAACAACAATGATAATAAACAAGTAAAAATAACAAATAAAATAAGTACTAAATCCCCCAAATCTAATCCCATATTCCTCTTGCACTTATGAGTGTGAAACATAATAAGCAAACAAACATGACATGTGTTTTAACCCTCTAATGGTTACCGATATTATTCAAATGAGATGGAAGATCAGGGTTAAGAGCTCTATAGGAGAAAGAGAGAAACGGAGGATGAGAGAGACAGAGAGCCAGCCATTGATTGTGGTATCATCTGTCCAGACCAGAGGAGTATTATATAGAATTATATAATTATTATTATATTCAGAAACACCTTCAAAATATTGTCAATAACTGGTAGAAATTCAGAAGGAGTAAGAGATCATGGTGTGGAGATATTTTATTCGTAATGTAAGTATTATGTAGCATGTATTCTCAAAGAGGAAAATTCAGGTATATGGCAAATGTGGGCATGTAATAATCACAGACATTGTCTGAGTCAATCTTACTGAATATCGTCACATGAAACAATGAATACTGTATCACATGAGCAGGTCCATCGCTGTCTTAACTGATATGATATAATGGGAATAACTGATACACTTAGAATATATGGTCTATATTTGGTCATAAAATGGAAAATTGGAAATACGCACCTGTTAATTCCATGACGCTTTTTGGATAAACTAATGTGGTTATAATATTACTCATCTACACACTATGGAGAAAAAAACTACTGCATTAGAATACACTGAAATTTGCAAGTAAATCCATTTTTATATTGAAATATTGCTTTAATGTGTGAATTATGCATGTAAGGAAAATGAAATATATACAAAAAAAAACAATTTTTTTGTCGTGCTGAACAATTCAGTCATTACAGACTTGGGAAGCTTATTGCATAGCCATGATAGGTGAGTTTTGTACATGGATCTGGCTTTCATAAGAAAAATATGCAAGTACTAGCCTCTAGCTGAAGATTTCTAAGAAGGAAAATATTAGTATTCTTCCCTTCAAAGATGGAAAATGACAGGATTATTACTAAACGCACATCAAGCGTGACAGCCTGTGTAAAACTCCTCTTTAATGTTAGTATAAAATGCTCATGATACGATTCAAACAAATTACTGTGCAATGAATCAAAAGGGTAAAAACAAGTGCCAGGAAGCTAGCAATGTGTTGCTAAGTGTCGGTGTAATAGGCAGCCTTGCTATTTGCCAAATGGCTGAGTAATTAGAGAAGTGTATTTGCATGCAGTTTATCTCAAACGTTTGCATATCCTGTTAGGTTTCACAGATGTTACAAGAGGTCAAATAGTGTATAATAATAATGAAAAACATTTCTTTTTCTGAATGGTACAAGAATATTCACTAATAACTTGTAAACCCACTCTGGACTGACTTCATATCCTCTGAGAAGCTTTGTCAGCGCCCTTAGTTGTAATATTTGTTCTAACTCGGCCAGATCTGTTGACCAGTCTTTGCCTGTTCTGTTCACATGTAATCACTGTTAAAGCGATTACGCTTGGTTAAACTCCTGCTAGATCTCATGTGCATTGGGGTTAATTTATGTAAGTCAACAGCAGGTGTAATAAAATTGATTGAGGTAGATTACTTTCTTGAACATTATTTTTCTAAATACCTTCGAAAGAGAAACTAGAAGTAAATAGACTTAGGTCGTTTTCATGCTTGTTTTTTTTTTCATCTACTACGTACCAGTTTGCAAACCTGCATCCACAAAAATGATTTCATCTGTTCATGTGAACACAAACCTGCATTTATGAGCCCCACCCCCAAAAGAGAAGCAGTCCTGAGTGTGGACTCGAGTATTGGGACCAAGTGTGAAAATGCCCTAAGCAAACACTGTGCATTCAAAGTACAAATTACACGAAGGCAGAAATGACAGAATTGTACATTTTGTGTGGTTGGAAGGAACGAGCTGGCTAAGAGCAGCTTTTCTGTTTACCGTGCTTGCAGTTTGGAAGAAACACGGCATTGACATGTTAGCAATAGCAATCACAAGTGGTACTGCCAATCTTTCACTGTGTGTCTTCTTATGTATATGCAGAATAGTTTTACAGTTTTCAGACTCAACTATAATGGTTTGATAATAGTAATGGTGAGTTATTCATAGGGAGTAGAATATTTTACTATTCAAAATAACTTTATTACACCCACATTTCATTTTTAAGTCTTACATAGATTTGTACATTTTTCTTTTTCCATCCTGAAGCCAAGTGTTGAGCCAAAGTCTATATTTGCATTGTGTTATGCACAAGATCTGTAATGTGCTGTACTCCCCTGACTGCAAATTACACTTCACATGTGGGGTAATTGCCTGTTTTCTGTGCATTGCTGAGACTTATCTGTAATGTCCTGAACAGAGCTTTAAGAATCTGCTGGTTAGTTTGTCAGATGACTCGGTGGTGACGGTGCATTTTCAGTACAGTGTGTTTATTCAGATACAAATAACAACCCACCCCAGCAAAAAAACAGAGGTCTTGATGGTTTAACTTTTTTACGTCACTTGTAGCTTGTCTCTTTTAGGCGTGGCTCAAGCCCTACTGTTGAGGGTGTGTACCGGCTAAGCATTTTAGTTCGGATGAGTAAAAGCGGAAAAAACATATAGCCTACAGCACACGTTCTTTAAAATGTATTTAAAATCACTTCTTATATTTTAACACATTGGAAAAAAAATTGCCATTAGCTTTGTTAACAGATTAACAGTGCCAGCAGGCTGTACTAGCTACAAAAATCACACACCAGAGCCACCCCCATATACCTATATAGATACGCGTACTCTTTGTGTGAGTATATAAATATATATATATATATATATATATATATATATATATATATATATATATATATATATATATATATACACTTTTTACTTAAAGTAGTTAAACACAAATTAAATTACGCACTAAACAGTTGTGAAGATAGTTTGTTAGATTTACATGTTACGTGCCAGGCTTCATATTAGCTATTAGTAGCACAAGCTAACTGTATTAGCTACAAAAACACTCTCCAGAGGTACCAACGATCTCTGCTACTTTCTTCCAAGCGTTATTTTTTCTTCATAATTTCTGTATACATATTTAATGAGAGGTCATATATGACAGGATGAAACCACAGTTATAAATTTTTCCATTTATTTTAATCACGCACTACACACTGTAGGAACTGTAAGTTGTGAGAGGGGTATTGAAAAAATTTACCGTGTGCACTATGCGATTTGTCTCAGCGATTGAATCTCATGATTCAGTCGAGATGATTGTTTGGATTTGTCGCTTTACTGCGCAATACCAAATTTGCAAAGTTGAGAAAATCACAGCTCACATGTCATTGGTCACGCTGACGCTTGTCAGTTGCTGAAATCACGTGTGAATGCAGGGTGAGTGCTGTGGTATTAAGATAAGTAGCAGCACTTCCCCTGAGGTTATCCACTTCTAATGCTGTTATTTATTGTTTTGTCATGATCATTAGTTTTCACTAAATAGCTCAACAACCAGCATGAGAGATGATGAAGTGCTGATTAATTTGATGCTCTCCTCTTAATGTGTGTGAGAGCTGGGTTTGCTCAGAGGAGTGTGTTTTGCTGATGCTGGTCTGTCTGATTGCAACCGATTTATGTGTGGCTACAGTGAGAAGGTCAAGATAAGTATTGAGTTATTTCCATGCCGTTGCTCTTTTAAGTGGGTATCCGCTTCAGGACTGCTCACCAGCCACACTGTCACGTGACCCATCCACATCCTTTAGTAATGTATTCAGCTCTGGTCAGACTGCTTCTGAGATACATATTCATCAGAGTTGTGTAGAAGTGAGTGTAGATTTGAGCAACACAATGATGTATGAGCTGTAATAACTGGTGAATGAGTAATGTGAGGACAATTGATTTAATTAAATCAGCTTCAGTTGTGTGGCAATAAGCTATTTAAAAAAAAAAAGCTATTTGGATAATTCATCCACATATTTAGATGTCATATGCATATGACATGCCCCACATATACATCTAATTTACATGAAACACAATTTCATATAATTTTTGCAGGTATTATGATCCTGAGCCGAAAAATGGCAAGCATTCAGCAGACTACAATTATCCAAGATCGGAGGAAAGTGGGAGAAATTAATTTCAGTGTAGCTGAAATGATGTAGGCATATCTAGACAGTTATGGATGTGTGTTCTGTTTTTTATAAAGCTGTTTGAGGTCAAAATCAGGAAGAAGACTAAACCATTTTACAGCCGTATCTACTGGTGATTATGTGAACCTTATTTACAGCTAAGTATCTTTTATTTCAGTTCTCTAATAGGTCTGATTTAGCTGAAGTAAAATTTCATTAAATGTTCATTTATAAATGCATATGAGCCAACTTTTCTGAACAACATAAGCAGTGTAGTGTAGATGAGGTGTAGTTACTGCTACTGGATTATTTTCGTATAACCGCATGGTCTGGAGTGTGTTATTCCTCTCATACCACAGTGACTACAATGTTTCATTTATCAGTGAACAACATGTCTCATGTTTTCATGGTTTATAGTTACATTTAATGTTGTGGAACGTCCGAGAGACAAGTTAGTTCCTGTTCCTTCTCACTTACGTTAGAGCTGCGATAAACAGCTACTGAGAAACCAGAAAGCATAAGCTCCTCTGTCCTGTAGACTTTGCAAAGCATAGTGACCGTTACAAAGCGTTGACACTGGACACTCCTTCCATAAATGTTAAAAAAAAATAAAATAAAATCTCCTCAGAAAAAAAAAAAATCACCACATTAATGCTTATAAGTTTTTCTTTGTTACATGTTTTACATTGTTAAAATGTTAAGCTCAAATTTACACACACTTTAGCTAGACACTGATTGATATGCTAGAAATTGCTGATTTATGATCACATTTGAGTGTACACAGCTTGGGTGAATAGGGCCATTGTTTTCGTAGGCTATTTTTAAAATTTCACACTATGTTAATTTGTTGGATTCATTATTGTGCAAGAGAAATGTGCAGGGAGTCTCTGCTCTGTTTATGTGTGTGATTCACATAGTTGTGACCTACCGCTAGGACTCGCCACAGCTCTCTCTCTCTCTTTTCGTCCACTCATGACCCTCCCTGCAGTTTGCTTGAATAGCTTCCTCTGTGCGAGTAGAAGGCAATCATGGTTTAATTTCCTGCTGCCATGCTTCTCTCTTAACGGCTTTTCTAAAAGCCCTCTGCTAATGTAATTTTTAATGTTAGAGGTCCTAATTTTTACACCATCAGCTTGGAATTTATGCACCACACCTCCACCCACTTAACACGTATTTCAGTGCCACTGATCTTTATTTTCAGATGGTGGCCACATTCATCATTAAACAAATAATCAGCGTCAAACACTCAAACGACTGTTTTGTAATTGTCTCTTTCCACGCTAGTGTGACATGAACATTTGTTTACATTGGCTAGGTGAACAACGAGACCTGTATCTGTAATGATTAACATGAAATAACCAACTTCTGCAAGAAAGTGAGATGGGTCAAAAGTGAAGACACTTGGGTGTGTAAGGGTACATGCCCACTGCCCTCGGCGTTTACCACGTAGAGGCATGTCTGTCTACAATGAGGGTGACAAACAAAGCTTTTCATTATGAAACTGTGGATTTCAAATATATATTCATTTCTGGCTGCCTAAATGGGTGAGCTACTAAACAGCAGATTTTTAACTCACCAAGAGTCCCGACAGCTTGGCGACATTTATTTATTTTTATCTTTGCAATCATGTAGCATTATTGGGGTCATACTAAGCGATGTTATATATAATTATCAGACCTTCCAACTTTAACATCGGAGTACAGGAGTACAAGTTATCACTCAAACAATATGCCAAAAGAGGAGTCTTCTTTTCCCAATAAAATGAGAGACGAGCCAATCAGCATGTGAATCTGCGCAGGTGATCTGTTTAGGCATTTTGAAATCTCTGATATTAACGGATGCCAAATGGAAGCCCCGCCCCCTTCCCCAAACTCACATGCTCTCAGCTGAACTCACGTGGCATTCTCACTTTCTGTAAAGATAATGGAGAATGTTTTGAGTTCATTAATATGAAATAAAATCTATCAGTGTATTTTGGACTTAAATTTGTTGGAAAAGCTTACCTATAGTGGACATTTTTTATCTGAAAGAGGAGCAAGGAGAATGATTTTGACCTTAAACGATTAAATAGCAATACGAAAAGTGTCAAATTTACAAATAATGTTAATGGAGATAATTAAAAGTGATTAAATGCACTTTGTGAACAGCAAAATTATAACACCCTTGCCTACATTCCTTAGATCTGAAATGGTGGAAGTGCTTCTTAATCTTTATCGCTTCTAGACCAATTAAATAATTTGTGATGATATTTTAAAATGGAAAATCATGATCAGGGAAAAATTTGTATCGCACAAGCCTAGGTCATACCTTACTAAGCTGAGATAATGCTAATAAAGACATTTTTTGGGTAGAACAGTCTGTATGGACTATTATTTGCACTTTTCCCTCCAGTTTGTGATTGGTCAGTGCTATGCGGCTGCCTTTTCTAGATTGCATGAAGTTGAATCAACTGTTTTCACCATACTTGCCTCTTGCCACGCCACGATCCCTTCTGCCTTTTTTGTGACTATATATACATTCATTGTGAATAAATATGAGATGGTGTATTGTAATTGTACTCAGTGTACTATGTCCACTAACCCAGCACTGTGGCTTTCCCTGCGGCTTTTACTCTGTGGCTATATGTACGAGCCTGGTGTAGCTGCAGCGAGTATCAGATTAGACCTTACTGAATATGAAATATGAAAAATTCACTGAATTCAAGTTATTGTGAATGAATGAATCATGAAAATGAATGGTGAAAAGTCTGTTTAACAAAACAAGTCCCAAGACTAAAATCACTTGTGTGGGCTGCCGATAATTCAGAAAATGCAAGTTCAAAGGAACTAAGCTGCATATTTTATTCATTTTCTGTATTAGTATATTTGCTCATTTTCTTGTTGCTAGTAATTAGCAACCTGAGAGATTAGCGTATATATACACACACACACATACACACACACACACACACACACACACTCTTTCAGAGAGCAGTGAAATGGTCTAAGAAACACCTGGCATAACTGTGAGAAACGGAGTTTAAATTACATCTGGTTGGTTAATGCGTCTCAAGTAACAGGAGTGTGTCTGATCAGAGATTGTCCACATGGAGCTACCGGTGTAAACAGAAGTGGTTGTAGACGCTGTGGTGGTTCTCGATCTTCTGTTAGACCGAAGATGCATTTTAGAGCCGTAGAATATGTATCTTACCTAAAGCGATGCTTTCCTACAACTATACAGTATTTCACTCTCCAGTAACCTTGAAAAAAATGGACAGTTTATCTAGCATTTCTGTTGTGGATATATTAGTGGTGAATAATGTTTAGTATTTTAGACTTATTACTAGTTTTAGTTTTAACCCTGGGAGTACGACAGTTACAAAATCCGAAGTCTGTCCGAATCTACACATCTGCACTCAGTAATTGTATATGTGCAATGTCACCTATATGGGAGGTCTTAATAAAAGGGCCAGGGAGTGTAGGAACGAGGCAGGTGTACCCAATAAACTGGAAACTGAGTGTATACTAACTGAAATGAAGTAGCTAAGTTGCAGCTACTGAAAGCAGCTGGTACTAATCAATTCAACATTTTTCCTGTTATTCCCATGCAGCATGTGAAATTTTACATTTAACCCTTTCATGCTGTGTTCACACTTATGTAGAATCAGTTTAAGGCTGTTTTTAGGAATATATAAAATGTAAATCAGCTCCAGTGGCTCACGTGAGTCCATTATTATAATTTAATATAAATCATTATCCTGATTTCTACTGCTCTCTAGATCTCAGTGCAGCATGTCTCTGCTATATCTTTACACAAAATGCCAAATTAAGGGGAAAAAATATTTCAGACAGAAATGAGCGCTTTTGTAGAACTAATTTTTTTAAATTGAAGATATCTTTTTTTTTTTTTACCTCTGAAATCAGCTGCATCATGCAACAGGCGTAAACTTCATAAATGTCAAGAATATTGCTTTATGTTGTTCAATAATTATATTTTCTCTAATTTTGGTCATCTACATTAAATATTTTAGAGCTGAATGTTAACAATTGTTGTTTATAAAGAAATTGGAAGCATCAATTTTTTTTTATTTTCGGATATCCTTTTTCACTCATGATATTCCTACATATAGGCTTTTAAATATTTGTGCTGTATGGCAAAAGTCAAAATGTAAGTAAAAATTATTTTAGAAAACCATCTAAAGCAACTGGACATATTTTTATGTAATGTACCGATGAATGGGTTAAGAAATGCATCAGTGAAGTAACACTGTACTGAGAAACATGCTTTCAGGACGTCTTGCTTCATTTTCTCTCGCGCGTGTGCTTCATATAATCATGCGGATGTGTTCTCCACTGCTATTATTTGCCACGGAAAGAAATCATTGTCTTTCAATTGTCTTGAATTAATTTGCATGTGCACGTGTTCTGCTTCCTCTTTCTTTCCTTTCCTTTTCTTGCATTTTTGACAACCAAAACAAGTCCATGTGCGTAGAGTGTTCAAGCCCTCCATAGCAAACAACTGATGCAGTCTAACTCTATTTGGACAGGATTCTGTGTCTAGTATTATCCTGCTGATCTTTGGCTACAGCTACACTTTCCATGTAGTCTGCACTTCCAGTAATCCCCACTGACTCCTGTCTGGAACCCTGCTGCCACTGCAGGAGAAGCTAACTGCAGCTTTTCATGGGCTCCTCCCATGCTCTGGCTAGACCTCTACACAAGGATACCCATTAGTGGGGATGATGCCCTCAGTGATGTCTGCTGCAGTCATCTATGTGAGACCAGAACTTTACTGAACCACTGATTTTCTGAGGCTGAGGCTGAGGCTGCTGTGGATTTTAACATTGTATGCTTTTGCAGATGCTGAACATGGCAGACAGGGTGAAGATAAATAGCTATTGAATATAATGTGAGGTTTTGGGATGATGGCGTATGGATTTGGCAGAACAGTTTTTTTTTTTTTTTTTTTTTTGGTAGGGATGCTGCCTTTAATAGGAACTGTATTCTGTATGCATACTGCCCTGTGTATAATAGGATTATGCAGCTGAGAAGGAAAGCTGTCAGTACATTTACTTTGAAATATACAACAAGCAGATGTAGATATATTCTCATTCCAGTATGATTCACGAATGTGGTCCTTTGAATGATTTTGCCCAACAGGAACACGTACGTCCTAGAAAAAAAACCAAAATATTCAACAATGAAACCTATATCATGCCAAAAACCTGTGTGTAGGTTGCACTGATGCTAATTGTTGTTTTAGCTGACAGCACAGCTAACAGTATTGATGAAGAGTTCAGAGTGTGGTGAGGGAATGTATATGATGGTAAATAGCTATGCAGAGATTTGCTGGATTACTCGCTTAATCCAGGTACACAGAGGAGATGTTTATAATTGTTGACTGAAGATTTACTACTTTCGCTCCATCTCTCCAGCTACAGTTTCAGTGGTTAACATGGAGCTATACTGATAACATACAGCTATACATTTGTCCTGAAGAGAAACACAAGTTAAGTGTATACTGTAGCTGTGGTTCGTTGAACTCTGTATGACTAACAGGTAGTGGACACCCTCTTTTGTGAGTGAACGAGTGAACACACTTCCAGAGACCTTTTCCAAAGTCACAAATTGATTATTACAATTTTTAAAATATAAATATAACCTACACTCTCCTCCAAAAGTATTGGAACACAAAGCCCAGTTCTTTTTTTTTTTTCTTTCTTTCTTTTTTTTTTTCTTTTTCTATACACTGGAGACATTTGGGTTTGAGATCATATAAATATGACTATGAGACATGAGATCAGAATTTCAGCTTTCATTTTCTGATTTTTACATCTAGATGTGTTAAACAACTTACAACATGACACATTTTTGTTTGAACCCACCCATTTTGTGATAATAAGTGATTAAAAAAATTGGAACATGACTGACAGGTGTTTTGTTGCCCAGGTGTGTTTTGTTATATTGATTGATTAAACAATTAATAGCTCTGAATGTCTACTCTTGCTGTTAAAAAGAAGGATAAACCAACATGTAGACCAAAGAGCTGTCTATGGGCTAAAAGACTCAGAAAAGAAAAACAAAAGAGCCTTGCCGCTCCAATACTTTCGGAGGGGACTGTATGTCACAGTGTCATCCACCTTTGATCTGGTGGAAAGGTGTTTGGAGATGACGCTGCACTCGTACCACTGTGAAGTTAACTCTGCAGAACCTGGACCAGCTGCTCAGTGATGACCCAGATGGTCTGTTGTGTGTTATTCCTTACTTAATGCACTTAACTCGCTAGCTAGCTATTTGGCCATATGTTATTACATTCCATCATCTACGATTTTTTAGCCCAACCAGTCAGGTTTGACTAAAACATGGGATTGGGCAGAACATCGGAGCGTTCATTTCCCCAGTGGACTTGCTATATACACTCACTGTCCACTTTAATAGGAACACCTGTACACCCGCTCATTTATGCAGTTATCCAGTCAGCCAATCATGTGGCAGCACAATGCATAAAAAGTTAATGTTCACATCAAACATCAGAATGAAGAAAAAGTGTGATCTCTGTGACTTTAATTGTGGCATGGTTGCCATTTCTCTCTGACCTCCCTTATCAACAAGGTGTTTTCATCCACAGAACTGTCACTCACGCAGTGTTTGTTTTTCGCACCATTCTGTGTAAACTCTAGAGACTGATGTGTGGGAAAATCCCAGGAGATCAGCAGTTTCTGAAATACTCAAACCAGCCCATCTGGCACCAACCATGCCACGGTTAAAGTCACAGAGATCACACTTTTTCTTCATTCTGATGTTTGATGTGAACATTAACTGAAGCTCTTGACCTGTATCTGCATTTATTTTTTGTATTATACTGATGATTGGCTGACTGGATAACAGCATAAATGAGCAGGTGTACAGGTGTACAGGAGTGTGGCGTACGTGTATATGTATGTGTGTGTGTGTGTGTGTATATATACACACACACACACACACACACACATATATTTTACATACACAGAACATATACTGTGTGTGTGTGTTGAAGAGCCTTCTACAGTACTGTGTATACTATTCTGTGCCATCAGAAATGCAATACCAATCAGTTTAGTATTGTAGCATTACAGAACATGGAAAGAAGCACTCTATAATTATAAGATGATTATAGTTTTTCTAGTTAGAAGTCATGCACACGCTTTGTGCGTGCGTCAGCCGCACGTCTGGGGTGTAAAAGGCCACACTGATTAACATGGAAGCATATTAAATGTGGTGCCGCTGCAAAATATGTTTACTTCATCTAGTTTAAAATGGGCTGTAATAACTGAAGCGTTTGTCATGAGAGTACAATAAAGTTCATCCCCATTTCCACATTTGCATAGTAATTTTCTTTTAAGTATTGTCCCCATTGCCACAGATATCCACAGTAGTTACTGACTTCTAGCCCATGTACACCAGAATGTTGGTAAAAACAAAAAAAGGGGTGACTGCTTAGAAGGAAAAGCATCTGACAGCCCACTGTAAAATATGCTGGTGGATTGTTGATGTTTCTTAAAATTCTGTAAAAATTCTGAGAACCTTCAAAACTGATTGGACAGTAATCTTGGCAAGGCATTCTGATTGGTCAGCCAGTTTGGGGTGTTATGGACACAACCCACCCGCTGGCTGGATCACTTTCTTTAATTTCCCCTGTGCTTTTAATACCATCCTGCCACTTTGACTGAGTAACAAACTGAGCACAATGCAGGTCGATGCCTGTAGAGTCATGGATTGTTGCTGCATTCGACTAGGATAAACCAAAGAAAACGCTCCCTCAACTCTGAATTCCTACTCATAAACTCACAGCATCAGCAGTAAACGCTGCAGCACGTCTTACCTTTAAATGAGTTGAACTGTGTATACAAGTATTTACTTTAGAATCAACATACAGACATAGTCACTTGTTAAATATATAACACTGTATAATCTGTAACCCTTCACAGTTAGCTGGCTAGTTTGTTGCCAACATAAGATGAACATGGAGGCATCCATGGTTTTCTTCCTACTTGGTAGCTCGAATGCATGGAGGTTGAAGTAATTCCAAGTTCCAACTTCCCATCCCATTTCCAAGGTAAGACAAATGCAGCATTCATGATCGACAGGTCACTTATCCCTGCATAGGATGCCAAGCGCTTCATTAATCAGGTCAGGGCTATCATACGACTCAGTCTCAATTTATGGAAGTCAGTGACAGAAGAGAGGATGGTGGTTTTGAAGAACATCCTGAACAATTCTGTCCAGTCCCTTTGTAGTGTGATATTCAGGGATTCAGGGTCAAGGATTCATTCTACCAAGGTCCTCAATGAAGCTCTTTGGGGGGTCTTTTCTAACCAGTGCTATCAGTTTCAGCAGTGCCTTCTCTCAGCATGCCATCCTTCCTGTTTCTCAGAACGGATAATAGGACACTCTCCATTTGGAATGCACAAGCAATGCATTATACTGCAGAAACACAATACTGACTGAAAAGTGTGGCATGTGAGGGATTGGATTAAATGTGAAGGATTCTCCACGTGTGCGCAAAATTAAGCAGCCAAAAAAATTTGAATGGTGTATTGCAAGTGGGCAGTCATATTCTGTGATAAAATACAATATAAAATTAACATCATGATAATCCTGTACGTCCTATAAAAAAATCACATTGATTACATTTATATGCACATCAAATTCTGTTTAATATTCTATATTCGGGTTGCAGCCATATTCCCAATATGATGTTTATATGCATACAGGCATCGGAATATTCCTGTACACGTGGTTGTTGTAAGTATGCCGACCTACACATGCGCTTTTTCTTTCCAGGAGATTCAAGATGCTACCGTTGGTTATAAGGTATACTTGACTATTACTTTTATTACTACTTTTTCTGAGTAAGGTGTTTACATGCAACAAATTTCCGATTAAACCAGGCATATTCAAGGCGTGGGAATTGGAATTTGGGGAATCAGAATATGGTCTTAATCTGCATCAAGCAATCGGATAGCGGCGTTTATGTGACTCAATACAGGAATTGAAAATCAGAATATTGCCAAATTCCTATTAATATCGGAATATTGATGTGCATGTAAACGTAGTCATTGCTTTAGTCCCACTGAATGTTTTCTAAGACAATTATACATTGCTTGACTTTCACCTTTACAACTACAAAATCATTTCACACCTTTAAATTACATTCACAAGAGTTATAACTGCAAGTTTCAGTATATTTGCAGTAGAATCAGGTTCTCAAAATCACTTTAATTCAGAATCTTATCACAAGCTTAAAAACCCTGTTTCGGTTTTAGATTAGGCCTCTAATGGTTAAATAGTTGGAATTGAATCAAATTACTCCGTGAGGTCGCCCCCGCATTCCTGTCCATATACACAAAGGTTGGCATGCTAGCTAGAGTTAGCATTAGCAAGGACTGTCATGACATCACTTTCAGGATTGCTGCGTCCAACTTCATCCCCTTCATCCACTTTCAGAATTATTTGGCTGCGCTGGGTGCTTAATGATTTCAGACGGAGGTGGGGGTGGAGTAAAAGGGCATGTCTATAAAATGACTGGCAAGAGGCCCATGTAAAGACAAATGAGCATTCCCGACCGGTTTTCCAAACAGGTTTCCTCAACTATGTAATACACTTGTACTGATGCCATGGCTTAAACAATTATTTTTCTTTATCATGTTCTACAGATTTTTCCACATTATTTGTACAAGTAAGAAACAAACAGACAAAAACACTACCGCACCATAAAGCAGTCATGCCTATGTGGCTGTGTGTATGTGCATGAGGGTGTGTATATGTGCTATGAGTGCACGAGCTATCTGTGTTTATTAAAGTGTCATTTTTGCTGCATGACTGTGTTTTTACACTTGCATGTTGGAGCTTGCTGGAGAAAAAAAAGCCTGAGAAACTCTGCAACCTATCAGATGAAACTATTCACATGAAAGCGCCACTGAGATTCAGTTTAGCAGGGATCATTAGCTGGATTTTTGTGATGTCTAGAAGGAGATTTGTGCTGTGAAATAAATACAGATGAAACCACAGGCAGAAAAACAAAAGAACTAAATTTAGATCTGGACAGCTTCTTATACTCTTGCATAATAAAATGGAGTTTTACAGTAAATACTGCAGTGTAATTTTAAATGGCATGGATGAGCTGAGAGTGTGCCCCATGGCTGTGGATTTGATATTTATTTTCAAGAAATAGGATCAGTAATATCTATGCCTGCGTCTCATCCAAAAGCTGCTGTCCTCTTCCTTTCTGTCATGAGCTGCCCTTACATGGTGGGAAATATACTCCCTTACACACACACACACACACACACACACACACATTCCTTCTCTCTGTCTCTACTGTACTGTACTCTAGTAAAAACCAGACTAAAAGTCCAATTTGCTTTCATTAAGATGACTCACAGGTTTGCCAGAATTCTGTTAGGTGGGGGGTGGGGGGGGTGTTTGTCTCTGGAGATGAATAGACAAATTCATTTTTAATTCATTTTTAGTCATTTTAAAGTGTTTTTCTTCTTTCTTCTTCTCAAAAAAGAAAACATCTGTTAGAAGAATGGCTTTGTTTTCTGTTCATTCTTAGAGAAATCGAATGTGCGGATAAAGGTAACTTTAAAACGTCTCTCTCTCTCTCTCTCGATCATGTTCGTTCTCTCCCTCCCTGTCTTTGTTTTTCTGTCTCTCTCTTGCTTTGTTTCTCTCTTACTCTATTTCTCTCTCTCTCTGTTTTATCTTTCTATCTTCGTTTCTCTCTCTCTCTCTCCCCCTAGCTTGTAAGACGGTGCTTTGAGTCAGAAAGTTCCTCTTAGCCAGGATATCTCATGCTGTCGTTTTTTTTTTTTTTTTTCTAAGATGGTCTCTGTATATGTTCAGTGAAGGTGAGCAACTACAGGGAATAAATAGCCTGACAGGATGTCTGTAAATCATGTCTGTGATCTTGTGTAAGGCTACAGGGATGATCACTGATTTCTGGGCAGATCACAAGGTAGGCTGTGTGATTAAGTTTAACCCCTCCAACTCCCAGGAGCTTATACTCCTCACACTAGTAACTCACACTGTTCCAACGACGTTACTGAAAAAAATCCGAAATAAAATTGGGATCATTGGAGGGCAGTGTGGCTCATGAACATGGTTTAACAGCCATTTCCTCATCAGCCTCATCAGCCTTTTTTTTTTTTTTCTCAGAAATGTAGCTTGTCTCTGCCTTGAAGACTTTCTTCTGGAACCACTTTGCCTCAAAGCACTGATGTGGATTAGTACAAGATTAGGATGTACAACATACTTTACGTGGGTTTGTAAATGATACGTCTGTTCTTCAAACACTAATCTTTTTTTGCAGGGAAATCTTGTTTAACAGTACACATGACATTCTCGAGTCATTAGTTTTTAACCCTGCTTGCTAGCAGCTGGAGCTCCGCTTGAGTCAGTGGTAAGGCACACATCAGCCTCTTAGTAATCTTTCAGCATGTTTGCTTTCACAGTTTAGGCTTCTTCCCTCCTGTGTGAGTTCCTGTCATTTAATGCTCATTTTATCTTGTTAAACTGGCTCGTAATCAGCTGCACTCACCGAGAGTGGAAATAGTCTTGAAAAACAGAGCATGTAGAAAAGCAGTGTGCGACAGGAGAGTGCCTCAGGCCTCGGAGTCTGTATGTGTTTACCAGCCATCTCTCTCTCTGTATAGATCCTTTAGAAAGCAGAATGAGAATAAAAACTTTATTGTTTACGTCAACATGGCTGTCTAATCCAGCAGCAGTACTCATGCATCGCTGACCTGCTGATTTTAGGTTTAGAGGATTTCGTCCCCCTTATTTATTTATTTATTTATTTATTTATTTATTTATTTATTTACAAAACTCTTCTAAAGATTTCGCATTACATTTGTATTTATTATTTCTTACACTCGTTATTTGAATTAAAATAGGCAAAACTAGATCAGTTGATTATTTAAAAAAATTTAAAATCTGTTCCAAAAAAATTTTATAATTACTTGTATCCATAACGTGTTCCAGCAATTAAGTAAACAAGGGGTTCCTAAACGTTTTGGCTAAATAACCTCAAATGAAACATCTGTGACTACCACCCTTGACCCGCCTATATTTTTTAAATTCCAGATTTATAATTTAGGACTACTGTAACATTTGAACATTTTATAATTTTAGTAACATATGTATGTGTGACAAGTAACTAAAAACCAAAGGAATATTCCTTGGACTGATTTACCAGTCCAGTGGGAAGTGTTGTGTTATATGAAAATAATCAATGCCGGGGTGGTGTGATATGTCCTGACATAGAGCCGCCTAGTTCATGCACGACGCATGTCCTTGTGTGTGCTTGCAGAAGCAGCAGCAACTCGAGCGACATTGTTCACACACTCACCTGCGTAGCTTATGTACATTTGGAGGATTAAATGCAACATTTTACATTTACAGTTAATGTGAACGTGGCTCGTCTAAATGCAACTCTTAGTAACATTAATATATTAGCACAAAATCCATCTTTGATATTTTTAATATTAATTTGTAAAATAAATGTATGAAACGTTGAGATTGTGAGTTTCTCTCGTGATGCCGTCTGTGTTAGTTTGGAAACGCTGAAGTGGATCTAAGTAAAGAGCTGAAACCTCTTTAGTAAATGGTTGTTTAATAGTGAATAGTTTTAAGATATTTTTATATGATCTTCCTCAGAAAATTGTCCAAATGAAAGTGAGGGTTACTTGTAGGGTTACTGTTCTGTGTTGTTTCCTACAGATCACTTGATTCAGGCTGTGAGAAGTGATTCAGCTGTAACACACCTCTCTAAATTCTCACCTCTGTCTAGTTAGCGTAGCGCTCGAGGCTCCTGCTGATGTATGTCTGTGCAGTGACAGGAAATGACCTCATCAGTGCCAAACCATACAACTCCTTTTGCTGAACAAGCTTCTGTCATGTCTTTAGCTGAGATAGGGTGTTTATCATTTTATTTATCGTTTGTCATTGCACTGATCCCTGCGTGTCTACGGTGACACCATTTTGAGGGAACTGACAGGCTAACATCTGTCGCTAATTCTCTCTTCACCAACATTATTCTACCTGTCTTGTCCTCAATCCTACCCCTTTCTGCAAATTGTACTTTATGCTAACTGTAGTGACTAAGGGCAAGCTTGCTGCACCGGCAGTGCTAATGCTAACAGATTATCACCTCAGTCTCCAGTGTTCGGGATCGAGGATTCTGGCCAAGAGTGATCTGAACAGGACCCGAAGGGCTTCAGCTCATTAGTGTAATGATAGCTGGGATATGCTTGGTCATGTGTCTTTAACCCGTGTTAGTTTCTGATTGTTTTCCACTTAATTTTTATACGTTGTAATTCCATATTGAGAGTAGAAAAAGTTCTGACATGATTTATCTTAGTTTCATTTTTTTACATCACAAAAACCTGCCATTTTAACTGGGGAGTGTAGACTTTTATATCCATTGTACTACAGGATTTAGTGTGCTGGTTTGCGGTTCGAGACGCAGCTGCCGACATCAGGCGAAACGATGATAGTTAAAAGCACAAAAATATTGGACTGAAAGCTGCTGAAAAGCATGTGTCGTGTGTCTGGATGCCGGTTTTATAATAGAGGAAGCATGCAAATAATTTATTACAGATAGAATATAGAGCACTAATCCAAACTACTCATATGAATCTGAAGAAAGTCTCTTTTATGAGAATGTAATTATAAATTTGTTAAATTTGATAATGAGGAAATGGAATGTTTCAGGAAGAAGCAGCCACTGTATTCAAGACTGCTTTAATTTAAATAAAAAACTGCATGGTGTGTGTGTGTGTGTGTGTGTGTGTGTCGGGGGGGGGGGGGGTATCGGGAAGCGTGGGGTCTGTTTGTGCTGTCTTTTAATTGTCATTGACTGAATAAGATTTATTGGCAGTGAGCAATTACTGGCTTTGTGAAAGTAGCAGAGCCTCAGGCAGTATAAAGTTAGCCCATGACTGGGATATGGTTGTTATGGTTGTATGATGTCACAGATTTGTGGGTTGTTTTGAGTGCTTGCAGTGAACATCTGGGGTGACATGGGGTCACTCACAATGATCAGATCTCTCAGGAGGGAGTTCTTCTTGCTTCTGCTGCTGATGCGTCAGTTTGCACGTTTTTAAACCGTAACCATGTCTGAGGGAGCAGGGTGTCCAGCTGATCCAGGGTCATATGTAATCATATGTAATCAAAACTAACTCATTGTGAACAAAAAAGACCGGCAGAGGTCAAAAAGGGTCATATCCACCAACAATCCCAAATACAGTGAGACCTTAAGTGTCTGTAATTTTGTATCACGATTCTTTCTACAGTAGTTTCTATACTTCCAGCTTCCATGCATCGCTTCCTACTCCATCTCTTCACCTTCCATACCTACCATTATAATGCTGCATTCGACAAAAGGTCAAAAGGCCACTTCTGAGGTAAGTCGAATGCAGTACGCAGTTTCATAATAATGTGGAAGTAAGTACATTCATAATAAAAACATAATATCATATATGTCCTCCATACAAACATCATTTTAACACAAAATGTCAAAAAAAAACCACAATCTAACAATGGTTCCAACAACTGCAATCAAAAAACAAACAAACAAGCAAAACAATGGTAGAACATTCCCCCTCAGGTCAAATGTGTACGAATTCCCAGGTAGCACATCTTCTTAATACTTGGTGTCACTTTTTTATCCTCCTATTCTCCTAGTTTATTGCCAGTCTAAGACAGACTTGAGGGCTAAGACACGTGGAGGCACTCACTGCGCGCACAGTACCACAGAGCGGCTGAACATGATTATAGGAGAGCACTAACTGCCCTCTTGCGTACACAAGAGCCCTCAGATGATTATGTAGTGGTGCTGTAATAGACAGCAGAGGGATGAAGACCTTTCCACCCAGCCTGAAACACAGCTGGTTCTGCTACCCTGGGCTCCCAGACACACATGCCATTGACTTATTTGATTTTGCTATGTTCTAACGATATACGACAGACACTTTACTGTTTCAACTTACGCTCATGTTCACTTCTGCACTACTTTTTAAATCATGAAATTACATCAGGCCTTTAGTTATTTGATAATCTCCCATTTCAGTGTTTTTTTTTTAACATTAGTGCATTTGGTAATGCTTTTATTGTTTTTTTAATTATTTAATAATACTAATTGTTAATTGATTGTGTTTTAATTAGCAATGTTTGCTTCCCTTTTTTAATTACTGAGACTGAATTTGATGGTTGTGTGTCCTTGTGGCTCCATTGTTGGTGTGTTTCTAGGCCTTACAGTAATAATAACCCCCAGTCACTTGGAACAACCGTTGGTTTCCTGCTCGGCTCAGATGGTGGTGATGCATGTACCACTGCTGCGCATGTGGATTTAGCACATGTGCATCATTTAGCCTGCTTGAATCGAACTGAGCCAAAGGCCAAAGCTGCAGTGTTCAAGCACAAATGCTGTATGTTCTGAGTGACAAGCAAAAGAGGAAGAGGAATGACACTTTTAAAATTATTTATATTATTAATTCATAATTTTTCTTACTGGCTGCGTGTTCTTGGGTTGATTTCTGTGATTTTTTTTTTAAAAACATGCTTGCAAAAGATTTTTCATTACCACATTTTCGTTTAATGAATGAAAGCGTTTTTTTGACTGTGTTTCTAGCCCTGCCCCCTCAACCCATGCCATCATAAATGTGTTTTTGTTTGTTTGGTTTGTTGTGTGTGTGTATGTGTGTGTGTGTGCGTGTATAAACATATAGATAGATATATATTGTATATCTTGCTGAAAGTCTACAGAAATCTTGATCGCAAAATTACAAAAATTGTGTCACTGTCCAAATACTTATGGCCCCGACTATACATATACACTCACCGTCCACTTTATTAGGAACACCTGAACGCCTGCACATTGATGCAGTTCCCTAATCTGCCAATCATGTGGCAACAATCGCAATGCAGATACAGATCAAGAGCTTCAGTGAATGTTCACATCAAACATCAGACTGAAGAAAAAAGTGATTTCTGTGAATATAACCGTTCTATATATATATATATATATATATATATATATATATATATATATAAACTGCCAGTAAAATACTAGCATTGCATTTAAAAAAAAGTTTCATGATGTAGATTTAATGCCTGCATTTTGTTTAAAAAAATGACTGATATATTTAATAATAAATAAATATTTGAGGAGTAAAAATGTACAATTTTAAAACAAGATAAAGTAGAAAATTCTAACCCCATCCGCTGCTTCCAGTTTTAATGAAAACAATCTATAAAAAGATATCACGATATGTCAGTACAGCTTACTGCGACACAATTTATCATGAAGTTGATGTTATATCGTCATATCACCCAGCCCTAACACAGTGATATCATTTTTTTTACTACTCACTATTAGGTTGTAATATGGAGCATGTGAAGATTTTATAAAGTGCCGTTCTTCAGCTTGTGCAGTAGACTGTGCGAACATTAAGTTCAAAAGGTGAACAGAGGCATTAGAGAGGCCTCTCTGTCCCAGCTAGGCTTTAAAACGCTTTTAGCTCTATTGCTAAAGCTCTGTTGTCACTGCCAAGCTTACAGTTTGACAGCAGTGGGAGAGACGAGGCTTCTCCAGGATGCCCTGAATGATCGAAGAGCTCCTGACCTCGACTCTGTCATATGATTTTTTTTTCAAGCTGGATCACAATCCATTATATTGTTTTTTTTTTTCCATGTTGGTTTTTAAGACAATTTTGCAAAGTTACTGAACAGAGCAGCCAAACTAATTTCCCTGTTGAAAAATACACTGTAGCTTTACAAGGAAACTTAATAAAACATAACAAAATGTCAACGGTTATTTCTAAAATGAAAATCACCTCTGTTAATGTCTTCAGTATGAAGTACAAATGGAAAGGTGATTGACAGGGAAGTATTTAAATATGCGTGAATACTGAATGTATTATTGTTGAGTTGGTTTAACATATTTTTAATAAGCGATTTGTGTGTTTACTTGTGTTGATTTTTATTGCACATCTGTCTGCATTGTGTATACAGCTGAGGAATGACGGTGTTAGAAAATAACTTGCAACTTGGTAAGTCAGTCATTAACTATTTTCGAAGTCACTTAAACCCCTTATTTTTGAATGTACTGATGGGTATTATATCCTTGTTTCTGATCAGGAGTGCCTTTTTCAAATGAATTTGTTATTGTGGTTACTTCAGCGGTGTTTCTGGCTGCTGTTCTGTTCACGTGCACTCCCTGTGTTCTCTGGATTTCAGCACACTCGTTACATGCTTTTTCAGTGGTTAAACAAACTCGACGTGCCAATCTTGCCTTTGCATATTTTGCAAACAACCGTTGTTTGGGCCATGTGAAAAATCCAACAGCTCCATATAACTGATGTTGTATGCTGCTCTGTCGAGGAGGAAGTGTAAGCTAAGGAATCGCCTGCTCTTGTTTATCATTGGTTTGTTCACGTGTTTGTCAGGCAGAACGCGAGGTGGATTAGGAATAGAGTAAAGTCTGGTTCATAAAACTACTTGTGGTGCCATGTGACTGTTTTCACTAGTTACGCTTTAACCTCAGAGTTTGTCAGTGCATTTATGTTGTCCAGGGCAACATGTTGATATTGTGATAATTTATTTTTTTTCAATACTCTTTTGCATTTAAAAAAAATAAATAAATGTAATTACAAACTGACCGGAAGGATCTGATTTGATGTTGTGTGTGTATATATATATATATATATATTCACGTGTTTATGTGTGTGTGTGTGTGTGTGTGTGTGTGTTTGTGTGTTCACCACAGCCTAATCATAACAGAATGTAAGTTCCCACGGCTTTGTGTCCTTGTGTCCTCTTCTTATCTATTTTCTCAAAAGAGAGCTGTCTGACATCTGGCTGTTACTGTGGTGCATTGTGGGACAGCTGTGGGCATGTGTATGTACATGGCTGTGCTTTAGTTAATCGCTGGAGATAGTGTAGCTTACAGAGGAGGAGACATGCACACCTCCAGAATCTCAACAACACTGTGTGTCAGTCCGAGTCAATTTTATGTACATTATTTTTTTTTTCCGCCCAAACCAGACACGACTTCTCCAGCAATTATATCGGCTCTGCTTTTTATGATATTAGAAATATAACTCAGTGCTACCAAATATGATCTAATAAGTCATTTCACCATTGTTCAGAGTTTTACTTTTTCTTTTAGCATTTCAGCACAAGATATATACTGATGGATTTCCATGTCAGCAGTCTACACACATTTCACAGATATTTTTCATTTTACTTCTTCTGTGCTGTCATGTGCTGCATGCCCTCAGGCGCACACAAGCGAGTGTGTTGGCAGAGACCATTGCATAAATCTGCACACAACACATGCACATGCTAGTGTGTATAACAGATAGTCCTGAAGTAAATACCATAATACTTAATATTTGGTTGCATATCCCTTGCTTGCAATAACTTCATCAAGCCGGCGACCCACAGACATCACCAAACTGTTACATTCTTCTTTTGTGATGCCTTTCCAGGCTTCTAACACAGCTAGATGTTGTTTGTTTTAGGGGGTTTCTCTCTTCAGTCTCCTCTTCAGGAGGTGAAATGCTGCTCAGTTGGGTTGAGGTCTGGTGATTGACTTGGCCAGTCTAAAACCTTCCACTTTTTCCCCTGATGAAGTCCTTTGTTGTGCTGCAGTGTGTTTTGGGTCGTTGTCTTGCTGCATGATGAAGTTCCCCTCAATTAGACTGGATGCATTTCTCTGTAAATTGGCAGACAGAATGTTTCTGTAGACTTCTGAACTCATTCTGCTGCTATTATCATGAGTTCCATCATCAATAAAGATTAGGGAGCCTGTTCCAGAAGCAGCCACGCAAGCCCAAGCCATGACACTACCTCCACCGTGCTTGACCAGTGAGCTCATGCAGTGCATTTGTGAACCCTTTACAATTTTCTGTATTTCCGAATAAATTTGACCTAAAATCTGATTGATCTTAATCCTAGTCCTAAAACTAGATGAAGAGAACAAAATTAAACACATGATGCAAAATTATAGTTTTTACATTTATTTATTGAGCAAAGTTGCAAACATTAAATATCTTTGTCGGAAAAAGCATGTGAACCTTTAGGAGTATGAGCTAATTTAACAGGGTCATTGAAGTCAGCTGGTTCAGTCAAGGGGATGGCAATCAGGCGTGAGTTTAGCAGGCCCTCCCAGCTTTCAAGAACATAAACTTGGGTCTTCACTATCAAAGTCTTCATCGCACAGGTTTATGGAAGTGAACCATGTCTCAATCAAAGGAGATTCCTGAGGACCTCGGAAAAAGAGATATCAATGCTCAGCAGGATGGAAAAGGTTACACAACACTCTTCTGTATAGAGTTGGCCTCCACCAATCCACTGTGAGGCAGATGATATAGATATGTAGGAAATTCAGCACCACAGTTACTCTCAAAAGGAGTGATTGTCCAGCAAAAATCACTCCAAGGGCACAGCAAATAATATTACGGGTCACAAAGAACCCCAAGGTAACATCTAAGGACCTACAGGCCGCTCTTACATTGAGTAAATGTTCATGAGTCTACCATCAGACAAACACTGCTTTTTAGGTCCTTCCACAACATTTCTATTTGGTTAAGGTCTGGGCTTTGACTTGGCCATTCCAATTTCACCTGCTTTAACCATTTCTTTGTAACTTACTTGTGTGCTTAGGGTCATTGTCTTGCTGCATGACCCACTTTCAGTTAAGCTTCAGTTTATGGACAGATAACCTTTGAAGCAGTTGAAGCAGTTTTGTAAATTGTTCAGGATTGATCAGCAGTTACCGGAAACGTTCGGTTGAAGCTGCCTACGGGAGTCACACCAGTTACTGAAAGCAAAGGTTCTCATACTTTTTCTGATGAAAATATTTGATTTTGGATAATTTTGCTCAATAAATACAGATAAAACCTATAATGTTTTGCGTCATTTTTTAACAGGGTTCACTTTCTCTAGTTTTAGGGCTTAGATGAAGATCTGATCACATTCCTGGTCAAATTTATGCAGAAACACTGAAGATAGTAAAGGGTTCTAAGGGTTGTAGGTTCACAAACTTTCTAGAGAAACTGTGTTTTGGATCATCCTTTCTTTCTCCACACTTTGGCCTTTCCATCACTTTGGTAGAGGTTAATAATGCTTCCAGAACCCTCTGCTGGCAATTTGTTAGCAAACTGTTATCATTATACACTATACGGCCAAAAGTATGTGGGCACCTGACCATCACACCCATATGTGGGTCTTTCCCTAACTGTTGCCACAAAGTTGTAGGCACTCAGTTGTATGCTTGCAAAATAATCTGCTTTACCATCTGCAGCTCGCAACCTGTGGATTTCTTTTCCATCTCATGCTCCTTTTCTCATTTCATCCCATCATCTTAGGAGGGCATCTTTATTTCCTGTCCAGCTCTAATTATTTAGCTCAGACCGAAGCTGTGAGAATGAAACCTTTCAGGTTTTATGAGTCAATCCTCCTGATCACAGACTGCTAACCGAATAGTCCTGGCAGGATGAGGAGGCTCACACGTGCACTAATAATGGGCTGCTTTCATCTTGATGATTATTCCCCTTGTGTGAATCTGTGTGTGTGTGTGTGTGTGTGTGTGTGTGTGTGTGTGTGTGGGTGGGACTGTAGTATGGTAATTGTGTTATGGCATACTGCTGGAGAGTTCTCTGTTACTTAGTATTTGTAATAAACAGTCTGAAAAACATGTGAAATGATTTGTTTCACTTAACAGCACCTACCTAGTAACAGCATACTAACATTTTCTTTTTATTTTATTTTGCATTAGTGGCAAAAAACTGGGTACATTGAATACATTTGAATGTATCTGAGTTAGGGCTGGATGATATGATGATATAATATCGATATTATGATAAATTATGTCACAGTACAATTTTGAGAGATATTGTTGGTATTGTGATGTATTTCTCTATTTAATTTTAATACTTTTAATTACAAACTGAGTGTAGTTACAAACTGATTGCAAGCACTTGATGGTAAAATACCAGGCATGTAATTTGGAACAGTTCTACAGTTTTGTAGTGATGTAGCGCTGATGTTGCGCAAACTCAACCCTGACCACAGATTACTTCAAAATTGGAAGAGCTTTGAGAAATGTGCTCTATTAGCTTTACACCTGCTCTCATTGCACCATCGGTTGGCTGCCTTAAAGATCATTTATTTCTTACAGTTACAGCTAGAATGAATCCTAGTACAGATAAGTTATTCAGTTTTTTTCTGGGATTAGACTGGAATACACTGCTCTTCCCATAAGTCAGTGCAGTTGTGAAGTTATGTTGAAGGTAAACGCTGCAGTGTTTGCTCAAAAGTTCAGGTCACTTTAAGCCCTGTCACTGTAGTTCTGTGCTTTGGAGATTTAGCTCTGCTAGTTGTGTTCAGTAAGAGACAGAGCCTCTCTTAGCTGGCACCGACATGCAGAAACATCATAAATCTCACCCGGCAGGACCGGTCTGTCTCTGAATCACAAACCTGACTGTTCCCCCTCCTTTGTGTCATTAGGAACATGATTCAGTCACTGCTTTGGGACCATGGCAGCCCTCACTCGTATGTGTAGGATTTGTAACATGCACTTAATATAATCACGATTAGTGCACAGGTTATTTTAGTAAAAAAAAATTAGTTGGTGTTTGGTAGTTAAGTCTGTTAATTAAATTATTAATTGAATTTTGTGTGTAGCAGAGGTAGTGAGTGGATTGGTGTGTATAAGTTGGAGTAGAACCTGTAGGTGTTGGTGCTTGTATCTGAACAGAAGATGACTTATTACTTATGAAAACTGAGTTGCTATGTGTGTAATGGAGGAAGTTTTGCTGGAAATGTAAACTTTTGGCCTCAACCATAAGTAATCATATCCCCAGTGATTTATTTTATTTTATTTTATTTTTTGAGTAGAAGAATCTTAAAAGCATATCCTTGCATGACCTGTGTGCTAGGATTCAAGCTTGGGCCTGATGATCACCTGATGAATAACTAAACACCAGGCCCAAGCTTGAATCTTAGCACACAGGTCATGCAAGAATATGCAAAACACATTGCCCCACAACACAATGCTGCCACCCTCATGCTTCACAGTTGGGAAAGTGTTCTTTTCATTAAAAGCCTCACTGATCATTATGGCAAGTAATGGCCAACAGTTCAATTTTGTTTCGTCTGACCAAAGATCACTCCTCCAAAAGGTGATTACCTGTAAAATTCAGTCTGGCTTTTTAATGCCAGTCTTAGAGTATGGGCTTTGTTGTACTTTGGTACCTGATGCCTCCAACTTCAGAACGATGCAGTGTCTGTGTGGTCCCAAGATTTTTATATTTGCATACAGTTGTTTGTATGCATGGTTGTCTTACTTTCAGGTGTTCCTAAGCAGGAACTGGACTTATGGAGGTCCAGTTTTTTTTTTTTCTGAGGCCTTGACTGAGTTACTTGGATTTTCCCATGGTATCAAGGGCATAAACATGCTGTCTTTAAAGTTAGGCCCTTAAATACAGCCACATGTACTCTGCCAATTAACTCCTAATTATGACAATTGGCCAATCAGAAGCTTTTAAAAGTTATTACAGTTCTGGAATCTTCTTTTTAGAACATTTTAAAATGACCTAGAGTTAGGGTAAGGGTTAAAAAAAATTAAGTGTAAAATTTAAAATTAAATGCTCTAACTGACATAACACAGGTTGTATGTACACTGAATACAATGTACGCTAGCATGAAATGTGTGGAGTTGAGTGAGTTTAGCCTAGGTCTCTGTAAACCTTTGGCCTCAGCTATAGTTTAAGCAAAGCTTGTTCAGCATCAGCTGTAACAGCTGAGAATTACGCAGTGCTCAGTCTTCAGGACACAAGCTTACCTGTTGGCTTTGGAAACCGTAGCTGTACTTCAGTAGTCAATGAAAGGCACAGGACTATAACCACATCACTTGGTTCTCATCTGTAAGAACTGTAGTTTTAAAGAATTGAACCAATCCCTCTCCATTATCTTATGTTTGTGTTAAGGTCAGGTTAGATGACCTTACACGTGACCATGCCTGCTCTGTTAAAGAAGCAGAGAATTTGCTCATAATATTCTCATAGGAAACTTCCACCCAGAAACGCATAAAATATCTTTATATTGAAATTATTTATAACATGTTTAGCGATTCTGGTGCTAATACGTTGGTGGGTGCTGTATTGTTGATTTAAGAACTGGACTAAAGCCGCCCTGCATCACTCTCTTTAGGTAAAAATGAAGTGAGGGCTAAATCCCACAGCACCATGATCAGCAGGTAGTCAAAGGGCATTGTGGGTAATGCCCAACTAACCAAAGTGAAAAACAGCTGTGGAATTTTCAAGGGCACCAACAATATGTAGAAGTGTTTGTCACAGGAATAAAGAGATGTGTGTGTGTGTGTGTTAGTACATGATTGCTTCTCCATCAACTCTTATTCACACAGCCTGTGTGGGAGTTTCTAAACGACCTCCTTGTGCTTCAGTGTGATAGCTGTTACAAGACCCTCAGTCACTTGTCATTCTCTCTGGAAAAATAAATCGCATTGTGTGTTTAAGAGGGTGAGAGGGAGGAAGGTAATACAGAAATCTGAAAGTGTCTGAAAAATAAGCCCAAAAGACATAAAGAGGTGAGCTAGGAAAGAAAATTAGCTGCTTGTCTAAACCTATGGTTAGATTGAACATATAATTGTACAAAAATTAATTATTTCTGTTGTTCTGTTAAATATTTAGTAATTCTTTAAATTTGCTGTCCTGCAAGCACCAGAACAGATTCCCCTGATTTAAACAGTCAACCGCTGTGTTTTTAAAGGAGCCCTCTGCTGGTTAAAGTATTCTCTTGGTATTTTGGCTTATTCTCCTGCACTGATCCTGAGGAGGCCGTGTTTTCCTTCTTGCATACAGCCTACTTTCATCTTCCTGTCTTCATCTCAAGGTCAGCAGCTGTCTGAGGGACAAAGAGAGGGCACAAATCCGCAAAGACATTTCACATTTCACATTTCAGCCTCTGCGTATTTTCTACAGGATACCAGGGCAGTATTGTAATACTGTGCAACCACAAACCTCACAACCTATAATTTCAGGAAGCACTGCGTGAGCTGAACAAGTCAGTTTTCTTTATATGTTTAATGTGGTGTTTTCCCTGGTGTAAAGAGTAATCTGGGTTTGGGCTTGTTTGTTAGCCTATGCTCCCAGGCTATGGGCTTGGCACCATTTTGGGTGTTTTGGATCTTTGATGCTAAGCACATATGTCGCTGTTCACAACAAATTTACAAGCACAAAATTTATTTATTTATTTATTTATTTATTTATTTGGGGGGGGGAAGGTTCAAGAGAAAGTTTTCCTTTAAAAATTAGCCTAAGTCTGATCTAAATCTAAGCAAATTATAAATGTATCCTTTACACATGTGATTCAGGGTTAGACAAATCAGTAGCTCGGGTGCTCAGGAAAAGCAGATTTCATGTCCAAAGGCTTTTTTTTTATTCATAGTTGCCCAGCAGACAAGTAGATTAAAAAACAAACAAGCAAAAAAAATCTTTCTCCCTGTTGACTTTAACAAGATAAGTTTTCATTTGCTGTGCATGTTGAAACTTAATGTGCTTCAGTTAACCAAATTTGCTTTTTAACTGGGTTCAATGAGATTAGACACTCCCTGGTTTGAGTTTCTGCCAGCCCCATTGAATCAAAATGTCACTTAAATAGAACCTAAATAGAACATCACTTAAATAGAACTTTCCAGCAATGTGAAGTAGGCTAAAAGGTCTCAACAAGTAGCACACTACGCTGTGATCAACAGAGACTCTGGAATAAATGAGAAAGTAAATAATTGAAAATATCAGTCTGGAAAAGGTTACAAAGTCATTTCTAAGGCTCTGGGACAATGGTGAGCCATTATCTCCAAAGGGAGAAAACTTGGAACAGTGGTTAATCTTCCCAGATATGGCCGGCCTACCATAATTCCTCCAACACTGCACAGACGATTCATCCAGGAAGTTACGAAAGAATCCAGATCAGCTTTTAAGGAACTGCAGACCTTGATTGCCTCAGATAAGGTAAGCAAGCATGATTTAAGCATTAGAAAGAGACTGGGGAAAAATTATACTGATGGGAGAGTTGCAAGGTGAAAACCACTGCTAATCAAGAGGAACATAAAGGCTCATCTCACCCATGACCCCCCAAGCCTTTTGGGATAATGTTCTATGGACTGATGAATTGAATGTGGAATTTTCTGGAAGACATGGCTCCCATTATATTTGACATAAAGCTAACACAGCATTCCACAATAAGAACATCATATCATCATTTAAACATGGTGGTGGTTGTGTGATGGTGTGGGGATGGCGACATGCCTTAATTGACAGAACCGTGAATTCTGCTCTCTACCAGAAAATCCTGAAGGAGAATGTCTGGTCATCAGTCTGAAGCAAAAGAGCAAGTCCACCTCTGAATGGCTCAGAAGAAACCAAATTTAAGGTTTTGGAGTGGCCTAGTATATAGTCCTGGCTTGAACCCCATTGAGATGCTATGCTTTAAGCTTCATAAAAATCACAATAGTTACTGCAGTTCTTTAAGATGTCTGACTCGAGAGATCAGGATCAGGACAAGACCATGCTGTGGGTTTGTGGCAAGCTAAAGAGTGTTTGCTGGTTAGTAGAAAGCACAGTAGAAATGTGACAGAAAGTCTATGAAGATGAAGGTAAAAAAATAAAACATCCTATGCCTGGTCTAAGGTACACGATCTATATAGTCTTAAAAAAAAAAGACCTGACATCTGAGTGAGACACATCACTCAGTTGTCAGCCACGTCTCCTGGTTGCAAAAACATAACGGGAGACTATAGTGATCTTTTAAGAGCAAGCCAGAATTTGTTTTCTAAAATGAGAAGCTGTTGGGTGTCAAAATCAGAAAAGTGTCACAAACACATTCATTTTTACTGCATACTATCAAATCACACAAATTCCAAGCCAACAGCAGACAGTTGTGGTTGCAGGCATTTAGGAATGATAAGTGGTCTGCGGAGCTCCATCTTTGCAGCGCCCACTTCATTTCAACAAAGTAGCTAACTATTATATCAGTGAGGTTGTCTTGCTAACTAAGAATTTAAGCAAGAACAGGCTTAGCTTGCTAGTTAGCCAACATGTCTAATTTATATTGCTTTAAGGAACCTGTTATAGCTCATCTAAAATCTGTGAAGAAACTAGCTAGCTACCGCTAGATAGCTGTTCTTACTGAGGAGTTGCCTATAATGGACACATTTATCTAGCTATCTTTGTTCAGCCTCCAAATGATTTTATGGCATATGTTTGGGCAGTGCCTCAGCTTTCAGTGCCACAAAGTTCTTGATGTTGCATTAAGGTCTGGAGTTGATTCCAAGCGTTGAATTTGCATTTGGTAGCTGTTCATGGGAACTCTCAATATGCGGTCCAAAGAGGTGTCGATGCAGGTGAAGGAGGCCATCATTAGGCTGAAAAAAGCAAAACAGACCCATCAGAGAGATAGCAGAAACTTTAGGAGTGGCCAAATCAACAATTTGGTACGTTCTTAAAAAGAAGGAATGGACTGGCGAGCTCAGCAACACCAAAAGGCCTGGAAGACCACAGAAAGCAGGAATGAATACACAGAAGGAATACATGAAACATTTGGTTTGTACAAGAATGCGGCTATTAAAGTGCCTATGAGAAGCATAATAGCCGTAATCATTTCACATTGTTTAGATACATTTGGCACTATGGTATGTTCTGTCTCTCTCACTCTCTCTCTCCTCTGTCTCCCTCACTCTCGCTCACTTGCTCGCCCTGTTTCTGTATTTTTTTCTCAAGTTCAGATTTTTTTTTTATTCCAAAGATATTCTGAAGGAACAAGCTCCATGCCACAGAATGTAGGAAAAGCTAAAGTGTGAGTACCAACTTGTTATTAAGGCAAAGAAATAATTCCTACTAAGGAACTCAGGATGGTCTCCTCAACTTCAAGTTCAGCAAGTGACGTCAAATCAACAGGCCGCTCACAGCATGAACAGTAAACACAGTAGCATTTCATACCTTGAAATGAGTTATACTGTATATACAAGCACTTTTAATCAATCAACATACAGACATATTCACTTGTTAAACATGTAACACTGACTATACAGTTCACTGTTTAGAGGAGGAAAATATACATCAGTCATCAAAGTTAACTTGGTGGAAAATGGCATAATTCCAAGTTTAGAGTTCCGATTTCCCACTTCAGAGGAAAGTAGAATGCAGCATTAAAACTTGGTACCTTCTAATCAGAACATCAACCACTCAGGCATCACTGCATCACCAAAAAAAAAAAAAAAAAAATCCTCTGTGTTCATTCAGTCTCATTGTTTTGCCCTTTACTAAACCCTGAAATCATGAAGCTGTTGCACTGTTGGCCAGCGTTCCAGATGTGTAGTTCCAGGTGTGCAGTTGTTCCTGATTTGTTCTGTAAGAAGCCCACTGAAACATGCAGGCTGCAAACTCTGTAATGTAATGGCCCACACCCACATTTAACATGTTGTAGTGCAGAACTGTGATATTTAATGTGAACGAGAGCGATGGAGAGAGACACAAAGAATATTTCTGAGTAGATCAGATGAGACACTTGTGGAATGTGTTAGACCTTCCACTCCTCTCTCAGTCATCGTGCTCTACAGAAAGTATTATGACCGGCTACTTAGTCTGTTTTTCTTACCTCTCGTTGAATTTTAATGACTTGTCTAATAACTGTCTGCCATACATATAAACAGTCTCAGTGTTCCTGTGGCACAGCTGTGAGGACGATGCTCTGCTTCAGGAGCATTGTTGTTGCTGTTGAATATGGAATTTGAATAAGACAGCATATTTCTGACACTAAACTGCTGAGATGCAACTTTTTTTTTTATATTTGATTCCATAGCTACAGCAGCTGTGTATTGACAGCAGCTACCTGAAGGACCTACCTATCATGGCACTTACTTGGCTGATGAGATTAAGTCTTCAGCCTGTTTTTTTTCTTCTTTTTTTTATGGCGACGAAATGCTGACCAGAGGGAGAGAGGGAAACATGACTTGCACTGAGTGGAACGCTTCAATCTATTGTACTCCAACAAATGCAACTCGAAAGTTCAACATCCACCTAGCCCAAATTTTATGTAATAAACACACAATGGCAAAACAATATGGCAGTGCACAGGATTTCGCTTGGCATCATTTACTCCTTGGTCAAACTAAATTTTACTTGATATTTAGCTTTTGTCTTGTGAAGATGTTTTAACATCTTTGTAAGTTTAGATTTGTAACATAATTCCGTTGATTTCGGCCCATTCGGACCATTGTGGTGTAATTTTTATGAACAAAATATGAACGAGACAGTTGACTCTTCTTATGTTGTTTCTCATCATTCATTGTGCAGAAATAATTCATGTAGATCTTCTTTATATGTCTAGCAAATTCGGAGACTAGCCCTACAAATATTACCTTGCTTTGGGCATCCATGTTTTTCCTGAAAGCACTGGAATGCATTTAGATTGGAACTGGGAAAAATGACTTGGAAATTTTTGAGTTCTGATTCAGTGGATTGCAGCATAAGACTCTAGTCATCTGGGTTTTGAGCACAACAGCGAGTTGAAACTCTGCTCAATGATTCACTTGTTGTAGCATTAATGAATAAGAACAAAATGTGATTTCTGCTGATAAAGTTTAAGTGTCTTGCACTCTGTTATTCATGTCACTGTTCCTCCTTCCTCTGGGGCTGCAGAAATCGGCCCACACACTTTTCTCCTGGGCCTCCCAGTCTGTTCATGCTAATGTGTAGCGTAATTGAAATGTGCTCTGACTTTAAATCTTGTTAATAATGGTAATCCTGGCTGCATACAGGAATACAGAGACATAGGGGGATGGAGAGAAAGAAAAACCCTCCCTCCAGTTCCTACCTTCACCACCAAGCAATCACAATACACTCGTCTGAATTATTCACTTGATAATTCATATTGCGTTTGTTCGTCTGTTTGAGCAAGGCAAATAGCATCTCTGAGCAAACAAATGTCCCATAAAGGCCAACGAGGAAGACTGATGTGTTAAAATGAATTTTGTGAAACTTCAGAGAAGGAGACCTTGAATCCTCTACAGGCTGTAATTGGCCTTGTATAAATTTCTACCTTCTGCTTTTTTCCTTTAAACATATTTGCTTTAAAACATTCCTGGTTGGATTCTTATTGATGGAAATCTACAAGCTATAACAAACTGCTAACAGACAGAAGAAGAACGTAGCCAAAAGGATTGCATTATGCTAAATGTGGCCTTGTAGCTCTGACATGTTAGTGGAAGTGTTGCTTCAACCATATGAAGGGCTGTATTTAAAGCGCAACTGGTCTTAGATCAGCACTTCAACTGTGTGTACGTTTATGACCCCGGGACCACACACACTGATTTCAGTTATGATAAGCATTTCCTGCTCCACCCTGACACCACCCGCTAATTATAGCTTGCATCTGGACTGAGGCTACAATTGCACAGTACCAGGCTGTAATTGGAGTAATAGTAACAAAATAGAACAGAATATCAGAATAATATGCAGAGTATTCTTCTGATGTACTGTTTAGTATGTAAGTTGGAGTCTTTCTGTTTGTTCGTGTGTGCATGGTGGCTTGCGATCGACTCATCCAGCGTGTACCCCCTCCTCATGCCCACTGTCCACTCCAGAATTTACTGTGACCGAGATAAAGCCCTTACTGATGAATGAAAGTACAACACACTATATGGCCAACATGCACTCACCATCCACTTTAATAGGAACAACTGTACAGCTGCTCATTCAATTCAATTCAATTTGTATAGCACTTTTAACAATGGACATTGTCACAAAGCAGATTTTATTTATGAATTTATCCCTAAATGCCAGGAAGGATCACATAGCAACTCTGTACAGTTGTGGTGAGCAGAAAAGCATCTCAGCACACACAAAACATCGAACCTCAAGGTGGATGAGCTACAACAGCAGAAGACCACGTCAGGTTCCACTCCTGTCAGCCAAAATGAGCAGGTGTGCAGATGTTCCTATTAAAGTGGACGGCGAGTGTAGGGTATCAGCAGATTTATTCCCCCTGTATTTGCTGTTATAATGAGCTCCACTCTTCTGGGAAGCTTTCCACTAGATTTTGGAGCGTGGCTGTGGGGATTTGTGTTCATTCAGCTACAGGAGCGTTAGTGAGGTCAGGCTCTGATGTTGGGATGTCGAGGAGGTCTGGGGTTCAGTCGGTGTTCCAGTTCATCCCAAAGGTGTTCAGTGGGGATTTTCTATTCAGTATCTCTATTGAGTAAGCTGCATTCACGCTGGCGAGCAACAAAGCAGCAGATGTCCATTCATTTTCTATGTGCATGTGTGACACTGAGCCACGATATCAGCAACAGCAGCATGTGATAAAGCAACAACGCAGCGAGCAACATGTGAGTTTTCTCAACTTTATGCAAATTAGACATCACGCGGTAATGTGAGAAATCCAAGTGACAACCCAAATTGGCGTGAATGTTCCTCAGAACAGATGACGTGTGGTACCACATTTTTTCATTCCCCTTCACAAGTTCTCCCCCTCTCTAACTAGTTAGTAGAAGATATATAGGTATACAGGTATATGGTGGTGACTCTGGTGAGTGTATGTAGGTAATACAGTTAGGTTGTAACTGCTAAACTGCTAACAGCGCTAATACGAAGCCTGGCTAATATAAATATATATGCATGAAACAATTTTCACCTCTTTTTCACTTGATTAAAATACTGATACCTTTTAAATGAAGTAAATTGTGTGCTATAGTCTACATTTTGGCCACGACTCTTTCTCATCGGACTTAATGCTGGACGGACGGTACACACTCACGAGACAAACTACAAGTGACACAAGCCGCTAATGTGAACACAGGGTTAAGGATCTGATGGTCACTGTGTTCTTGGTTAGAAATCACTGAACTAGGGGAATATTCATCACACGCTACATTTTAGCTAATAAATATGACTGTTCAAGGTGTTAAAAATCCTAATAATCCTAATAATAATTTTTAAACAAGGCCTGAAAAGCTTAGAATACCTCAGAGTACTACATTAAAGACCAACATTTGTTAAGACTATAATTAAAGCTTGTTGCAGTACTATGATGTAAAATGTCAACCCTCAAACTGGACTTGAAATAAGCATAGGCGAGTTTTATTATTCATTTATGTACTTCATGTAACCTTGTAATATCAGTGTGCAAAAGCTCTCACCCAAACTCTCATGCTGATACAGTGGAAGATTTTTGATGTTAAACAGCATGGTGGAGGTGGGTTTGACGTGTGTGATAGCTGCTGGAGTCCAGCAGGGGGATCTGGTTCCTTATGCATCTTCAACTCAGCACTACTTTATTCAGCTTCTGTAGTAAACCGCTGAGTAAAATAGCAGCATTAATACAGCAGTGTGTTACATATTTTTTTTCTCCAAACATTTAATTTAAACCAGATGTGGAGTATGCAGTGCATACTATCTCTGTGTTAAAAACTAATAATTAAAAATAGACATTATTGAGTCTAGGGAGAATAAAATACAGAAATACAGTCCTGCTCCTGAGATGTTGAGTCAGTAATAGTAACTAAGTAACTAACTTGTATTTTATTTTATTTATTCTCACACCTCACTTTACACAGGGTTCACTTTACATAGTTTACACAGTTTCACTTTCAGTCTACGCAGGGATAAAAAGCATAAAGAGAGAATGAAATTTTTAAGTTTCAGACGTCCTACAGCAAAGCAGTTCCTTAAAATAAAAATTAAATAGAATAATTAGAGGTAAATATAAAAAGATACCCATGTGTAACCAATTAGTAAATAAATAAATAGTAGTTGCGTAACTGTTTTAGAGGCATGGAATCGAAACTGCACTAATTGAGTCATTCCTCTGTGCTGTCAAATATAATAATTAATATTTTGTGCTTATTTCATTGAAGAAAGGTTGTACTATCGGATTGAACCTGATGAGATTATTCATATAAAAGTTGAATAACAGGCACAAGAATGGATCTCTGAGGTCATAGTGATCATATCAGACTCATAACTGCTAACGGAGGCAAAGCAACCCCAGGTTCCCGAGTAAGGCCTGATCCAGAAAGTGTCAAAAAATGTCTGAAGTGTCAAAAATATCCGTTTTCAAGACGTTGCAGAGTTTTTTTCTCCAGCTGTCGTTTTCGCTAAGCCAGGAGTATTTCTGTGTAATCTCACTCCCTTTCTACCACACAGCCTGTTGTTCTGTGATCGAAAGAAAGTTAGGCAAAGATTCTTATGACGTCAGTCTGCCTCCGTTGCTGTCCGATAGCTGTCATTTTTAGTGCTTTTTGGGGGAACAAAAGCCTGCTAGGAGTGAACCGTTAATATTCAGCTACGTTCATCTTTGCAAAGAAAAGAATTGGCTAGTTAGTCTAATGAGCCAGGTAAAATGAGGGGCTTTGTGACTTTCAGAGCAATGAAATAAAGCCTTTCCATGGACACACTTATACGACATGTCATAAAATAATGTGTAAATTGTATATTTTTGCGGGATATGTTTCAGCTGTCAGCTTTTTTCAGTGAAATGCAGACATTTTCAGTGCAGGGAAGGAACACCAGCCAATCAGCCTCACTCTGTTCATGAGTGCTGGTCTTTCACTGAACATCACATAATCACCATTCTGACATTTTTAACAAGCTGTTTAAACCAACATTGAGATGTTTCGGGCTGTAATATCTCCAGTACTAACCAAATAACTCTCATCTGTTTTTCTGTTTCATGTCTTGCTTGATTTTGTGAACACCTGAACAGGTAAGCTTTTTTTCCCCTGTTCTATATTCTATATGTAGGTTTCTGTAGTTATTATCTGAAATTTGAAAGTCAACATTTGATAAATTTGTATGTAAGTCAACCAGGCCACAGACTTTATCTTTCAGGAAGACCGAAGGGTTTAGTAGTGCTGAAATCCTCGATATTAAAATCTGGGCATGATGCTTTGGTGCTGTTTTGTGGCTGGTCGGTTCAGGGGCTCTGGTGAAGACTGATGGCGTTGTGAATTCCGTTGCGTTCCAGGGTATTTCATCCCAGAATATCCTGGTATAACCCTGCATTCACACTGGAAAGTCTCTGATGTTTCCTGTCATCACTTGTGGGCATGGCCTGCCCAGCAATGCTGTTGTTGTTGTTGTTGTTGTTTTTCACTTTCTGATGAGAAACCGTAGTAGCTATGTATAGCTTCTAAAATTAACTCATTAAACATAAATTACATAACACGTTAACCAGTTTGACAATCTGTTGTTTGATTTCCATGTTACATGCTTGGCTTCTTAGTAAGGTTGTAATATTTTTTTTTTAACAAAACAAGCTAAATGTACTAGCTACGTACACTCGCCAGACGCACCAACGATCTCTGCTACTTCCTTCCAAGCTTTATTTTTCTTCCTAACATCTCTATTCACATTTAATGAGATACAATGAGGTATGATGGGATACAATCACAGGATTTCAGGGGAAAACCTGTGCGTGATGATGAACCGTGGCACTGATTAGATCAGTGAAAGAAATTGAGATGGGTGCTGGTCAGTAACGAGTGTAACAACGGGCTCTGTAACATGTCAAGTCGAGGAATAAACCACAGGCTCTTTCAGCCTTGGGGCTCGGCTCTCTCTCTGCCTCAGGACCATGACACACTTTATCTTGATGCCCTGTGGTACTCGTGTCACTGAAGAACGGTGAGGAACTAGGGGAGTGTGTTCCTTTGACACAGTGTGCTGCCCTTTGCCAGCAGCATGTGGGGCTGTGTGTGTATGTGTGTGTGTGTGTGCATTAGAGACGGATGGTAGCCATGGCAACTAGACAGAGGTAATGCAGAAATGGCATTGATGGTTTGTGGTTCATAATCTCTCTCTCTCTCTCTCTCTCTCTCTCTCTTTTTGTCTCAGTTCATCCACTGAGATGAACATATGACGAATGTCACTGTATTCCGAAATTCTGAAATTTATGGTACTTCAATCAAGGTCAAGGTCACAAAGTACCAGTGTACTGAATGTATGCTGAATGTGAAGTCAGATAGCTAGAAAGTACATTTATCCTCAAATCATACACACATCTCATGAAATAAGACCTCTAACATTTCACATTTACAAATCTCGTCTCAAAACACCACCACCCAAGTCACGAGCCCACCGTGTGTCAGTGTTATAAACGATTTAAAACCTCACATATCGAATGACACATTTCAAATACACATGCTTTTCAAATACGCAAGTTTTAACTGTTTAAGCCTTTTTATGCATCTGTACCAGACTTGTACAAGTCCACAAGATGATTGATGGTAATGAATGGAAACAGGAAATGGTCTTGGAATTAAATGCAATTTTAAAATAACGCAATAATCTAAATTTAATGTTTGTTTACATTTACTTTAAATTTATACTTTTGCGTAGACGTGCGTTGTAGGCTGATCGGCATTTCTAGAATTGTCCATAGTGTGTGAGCGTGTGTGTGATTGTGCCCTGCGATGGGCTGGCACCTGGTCCGGGGTTGTCCCCCGCCATGTCCCCCGAGTTGCATGGGATAGGCTCCAGGTTCCCGCTCGACCCTGTGTAGGAAAATCTGTATGGAAAATGGATGGATGGATTTTGTTTGGAGAAGTATAAGTACATGACAATGGTACAGAGAACACTGAGGGGGAGAATGAATTCATCTCTTTCTATTTTTATGTCTTTTTCCTTATAGAAGAGTAAAATTGATGTTGGGAGATTGAGACTTCGATAGTGATAAAAAAAATAGGATTTTTTTTCTCCCTCTCATCCCCTAGAGGAAGGGGGCAGTGTTCACCCAGGAGAAGGTTACTAATCACTGGTTTAACAGTGTTCTTTCCAGTTAGCCTGAGAGTCTCTCATCTCATGTTCATATCTGGATCTGCCTTTTCCATCTCTTTCTGGAAACTTTGTATTTATATTTGTTTACTTTTTTGTTTATGGTTACAATACACAGGCTGTGTTGGTAGAAGTGAGTTGTCAATATTTAAAAATAAATAAATAAATAAATAAATAAAAAAAATCCAAATCTACCCTAATTTAAATACTGTGTAAATCTAAAGTAATAATGTAAAATGATTTAGTGAACAATAATCCTGTTTGAAAAGTTGATCAGAAAGACTATCTTGACTGATATTCAAGCGTGCATTGAAAATCCTTGTCAAATTTCTTTATAAAACCTCTTTCATTGACCAGTGTGCTGTACAGAGCTGGTTTCGAGCCTTCCCTGACGCCTTTTACCCCAAATCGATTTCTAAGACAAATTCACTCCCGTATTTAAAAAGCTGCTTAACATGCATTTATTTATTATTGCTTATTTGTGTTTATTTCTTCTCTCATTTCTCTCACTTTTTTCTTTCATTTCATGGGTTGTTTTCTTCTGATGGTTCCTATTTTCCTCCTTTTATATTTTAATCTTTTTTGGTTTAAATGTTTTTATAGAAGGCATTTTACTCTTTAATTGCGAAGCACTTTGAGCCCCATTTTATGTATGAAAGGTAATTATACATATACACTCGCTGTGCACTTTATTAGGAACACCTGTACACCTACACGTTCATGCAATATTCTAATCAGCCAATCGTGTGGCAGCAGCACAATGCATAAAATCACGCAGATGCAGGTCAAGAGCTTCAGTTAATGTTCACATCAACCATCAGTAAGGGGGAAAAAAAGTGATTTTGACCGTGGCATGATTGTTGGTGCCAGACAGGCTGGTCTGAGTATTTCTATAACTGCTGATCTCCTGGGATTTTCACTCACAACAGTTTCCAAAAAAAAAAAAAAAAACACCCAGTGAGCGGCAGTTCTGCAGCCGGAAATGCCTTGTTGATGAGAGAGATCAACGGAGAATGGCCAGACTGGTTTAAGCTGACAGAAAGGCTACAGCAACTCACATAGCAACTCTGTACAATTGTGATGAGCTGAAAAGCATCTCCTAATGCACAACACTTCAAACCTTGAGGCGGATGAGCTACAACAGCAGAAGATCACGTCAGGTTCCACTCCTGTCAGCCAAGAACAGAAAGCTGATACCAGTCAGTCGTGGCTTGAATGCCATTGTCTACTTGAGTATTGTTGCTGATCATGTGCATCCCTTCATGGCCACCATTTACCATCTTCTAATGGCTTATCGTTCCAGCATGATGATGTCACAAAGCAAAAGTTGTCCCAAACTTATTTCATGAACATGACGATGAGTTCAGTGTTCTTCAGTGGCCTTCCCAGTCTCCGGAACCTGAATCCAATAGTACACCTTTGGGACATGGTAGAACAGAAAAATCATTTGATCATCATCAATAATCACGTCAACATGGACCAGAATCTCAAAGGAATGTTTCCAACATCTTGTGGAATCCATGCCATGAAGAACTGAGGCTGTTTGGAGAGCAAAGGTAGGCCCTACCCAGGATTAGTATAGTGTTCCTAATAAAGTAATCGGTGAGTGTATAAATAAGTTATTATTATTATTATTATTATTATTATTATCAATGTGAAATATTTTGTGACACCATGTTTTAGCTTGTTTAACTCAAAGGATATCAGATCGTGGAACAATTGGCAAATATTGGAATTGGAATTGGTTTTGGAAAAGAAATGTATCTTGGAACTGGAAATGTTTACATATGAAGAGACTTGACTGCTGTTTCTTTTACTAGGATTGATTTTATTATATTTATACTATTTACATAATTTGCTCAGCGATACTTTTATTCAATATCTTCAAAAGTAAACAAATCCACACAAACCATAAAGGGAAACAGCTGTAACATTTCTATAGAAATTAACATTACAAAATTCAGACAAGCTGCTTCCAGTCAGAGTTTGTAGTTATTTCTTATTTTTTTTAAAAAAAACAATCAGGTGATAAAGCGATATTGTGATATTCTCATTCTGTCCATCTCTCCTCTCTGTTTCTTGTACTTAAACCAGTGACCTAGTTAGTTTCACAAAGGCTGTGCTTAGGTCCGTTACCATAGGATGGTTTAAAAAAAAAAAAAAAACGCACAGCAGGAGACACATATACACACACACACACACACACACTGTAATTGATATACCAGCATAATCAATCACAAACTCATAGCCATTTAGAACTGATAGAAAAGGATTTGGCTTTCAGTGGGTTTTGATGTTGCTCGTAATAAGGTTTGATGAGCGTGGGCAGAAACCTGTGCGGTGGTGAATGAGGTATTGCCCGTAACCTCAGTCGTGTGGCTGTGTATAAACCTGTGTGTAGTGTTCTGGGCATGCTCAGTGTGAGCCTCACACCACAGAGACGCATGCGAGATGCAGCTTGGAGAAGCTCTGGTGGCAGCAGCATTTCTATCACTTCTTCGATCTGTGAGTCTCACTCTCTCTCTTTCCCTCTCCCTCTCTATGTCTCTTTATGCTGCCGTTGTGTTTGAAGATAAAGTCTGCCGGATGCTTGTGGTGTTTACGCTAAATGAATAGACGTGACGGAGCAGACAGAGAGCAGGCTAATTTAGATGCGCACGTTCACGTGCACACGCAGATAGAAGGAAACAGAATGCTCCTTTTTTCCTCTCGATGGTTCTGGTTTGACGGAGCTCACGTAATTAAGATTGGATGTATGAACGATTTTTTTTCGGCCTAGCTTTTTTTTTTTTCAATGCTGTTAATTTGTTTATTTATGATGATGATGATGATGATTTACAATGCTCTATATGATGTGTCTACATTTCTCTTCAAATTGTGGGATAAAAATGAGCTGTCTGTATTCTTTAGCAAAATCCTACACATGATACACATACCATTTGAATAATTTCTGCTAAGTATATGCTTAAAAAAGTAGATTTTTCTTTATTTATACTCCTCAGATAAATGCAGACACTTATATAGACTTGTACTGTAGATAAACCCATGTGCCTGTGCTTTGGTGGTAACATATCTTGTGAAGCTTGTGCCACTGATTGACATCAAACACTTTTACATGAACACTCTTTTATATAAACACACTTGCATGCAGGTAGATGCCCTCCCACACACCTTTGCACAATGCTGATGCGTGATAAGCCCCTACAAGAAGCTATATGTAGGACAGCACACACTATAAGACCAGGAGGCTGTTATATAACCATCTTCTTCATCTCAGCCCTAGCGGAACAATCCCTTCGCGCTTAGTGATTATCAGATGGGGAAAGTGTTGGTTATATTTTCATTTGGTCCAGCAACATCAGTCACTTCAGTAGGACTGCAGCATTCACCATGTTCAAATATACACACTCAGGATCACCTGTACACCTGGGTGGAAATGTGTGTTGATGAGAGAGGTCAGTGGAGAATGGCCATACTGTTTTGAGCAGACAGGTAACTCGTATAACCACTCTTTACAACCATGCTGAGCAGAAAAGCATCTCGCAACTTGTTGAACCTTGAGGCAGAAAATATCAGATCACATCAGGTTCCACTCCTGTCAGCTAAGGACAGGAAACCGAGGCTGAAGTGGGCACAGGCTTGACAAAATTGAGCAAAATTTGAAGAACATCACATTTTTCCAGGTGAAATTTCCAGTAGCAGAAGCTCTTGAACTGTGTACCTGTACGAAGCCACAAACCAACAGAAAACACTGGCACACAGCGGTGTACAGGCCAAGAAGCTGATCCGCTGTGTCGCAGCTTTAGTGATTGTTGGAGACGCAGGCGCTTTAACCATTCTTTCAAAACATACTGTCTGAATTCAGGCCAGAATCTAAACTGCACTGCCTTTCATACCTGACTAACCATGTCTTAAACGTGCAGGAGGAGATGAAGGTCTGAATGTTGACATGCTTACAATCCACCCTTCTCACTTGGAAATTGCTAAGTAGAAATCATATTTGCTTAAGAAAAATCACCAGTTATTGATGTGTGAAAAAAGAATCAACGCTAAGGCTACTGTTTATGTTTACAACTCCGCAACAAACTCTAGGGCAAGTGGTCACTGTGGCAAGTTGCATACTTATTCTTCCAATGCACGCTCAGTGTGTAGAATATTGTTCAGGTGTAGGAATTGAAAATAAAGTCGTCATATCTTCATGACTATGACTAGCCGCAGTTAAAATGCTAAGCCACTGCAGACAGCACTGTGCATCAAGCTGGAGCACTCAGTTTAGTTGCTAGCCCTGACTATTTTGCCTATTAATTAAAAGTTTTTTTGTGTGCATGTTATTTTGGTGCTACATGGCAGTTAACTGCAGTGACGCTAGACTTGGGCGATTATTGATTTTTCTCAGATTTGAGAAATCTTATTCTGAGTCAAATTTTTTATTTTAACAAATGATTTGCAATCAGTAGGTGAATTTAAATTTTAAGAAATAAATATTGACACACCTAAAGCCATGGCGTGACACAGCTGCGTGTCATTAGGTTTAAAAGACTCAGACAGCAAGTTTCTGTAGTGCGCCTCACATAGCGTGAGCCCAGCAACCCTGCGGAGGAATCTTTTCTAGGTGTTTGTGAAGATCTATAGTGTTACTGTCGTTTGTGACGATTTCATTCAGACTGAGCAGTCGATTTGTTTGTGCAAGTTGTATTTGTGCACAACATTCTCCATTTTTTTCTTTCGTAGTTTTTTTTTGTCTAAACGCCGCACTCCTATATGCTACGTGCAGATAGATTAACCAGTTTAGCAGAGAGCGGCTTGCTTAACCACGCTCAAATTCGGTCACAATGAATGATTAAAGAAAATTAAATTGAGAGTAATATCTTGTGCATTTCTGTCATTTGAAAAGAGTAAATTCAGGAGTTAAATGGAAAGCTTACACAATTATTATTATTATTATTATTACTATTATTATTGTATAATCAGAGTAACTGTCACTGGACCCCGTGGCAGTGTAAAATTGTGTAAGAATGATTAAATTTATATGACGCACAAGCCTGAGGTACACTAGCTAGTGATTTAACTATTCTATGGATTTAACAAGCTATTATTACTAAGTTTACGTGTCACAAGTTGTCAGTAACTGATGCATGTTCTACCAGTCATTGTGGAAATTTGACTTTTTTTTCTATGTATATATAAATGCATATATTTATCTGCGTATTAAAACTATGCTGCTCAAGACGTGACCCTAAGTACCTTAAGTTAAGGTGATGCATTTCAGGTGTCCACAGGAAACTAATTTTCACAATCTCTGCTGCAGTTTGAGACAAATTCCAGAGCCTTTCCCTCGCACAAAAACAATCTCAAATAAGGACTACAGGGTTAGTTATTTAATTGTTACTTCTAACTACTTATAATATGTGTATAATTTATTTTCATAATTCATAACATGAGCAACACACAGTTCATAACAAAAAATGAGTTACATTTTAATTTATTCATTTTACAGTTGGCAAATAGGGAAGTAATTAGATTTTCTTTTTATTGCTAAAACTATTTATGTCTGTGAAAATAAACTGGGCCTATAAGAAAATGTCCAAGGCATGCTGGAAGTAGTGTGCAGAAATCCTGAGTGCATTTAAAACCGATATCAACAAATCAGATTAACCAGACACATTAAATATCATTGTTAATATGTGTCAAAGTTTTGGGGTTTTACAGGAAATAATGTATAGCTTGTACAGATCGTATGATAGCTGGCATGACTGATTTAACATAAATGAAGAATTTAATCATTTTAAATTTATATCCAGAATTTATATATTTCTATAAAGCTGCTTTGTGACAATGTCCATAATTAAAAGTGCTATACAAAAAAAATTGAAATGACTTGAACATGAATTTTGCGTTCCACGTTACAGGCTGAACTTACTTTAATTTACACGAGGACGTCAACAGCGAGCTGCACGAATCTACTGCAGATCCACACACAGCAGCCCCTAAAGCCTGTGCTGCTATTCAGAGTTGCATAAGTGTGTGTCACTTCTGAGATCGCTCCGAGCTCTAGCCATACTGCTTGTGGACCTTAAGGAAACAAATACGTTCTTAAAGACTGCAAGTGCGTCATCTGGGTCAGGGCATGAGCTTTATCTGATGTTTGTAGACAGACAGACAGAATTAGACCACTCCTCATTGTGGTCTAGTCTTCGGATTTAACGTTTCAGCAGGGTTTACAGCAGACCTGGATAGAGAACGAACTGAAAGTGTGCCAGTGGCTGTCACTTTATGATGAATGAATGCTAAGCCACCTGCAGTTCGTAGGCTGCGCCTCATATCCATCTCAAAACTGTGATTTGATCCTGAGGGAACTGCTTAGAAACCAACACATCTTTTGGTTTTTAATTTAGATCAGAAGCCTGGTGTTTTTCCTCAGCTTGGAAGCTGTCCCACCTCAAATTGTCCCCAAGCTTTAGCATTTTTCAAGGTTTAGTTGATGTGATGGATCTCTACCTGCATACACAGACCCTGAGCAGTATCGTGAGCGGAAGTGTGGTTGAAACAGACCTGGACCTGATCTCACTGCACCTTACGCCTGGATATTTACTTAACCTAATTCAGTCAAATCAGGTAGCTGCAGTAATCTGTTCCGGCATAGCGACATGTTTAGCGAGGGCTTTCACTGCTTTATATTCATAGGTTTTATAATGTCCTTAGGTTGGTGTGAATTTGTTTGATAAAAGGAACTAAAAGAGAAAAACCCCAGCTTCTCTGTGAATAGGAACACTTTCAATCTTCTGTCTTTTGTTTCTTTGCTCCATTTTGTACTGCAGTTGAAGATTTTAATCTATTAGTGTCGTACGTTCTAAAAAGCCCCACTGGGCCATGGAATGAGATGGAGAACAGCGGGAGTCACTCCCCCGGCTCATTACTGATCAACTCCTTGGGATTCTTAACAGTTATACAAGCTATGAGTCTCATTCCAGGTTCGGAGACTTGTCCAAGGGTGAATGAGTACAATAAGTTTTGCAATATGCTCTGATCAGCTCTCATGTAAGCACATCCATAAATAGGTAGAATAGCCAGGGTAGAAAATACTTGAGTAATTGTTCATTGGTTTGGAGTATTTTTTTTACTTGAGTGTTATTGAAATTGAGTACTTGTATTCCAAGACATAAATGTACTTTTTACTCTTTAGTCTTTTTACTTAGACCTTAATTACAAATCATGAAAGTCTCCTCTTCTCTCATCCAGGACATGCAGTACGAATGCAGTTTAGCATTCAGTCATTTCTGTTCAGCATCCTTCAGCTTACTGTGAAGACAGTAATCAGAGCCATGCTGGCATATTTGCCAGTGTACATCAATGAATCTGTGATTTTACATTTTACTGTAACTGAAACTGATTTAATTGGATGACAGATCTAACAAAATCTGTGCTGTATCTGTCTGAAAAGTGACTCTAATCAGGAGTTATATGACTCTTTCTTGACATGTTATATACCTTCAGCAGCAGTGCTGTGTGTAATGGTTAAAAAAAAAAAAAGAAAAAAAAAGAGACACAATACATGAGCATAAATGCACATGTTTACATGAACTCACTTATACAAAGCCATGAGTGAAGCTGCATGATTTTTAAGGTAAAGAATGCATTTCTGCATTTGTTTCCTAGTTAATTGTTTCCAGTAGCCACTATGCACCATGACAGAGCAATCCAGAGTTGTAGGGACTAATGAATTAATAATTATGATCTCTAAAGTTAACAAACTGCCCAGCATAATAATATTGCTAATTTAATACGTGATAAATTGTTATGTGGACCGACAGATAATTCCTTTAACATTGTCTTTATTGAATTAGATAATTTTACTTAAATTACAGTGAAATAAAATCATTTACATGGCCTGTATTTTTGTGTCAGTGTTGACTTGGTTCATAGTCGAGAGGACTGTGATGCCAAGAAAATAAATGACAAATGTGTATTGATGTGGTCCAGCTAAAAGAGTCTGTTCGGAAAAAGGAATAGGACGCAGAGTCAGACTGAGACTTGATACAAAAAATTGTCATTATCTCAATTAATAGCTTGTTCTGGAAATGTATTGTATTGCACTTTTATCGGTGTTGCATTGAAAAGGGTTCCGTCTTCAAGAATAAAAGTATGCACAGCGTGGTTATTGCTCACAGAAGAATAATCTGGCTTTTTCCAAACAGACTGAGATGGAGGTGGAGGTGGAGTGAGGGGGAGTTGTTGGGGGAGTGTCTATAAAATGACAGACATTATTTGTGCAAGTAGGAAATAAAAAAGAGTTTATTAGCTAGCCCAGCAGGCAGCTCCAGTGTGTTTACACCGTCCCATGTTGCGAATGAAAATGTTATTTTAACTAGGTAACATTTGGTCGAAACAAATGAAGAGAATTCATGCTGTACCTAGGTACTGTGCATAACACATTTTCCATGGAATAGCTGATGGATAAGTGGACTTTGCCTCAGCTCTCCATAGCACCGTGCTTTTCTCCAGGATTTCACCGAACATGCTGGAGATGCTGCTCTTGCTCGTGCTTGCAGTCTCCACCATTACAGTCTCCGCTCACTCTCATGCGTTGTAGAAAACAAGGATTTTCCTTTTTTTTCCCCCTGCCTCTGCCAGTATGCATCCACATTGTGTCTTGAAGAAAGTGCACATCTAAAGTAATATTTAAATATTATACTCTCTCAGTATCAAGTAATATATATTCTCAAGTAATATGTACTGTCTCAGTATTGATCTGATATTGCAGACATAATCAGATCAGTTTTCTTACCTTGATATCTGATCTAAGCAGTTTCTTCTAGTCTCAGGTTTATTCAGATACTGGACATCACCCTGATGCATATTTTTTGTTGTTGTTATACATTTTCTTTGGTCAGAGAGACTAATCTGAATAAATATGCATAAATAGATAAAAAATACCTAGAAGCTAAGGTTTAAGAGGAATTAATGCTCCGGTTTTGCTCAGGTGTTGTGTCAGAGGACAGAATTTGCCGTCTTTGGATTAACTGCAGATAAAAACATCAGTATCATTTGCTGTTAGCTTTGGAGCCACATCTGCACAGTTAGGAATAGTGGTTCTCCATTTAAGGCTTTTAAAGGCATAATTTGTTGAAGAGACCCATTACTAATTTAGACATGTGTACTGATTAAACTCTAATCAAGCCCTGTCAGATGAAGTCATCTTCTGTTGTTTTCCTTTTCTTGCTTAGGAAAAAGGAAAGGCCTCCATTATTCATCATCCAGTTTCAGAGCTCATAGTGAATCATATGTCTGTCGTATGATAGTGGGAAGTTTCAGCACAGTGTGGCATAAGAAAACTAGCAGACCCTCTTTTTGCTGTAAAACTGAAGGATACACTAAACATTAGCAGTGCTCTGTTGTGAAAGCTCGTATAAATGGTGGTTTGGGTGTAGGGTGTCTGCTGGGGTCTTGAGTGGTTTTGGTTTATATTTTAATTGAAAGTTTTGGACAAAGGGTCATCAGAGGCTGTCTTTGTAGAACACTCTTTGTATATGCATATTTGGCCTTTTTTTTTTTTTTATCTGCATGTACATTATCACACTTTGTGTTCGTGCCCTAAGCTGAAGAGAATATCAGGCTTTGTCATTGTTATATCTGTAGCTAGACCTTGTTGGAATCAGCTGTCTTTATGAAAACTCATAAAGAAATGACTGTATCAGTCATTCAAACTCCTATTTAATAACCTATTTGGAAAAATGTCTTGGTAAATGGTCTCAACAGACCACGATACCCCAAGTTTCTTCTCACATTTGGCCACTTTTAGTTTTTGCCTATATGGAGGGTTGAAATGGATAAAAAAACATTTACCGAGTACAGCTCGGATGATTGCCTGCTACGCATTTTGGATGTTTTTTTTTTTCCCCTGTTCGTATTTCAGGGATTCCACACTGAGGTTAGTATATGCTATATGATTGGCCAGCGGTGCTGGGGAAATGTATACTTGTATCAGTACTATAGATGGGGAGTGACAGGAATATGAACTGACTACTACAGATACATTCCTGCACCATCGTCTTAGACTGAGGTAAAAACAGTCTATGGTTTGGGTTTCTGACAAGCTTCAGTGATAGTCATCTCTAATGAGTGGTAGCTCTACAGCAGCATTTGTATACGCACGGCAGATGGATGTTGCTGTGGCTGAATTCTGGAAAACTGCCAAAAAAAGACAGAAATTTGGGTTTTGGCTAAATCTGATTTTCTAGCTATAACATTCAACACTACTTTAAGGAACCATAAATAGATTTCACCAAAGCACCGGAAATGGTTTTATTTACTTTAGGCTCTTGTCCTCCAAAGATCATGTCAGATAAGGAGCCAAAAAACAGTCATTCTGCCTCAAGCTCTCTAAAACATTGCGAGCTAAGTTTATTTTCCTCAAACAGTGAAGGCCACATCAAGTCAACATGGCCGCTCACAGCATGAACAGTAAACGAAGTAGCACTTTGTACCTTTAAATGAGTTATACTGTATATACAGGTATTTACTTTAGATTAATCAACATACAGACATATTCACTTGTTAAATCTACAACACTGAATATACAGTTCACTGTTTTGAGGAGGTAAATATACATCACTCATCACAGTTAGCTGGCTAGCTTGTTGCTAACAAAACATGAACATGGAGGTGTCCATGAAAGCACCAAAACATCAAGGCAGCCTTTCCACTACCATTTTAAAGTCTTATATAAGATAAGAAATCTAACATCTAATCGAATCTTACTCGCCTACATGGTTAGACATTTAGAAGTGTCTCCTTTCCATCCTGAAGCTACCTGAAGCATGTGTTCTCTTTGTGTATTATAACTCAGCGTTTATACCTGCAGTTATATAAGTGCGTTTCATAATCAAAATGTCTGACCATGCTGATGGCATGACAGCTCTGGAGCAGACTTCATGTAACCGCTCAGCTTATAGAAATATTCACCCTTTAAGTCCCTCAAGTGCCTGAATATCTGCAGAAGCAAAGAGGTGGTGACTGACTTCTGGACTGTGGCCACTCGCTTCTCCTACTGACCATCAGCTAGTATAAGAGTGGGCAGCTTTAATTTCTTTAGAAAAAAAAACAACAAAAAAAAAACAACCCCGTCCTTTGAGCTAACCACAGACCCGTCTTTCTGCGTCATCACGGAGCTGTGAGTTCATGTGTAATATGACAGCTCTAAAACTAGGCTGAGAAAACAACCGAGGAGAACTGAGTGCTCTGCCTAGAAAAATATTGGCACTGGACTGAAAATACCCAAAAGGCATGAGAAAGATATTAAAATGAATAGCACATTCATTTGATAGCATACTGGACGACTGATCCAGCTTCGTCTGATTTTGGAGATGAACAAAACGTAAGGTTTGGATGTTAATTTCCATGTGTACAAAACCACCAAAAAGATTGTAACACCAGAAATTCAGTTCCATGCATCATGCTGAGTACAGTATCAGGACTGCATGAAAAACATGGCAGGCTTGGAGAGTGTGAATCATGCCGTATGCTCTCTGAGAGGTATGAGTGAGCTGCTCTGTGTGGGTGTATAAGAGAAGAAGAAGGATGTATGTCCCACTCAAACTGAAACTGGACATCCAAGAGCTGTGGCATGGGAGTCACCTATACAAGTAGGCCAAGTGCACCTACACAGCTAACATAAGTGAAAAACATCTCTAACATTAAGTAAAATGAGTTCAGTTGCCTGGGTATAATACTATTAGAAACGGTTTTACATACTTATACCAGAGTATGGTTGAATTCTTGAATATGATTGGTTAGAAGGTGTACGTTATTTTAGTAAAAATTGCACAGCTCGGACAGTAGTTGAATACACCATGTCCGAGCGTTTTCAAGTGCAACGGAAAATTTTTTATTTAGTATCATGGTTTATATTAATGCTCTTGTTCTCATATGTTGTTGTTTCTATAGTAACAGCTTATAAACAGCGGTTGCTCCACATAATCTAAGACTAATAATAAATGTATTTTAAAAATGTATTGTTTAACAAAGAAAATCGTATAATTGTTGATGTGGTGACTTTTTTTTTTGGGAGACATTTATGTAACATTTATGGATGGAGTTTTGAGTCTTAGTGCATTGTAACAGTCGGAGTGTTTTGCTATATATATATATATAGTGTGGATGAAGATGATTTGATCCTGTCATGCATTTTAAGGTTGTTTTTTGTTTACTCTGAAAATATGTAGGCTATTATTGATGAAAATGACTCCATGATATGTCTTTACAGAGAAATCATAAGTATCATGACACTAAACAAATTTTGTCAGCTGATTTTTTTTTCTTCCTTTGCTAATCTTCAGCTGTCCAGTTTCACTGAGTTTGTGTCCATGATAGCAGGACCACTTCGTTACAGAAAAATTGGGTTGATTCTGCTCAGTTTGTTATGCCATCTTGTGGACAAGTTAAGGACTGCAGCAAACCTTCAGACCTTATTGTTGAATAGGTGTTGAACAGATAGATCCTGTAGTGCTTTGAAATAAAGCAGGTGTTTATGTGAGGAGGCGGATTTCCATACTTTTACATCCATGTTTCTTAACCTGCAGTTTGTTTCCATGTACAGAAGATGAAATTTCGATGTTCTTTCCTTTACTACTGTAACAGGATTCCGTTAGAACACATTGCAAGTCAACACAGTAAAGGAAAACTATGTTTAGTTACACGAGTAAAGAAAAATAGTAAGGACCATGTTTATTTCTACTTGTGAGATGTCGCGTTTGTGTGTTTATCCGTGCTTGTAAACACATTTGTGCATGTGGGAGTCCATTGCCTAACTCTTGTCATACTCACAGGCAAGCTTCGGTTAACAAGAGGTTTGGTACAGCTCTGAGTTTTGAAGCGAAAGACAGGAGTGTGTGCTTCAGTGCTGTGCCATCATACACACTCCATGCACTCATCAGAAGCTCTCAGGCCTCTCTCTCTCTTGATCCAAAGTATACCACATCATGTGTCAAACATGGTGGAGGCAGTGTTATGGCATGGGCATTTATGGCTGCCAATGGAACGGGCTCACTGGTGTTTATTGATGATGTGACTGCTGACAGAAGTTTTGTTTTTGACAATCTGCGTGGTCCTTAACCAACACTCTACAGCTAAACTGCAAACAGTGACATCTTGGCAAGTGAAAATATCTTGAAAATAGTCAAATGTAATTTCAAGCTTGCAGTAGTCTTGTTCTATTTTCAGGTCATTTTTAACATTTATTTCTGCCAATAGAATACGAAAACTTATAGCTTGGTAGATTTAGGTAGATTTAGATGCAAAAAAAAAATTGAAATACAAGATAAATTTGACTATATTCTAGATATTTTCACTTGCTAAGATGACATTTTTTTTGCATTATAGCAGTTTTGTCCTGTAATGTATTCCAGTGTCCAGCCATAAAGTAATATTAATGCTGCCCCACATATATGTTCTCTCTCATTGTTTATAATGAACTTTCTGGTTTGTTTTGTTTTTAACAGAGATTATTATTATTATTATTATTATTATTATTATTATTATTGTTGTTGTTATTATTATTAAAGATAGAGATTATTTTAGTACGTTAAACAGAGCGCCAGTTTGTTAATGCTTTAAAGGTCTAATTTATCAGCTGATTTAGAGCTGAAGAAAGTTTAGTGTTCAGGTCACACACACACACACAGAGCTGGTGTAAATGACAGCAGCACCACAGGGAGGTGACCTCTCAAAGGTCAGGTGAAAGCTAAATACAGAAACGCTGTTTGCATTTTAAAGAATAGAAGGCGCTACACTTAGCTGCACGGTCACTTTGTTGCTTTGTGCTTAATCAACCATTAGTACAATAAGAAAGAAAGTTAATTGTATCCAAAGAGTTTAACTGGTTTTAGTTGGATTTTCAGATTTAGTCTCAGTGGACCTGTAAAATCAGCTATAGTTAAGAAAATTCTCATCATTTCCATCATTTCTTTTGTGACTAATTCCAATACATACCTTCCACTGTTGCTGCGTGACTCTGATGGCCACTGGCAGTTTATATTTGCACACCTTACTTGCACTATTTTCTTTGCAGTAGTGCAGGCAGATCTCATAGTGCACAAACACCAGAAACCATGGTAACTATAAATGTTGCAGTTTCATATCAGCATTTGAGGCAGGATGCGTTGTGACAGTGAGACTCCAGCCTGGAGTGCCATGTCAGGTCACCTTGAATGTCAGTGGCATCTGGTCCAATAAGACCTCGCTACTCTCACAGCTGCCTTTCCTCGTGCTCCACTGAGCTTTCTATAGACATGACGCACTGATCTGTGAACTCTGCCACAACTGTATGCTATAGAGTCAAACGGTCCTTTGACTTTATAGGGTGTTTTTGGATTTCATTAGTGTTTTTAGCTTCTGTAATCTATAGTATCCAAGTGAAGTTATCTACTGGATAATGAATCTTTAGGGTATCCGTGTGGTCCATCCAGCACCATCTTTAAGCTGTGTGGTCCATCCAGCACCATCTTTAGGCTATCCGTGTAGATAATCCACAGCCATTAAGCCATAAGTCATTCTGACTTATAGTCTTACACTGTGATGAAACTTGTCTAATCATGTCTTCATGTCTTCCTGGAGTGGTCTCTTCCAGGAAGACTCCTCCCCATCCACAGGGTAGGAGGAATCACTGAACGGTTTGATGAGTATGAAAGTAATGTAAATCACGCATGCTTTGGCCTTCACACTCACCAGATCTCAACCCAGATGAACACCTATGGGAGATTTTTTAGTGACATGGTAGACAGCGCTCTCAACCAGCATCACCATTAAACACCAACTAAGGGAATATATTTGGGAAGAACAGTGTTCATCCCTGCGGTACAGTTCCAGAGACTTGGTGCATTTAAGCTGTTCTGGCAACACCTTGCTAACACACTTTTTCATTTTTTTCCCTTTAATTTATCACCAGTCTTTCAGGCAGAAAACTCACCAAAACTTGACCTGAGCTGTTTTGGCCAGAATTCAGAGAAAGCAATGTATCAAAATTAAGCTAATGTTACACAGTTTGTGGTATGCACTGTGCTCAACCATCAGGTCGGCTCAGATCAATGGTGATGTAGAGGTGATATGCAGAGCAGAGAAAGGAAATTTTATTTGCTCTTTTTTTTTTTGAGGAAGATCTGTCTGTAGAGAATCTTCCAAAAACTGATTAAGACTCAGTGGATAGAGTGCATTCCCTGGATAGGCTCAGGATCAGCCCTAACCAGGATCGACTGCCAAATGCCATAAATGTAAATGTAAGTGCATACTGGAGCTGTATCAATGAAGAACAAAACATACAAAACACACAGCAACACTTTTATGTTTGCCTCCCTCTCTCTCTCTCTCTCTCTCTCTCCCTCCCACAGTCACAATGAGCGGAAAGTGACCTGCAAACATCCGGTCTCTGGTGCACCATCACAAGACAACTGCATCTTTGTCGTCAGCGAACAGTAAGTGTCTTCTCTCTCTATCTCTCTTTCCTCTCGTACCCTCTCCCTCTCTATTTCTTTCTTCATCTTCTGTTGGGTTGAAGGCTGACTAGAATTCTCCAATGTATTCCAAATTGACTGAAGTGCATGTAGTAAAGTGTGCGTAATACCAGAATTTCACAGAGTTTGCACAAAATCAAGATGCGTCTGACTTAGACACAGAGAAGGGGTTTATGGGTAAGCTGACATGCACATCTCCAGAACCTCAACTATGCGTCATGCGAAACCACTGTGCTGCGCATCACGCAAATGATTGTCTGATCAGGGTATATTTAGTAGCACTGGGTTTAGGACAAGACCGACACCAGCACTTACACTCGCACTGTCTCTTTTGTTGAAGGAAAGATCACAGGCAGTGGTCACTTCCAATGATACCAGTGGTTACATCTGCATGCTGTTCAACCAGGGTGTGTAGTTTCACAGGAGACAGTGAGAATGCTAATCGAAATTTTAGCTCCCAAAGCAGTGCAACTGTGGTGCGCTCGTTCTCACCTCCCCAATGTGTTATGTCATATGACAATAAGCTTCAGCCTCATGCTGAGACAGTATGCCATAACATACTCGGAGCTCGACTGCTGTACTGAGCGGCTGGAGTTACAACCATCAGGCAGTTTCTTCACCAAATCCTCAACCTACGTCATTTTTAACACATGAACGTTATACATACCAATTTGTCATAGAATTATAACTTTTCTCTCACTACATCACAACTTTTTTTCTAGTAATATTATAACTTTATTCACGAACTGTTAGGAATTTATTCTCGAAATCTCGTATTTTTATTTTGTGGCTCTTTTTTGTAAATCAACCCAGTTTCTTGAACAGTTTCAAAGTTGTAATGCTAACAATAATCTGGTGCCAATGCAACAGAAGAATAAGTAATCAATACTAATGTATAACTTCACCAAATCCTCATCGTATACCTTTCTGTCAGAGTATTATGACTTTATTCTCAGAATATCATGACTTTATTCTCAGAATATTAAAAGTTTTTTTCATAATATCAGATATTATTATTCCTTTTTTTTTCCCTCAGTGTATAATGAATTTATTCTCAAAATCATGTGTTTTTATTTTTTCAACAGTGGCTCATAAAACGCCATCATACATAACTGTACACTTAGTTCACGATTTTGGAAAGGGCTTGAAATGTGGTTATATCCCACATAAGAGCTTTTTTTTTATTATTAAATCATCTACCACTCATATTTATTAAATTATTACAGCAAAACTTAAAGGTCTTAAAGGTAACTTAATCTGGTCTTCTACAGTAATTGAAGGTAATGTTGCAGCATTAGTGTAGGGTAGTGTGGGTATAGCTCAGCACAGCTGATTAAAAACTTTAGTCTGTAGGTAAATTTGGGTGTTTACTGGGTTATTCTTTATTGTAACTTGACACTGTCTTTATATTCTGTCCTAAATTTTCAATAGTGGTGATGGCTCTCAGCATCTGTTTCTGTAAAACTATCACATGCTGATCATAAGACAAACACCTGAAGGGCACATTAGCTGAATAACATTCACAGATGACTCTTAAGAGTATAAAGCTGTTATTATTTTCTGTGTGTGTGTGTGTGTGTGTAAAATGCAGTGATTGAAATGAGTCAAGGCAACAACTGATTAATAGAAAAATAGATTATCATTGATTATGACTGATTTTAAATAAATTATTTTTTAAAAGGGTCTAATGCGTAAACAGGCCAGAAAGGTCCTTTACTAGCAGTAGTTTACTTGCAGCTAATTAGCTGGCTAGCTTTGTGCTAACATTATTCCCAATACAGTCAACTGTAACAAGTGCAGTGTCGGTCACTGAATTTAATGCAGTTCAACAATTCACAGTGTTCCTAAGGTTTAAATACACATTTCTTGATTCGAGTCTCTCTTTAACTTCCTCTAGTCCAAACTGAGCTCCACTTGTGAATGCAGTAGAGACTCGTGTGCAAACATGCAAGTGAGATTAACACTCATTATTCTCACTTTGCTGTTAGAGGAAGGGAAAAAGAAACATGACAGTGTAATTCGGTCGTGTCACATTTTACAGGAGAGAGAGTGACACAGTTGTACTAAAGAGAGGAGCTAACCGAGAGATGCAGAATCAATAGCATCTGAGCTTTCAGCTTCTAATATTTAGAGTATTTAACAGGAGAAATTGGAGCTTATACAGATAATTAAATTAAATTAAATAATTAAACAAGCCTGCTAAAGTGAAAAAAATGTGGATGTGTGTGTTTAACATCTGTACGCCTGCTCGTTTATGCAGTTACTCCATCAGCCAATCATGTGGCAGCAGCACAATGCATAAAATCATGCAGATGCAGGTCAAGAGCTTCAGTTAATGTTCACATCAAACCTCAGAATGAAGAAAAAGTGTGATCTCTGTGTCTTTAACCGTGGCGTGGTTGCAAACTGCTGATCTCCTGGGATTTTCACACACAACAGTCTCTAGAGTTTACAGAGGAACATCCATGCCACGATCACACTTTTTCCGTTTTTCTGATGTTTGGGATGTTTGTGTCAGGACAAAAACCAAGTCCTAGGAACTGTCTGTGAAGCTTTGTGATCAAATGGTGGCAAGGCATTGATCAGGTCAGGGATATAAAATCCAGTTTCTAAGACTTTGAGTGTTCCCAGGACCACAGTGGCCTCAATAGTTTTGAAATGGAAGAAGCTTGGCATGACATTGAACCTTCCTAAAGCTTGCCATCTGGCCAAATTAGGCATCCAGGAAAGACAGGCCTTGGTCAAGGAGGTAAGGAAGAACCCAACAGTCACTCAAAAAAAGAGATGGGGGAACCTGTTAGATGGACAACCTTCTCTGCAGCACTCCATAAATCAGGCCTTCATGGCAGAGTGGCAAGACATAGCACTTCTTGCCTTTAAGTTGCCTTGAGTTACGCTTTATATACAACTATTTACTTTTGAGCAATCAACATACAGACATATTCGCTTATTAAATCTATAGTACCGACTATACAGTTCAGTACAGTTAGCTGGCTAGCTTGTTGCTAACAAAACATGAACATGGAGGTGTCCATGTGTTTTCCACACTTTGTAGCATTGTGCATGTCGGCTACTCTCAGGCAGCAGTGGCCCAGTATTTTAGCCTCAGTGTAGTAACTTGACAAATTGCCCACTTATTGCATTTGGCTTCTTTCTCCTATTCAGTTTTTTTTTTTATAATTTTGTCGGACACTTGTGATGTATGAGTCTGGAGCAGTGGCACACTAATAGCTTTCTTTGGTGTTGAATAGCTGGAACCAGTCTGGGCCTTTCTGAGCACCACAATGCTGGGAATTTATTACAGACTCCTAACACAAAGAGGCGCAGCGTTTATGCAGCACTGCAGCATCTGCATGTGTTAATCAGCATGTTGGCGCTGCTGGGTGCCTGTCCAGGAGGAGCTGAGTAATGTCATTAGGACTTTCGAACACAGAGGAGATGTTCAGTAGATTTGCAGCTGTCTGAGCAAGCACATCATATTAAAGATACACAACTGAGCAAATGCTCAGTCATCTCACTGTAGTTATGGAGTGAGTAATTGCTTGCATGTACATTTGATCCAATGAGCAATAATTTTGCAGTATACCAATCTTTAATTCAGGACTTTTATTTCAACTTCTCTCTATTTTTCTCTACTCACAGGCTGAAGGTCATGTTTTTCCTGCATGTCTGACATTATTTAACAATATGAATATTTAATTTTGTGTTTGTAGCCTGAATTGTGGGAAACTTGTCCATCCTGTTGGGAACAGGTAATTCTCTGCAAACCGAAGCTGAGCGGAAGAGTGCCTGTACCAGGATGTATTTTCTTTTCATTAACATCCCTTTCATGTGCTTTCACAATGCAGTCACAAATGTGTTCATACTTACAAATTACAGATTATTACTCAAACTTTTACTCATGACTTTCAAGAAACTTGATTTTAATACAGTGGATGTTGTTAAATGCAAAGTGTTTGCTGTGAAATATCCACTAAGCATGAGGTATAATTATAATTATTATATATTATATAATATAATAACAATAATAATATATTTTTTTTCACATGGTTACACTCCAGATTGATATCAAGGTACCGTATGTCCAAGGAGAGGTGAAGATCTTTGAAGAGCTTGACAGAAAGACAGAGATCTGAAAGAAAAATGTTTCAGACATGAAATTTGTTGTGGCCTTTACTGTGTTTTTTTTTTTTTTTTTTACTGTTTGTGTATTTTTATATTTGTTACCTGATCTGTGCAACAACAATCTGTCACTTTTGTGTTGAAAGTTGCAGCATGTGCGCAGCCTCATATTTATACCTCGAGGAAACAGGGTATGGTTAAAGGCAAGGGCAAAAGTGTCCCTGAGAACCAAGAGGGAATGAAAAATTAATTTTCAAAAATGACAAAATTAGAATTTATTTGCATTCATTTAAAGTATTTTAGATATAATTAGTAGTTTCTCCTGTTGTCTGGGGGCATTATGATTTTCTTCACTAAAATAATTACAGAAAAAGAAGACTTTGGTGGGGGATGATATTCTTCCCTTAACAGCAGTCAGTGTGATGTTGAGAGAGCAGCTGGAGCCTGCTGAACCATCATGGCAACCTTTTCCATAATGACATTGTACATTTCCCAAAGGATCAGGAATGTTAAGTGCTTTGTTAAACATTCGGGTGTTTTTTTTTTTCTACATTGCTCTCAGATGACATGAACTCTCTGGTCTCTCTTAACCATTTGCTCTTTTCCTGAGGTATAGAAATATGGATGTACATCTAAAGTGCCTTAATTAGTTGTCTCGATGGGAAAAGCCACTTTAAAATATGCTGGGAAGTCAGTGATGCTCTGGAGCTGTTCTGCTGCTCGTAGTCCAGGGACTCTTCAAATGTATTGCTTTTGTTAGTCACTGAACTGAACCACCAGACATACACCGTCAACAGGAAGTTGAGATTGCACAAAACAAATTGTTGTATTTCTTTGGAAATACACTTTATGGCCAAAAGTATGTGGACACCTGACCATCACACCCATATGTGCTTCTTCCCCAGACTGTTGCTACTAAGTTGGAAGCACACAATTGTACAGAATGTCTCTGTAAGATTTAACATTACAGTTTCCCTTCACTGGAACTAAGAGGCCCAAACCTGTTCCAGCATGACGATGCCCCTGTGCACAAAGCGAGTTCCAAGCGAGTGGGAAGTCGACTCACTATTACAACATTTTTGACCTTCATGTGTTTTAACAACAAGCTAGCTCTCTCACTGTGATAAGTGATGTATATTTTCCCAACTCAAAACGGTGAACTGTACAGTCAGTGTTATAGATTTAAAAATGTATGTTGATGCAAGTCATTTAAAGGTAAGAAGTGCTGCTGTTTTTAAAGGTAACGCTGCAAGCGGCCATGTTGATTTGACATCGTGAATGACGTCAAACCAACATGGGCGTTAGCATGAGCGTGACTGGCGTTGTTCCAACTTAGTATTTCTGAGGTAAGTCAAATGCAGCATATCTTGTGGAAGACTGATGCTCTATCCTTCCAGCAGATCTCCAGATCTGAATTCTTCAGATCTGTCTATAATCAAAAAAGTTTTAAAGTCCTATACAGGATTTATGAGTATTGCTATTTTTCAATTTCTTGTGCACGATAGAACGAGTTGTTGAATGTTTGTAGGATTGGAATTTTCAATGTAACCAGCAGATGAACTGATTAGGTTTTGGAATTGACCCAAACAGGGTCAAGGTCAAAGCAATGTCAAATGTCTGGAATAGTTTTTCTTCAATAGCTTCCTTCCTGTATGAAGTATATTTTAAGGGCATACACTTTAGTAACAAGAAGGACTAGACATTGTTGAGTTCTACTTGTTTTCCACATTTTAAGAAAGATGGTGCACCTACTCTTGTAATTATGTGTATAGATCAGATTTCAGTTCAAACTCGTTCCGAATAACTGTGTAGTAGGTCAGGTTTCCTGTTATACTAGCGTTATACTAGCCTCTCACGCTATATGTTCTATGATTATGGGTTGTCATGTATGAGGTAAGTCTGATGTTATGTGGACTAAGTATGGAAATCTCTCTCTCTCTCGCTCTCTGTCTCGGATAGATGTGATTGATGTATTTTGTCACTGCTTCTCTACTTCAGATAAAGAACTTTCACTCAGCTTCTGCTGCATCTTTAACTTTCTGTTGATTTGTCTGAGCAATACCAACACGCTCATGGATGGACCCCATCCCCCACCCCTTTTTCCGTATAAATCCTCTTCTTTTTTGCTCTTTTTCCTCAGGCCAGCAGCTAAAGCACCAGCTACTGAGAAGAAGGAACGACCCACGAGCATCATGAGTGAGGCATCCAACTACACGGGAGGCTCAGACTACATGACACACCCAAGCAGTCCAACAACCAGAGTGAGTTCTCTCTCTCTCTCTCTCTCTCTCTCTCTCTCTGTGTGATATTCAGTTGAAATAGTCAGGGAAATTGCTAAGTACATTGTGCATGTTGTCCCTTCCTCATTCTGTGCTGCAAGTGGCCACTTGTGATGTAGATGATGTGCACTCTCCAGTGGAGGTCAAAACTCAACAAGGTGTAACAGTATTAAAATGCAGGAACAGAAAAACCTAAAGCAATATTCTTGCTTAAATGGACTGTATTTATAGTATTTTCCCCTCTTTTTTCCTAGCAATCACGGTCATCTAAAAAAGTCCACAATTTTGGCAAGCGGTCACACTCCATAAAGAGAAACCCAAATGCTCCAGTAGTCAAGCGCAGCTGGCTTTATAAACAGGTACAGCTGACACTTTTCATCAGCATTATTTGACAAAGAAATTTTTCTTTATGGGCTTTTTCTGTGCAGCTTCTGTGCAGTTACATCTTTAGTAACAGATACACACAAACATAAGGAATGTATGCAAAGGAAAAAGCACTGAATATGTTTTAATTAAGAGAAAAAGAAAGGCCTAATTAAGAGAAGAAAGAAATGGCATGACTGTGTACTTCCACAGGACAGCACAGGAATGAAGATGTGGAAGAAGAGGTGGTTTGTGTTGTCTGACATGTGCCTCTTCTACTATAAAGGTGAGCTTTTTATCTATCTATCTATCTATCTATCTATCTATCTATCTGTCTGCCTTCAGCTGTGTTCACACTAGAGAGAGACAAAGCAATGTGCGAGCATTCAGTTTCTATGTACGAGTGCGGCACAGAGCCACGATTTCAGCAACGAGCACCAAAGTGACATGTGAGTTGAGAGTTTCTCGACCTTGTGCAAATTAGGTATGGCGCGGTAAAGTGTTAAATCCAAACGATCAGCTCGAATGATTCCTCGGACCAATCGTATGACAAGCATGGTACAACATTTCTTTCAGTTCCCCTCTCACAACATTGGCTCCTACCTACAATTAGTTCCTATGTATTGCTTAGAAGAAACGTTTATAACTGTGGTTTCATCTTATCCTGTCATATATAGCCTCTCATTAAATGTGTATAGAGACATTAAGAAGAAAAATGAAGCTTGGAAAGAAAGTAGCAGAGATCACTGGTGTCTCTGTAGAGCATTTGTAGCTAGCATAATTACGCTGCTAATCTGTTATTAGCTAATATGAAACCTGGCACATATGGAAATCAACAACCAATTTTCAAAGATTTGTGTTTAACTGGTTAGAAGAAGAAATACAGGCGTATGATGGTGCCTCTGGTGAGTGTACATAGCTAGTACACTTAGCTTGCACTGTTAATCTGCTAACAAAACAAATATGAAGCCTGGCTAATATGAACGTACATCAAACAACCAATTTTTACACATTTTTCACTTTATTCAAATATTAGAAATCAAGACAAATCAAGACAAATAAAGCATAATAAATGTAATAAATCAAATTGGCCACTTTTCTTTCCCTTCGGAGCTAAAGACGCTGGACGGACAGTACACAAGAGACAAACTACAAGTGACACAAGCGACTTATCACTCGCTGATGTGAACGCCGGGTTGAAGACCCTTCTCACTTCACTGAAGACTAAATATTCAATATTCAATATAGCAACAACAAGCAGTGATGGGAATCATGGGGTTTCTAAAGATGTATGAGAAGGTCATGTATATTATGTTTGGATCCACAGCAGATAATTATCAGTGGTATCAAAACAAGAATTTGTGTAGTTAGATAGCATGCCAGGTGGAGAGAACTAGCCACTTACACTGGCAGAACCAAACACCCATGAGGATATTGTGAGTGTTTCCACCTAGCACTTTTGGTTCCACCCATTGACTTTAAATCCCGGGCTGCAAGGTGCTGCACGAGATGCCCATCAGAAGGACAGCGATTGTGTGTGATGATTTCACAGATATCATAGCCATGACTTTATTGAGAATTCACACAGTTTCCTGAATTTACTCTCCTCAGATGAAAAGGAAGAAGGAATCCTTGGGAGCATCCTTTTACCGAGCTTCCATATCTCTCTGTTATCTGTGGATGACCACATAAGCAAGAAATACGCCTTCAAGGTCTGAGTCTGTTGCTCATATTTTTCTTTCTAACTTCTCAAACAATAAACACAGAGTTTAAGATGAAGTTTATGTAATATGTATTTTAATATACCCATTTTATATATCATTTTTTAAAGCATTGTATTATGCAGTACAGCAATCTTGTCATTCGCACTATGACAAATCTGCAACGAAGGAACATTTGGCATGAGTGGGCTTTTCCTGTTTATTCTATTATTGTGTTAATTCATTAAAGTCTCTGTTCCCTTGTTGCATCGCTCAATGTTTCTATTTGTGTTTCTTGAGGTTGCGTATACTGGAACCATTCTGTAAAAGAGATCAACCAACATGGTGAGTTCTCAGGAGACTTAACACATCACTGTCATTTGGGAGTCCATGGCCTTGTATGTGTGGTGGCCTGGGAAAATGTTTATACATGGTGACATTTTGATGTTTCCTACCATATATAGTTCTGAAAAAAGATCAGAGCAATGTAGAACAGTTATAATAAATCCAGTCATGTCTGTAGGAGGCAGTTATGTCTGAGTTAGTTGACTACTGAAAGCTCTTGGCCATAAGCGATGACCAAAAGTATATGTTTATGTATGTCACCCAACAGTCACATTCATAAAGTTCATTTCAACTCAGGCCTGCTTTCAAATGCGTTTTTCTTTTTGTCTTTTCCTCTTCCAGGCCATTCTGTTTATCTTGTCTTCCCTTGAGCAGGCCACACACCCAAACATGCGAACATACTACTTTTGCACTGACACGGCCAAAGAAATGGAGTCTTGGATAAAAGTGATGACCGATGCTACACTTGTCCACACTGAGCCAATCAAAAGGTAAAAAAGATGCTCATCAAAAAGATATTAAACCACAATTTATTTATTTTTACTTTTTACTTTGTGTGCAAGAGGCACCACAGCACTTCTGACCTGGATGTGGAGTCGTATTGGAAGCTTAGATATCACAGCATGTTTTTGAGCTCACTCTAAATATGTTAAACAGGGTACGTCTGTGTTCGTTTTAAATCCACCTGTATCCAACTCTATGCTTGCACAATAAATACCTCTGACATTAGGATGTCTCACAGATAAATTGGCTGATCAGACTATTCCTGCTGTCATGAGGACCAAGAAACTGACCGTGAAGCTTCAAGGCAAAGTTGTTAGGAGGAAACAAGATGGAGAAGGTTATTAAAACATCGGCAATGCTTTGAACCTTCATAGGAGCACTGTGAAATCCATTATAACAAAGTCGAAATAATATGGCACAGTACCAAGATCAGGCCAAACTGAGATTTGGGGCATCAAACATCAGAATGAAGAAAGTGTGATCTCTGTGACTTTAATCATGGCATGGTTGTTGGTACCAGATGGGCTGGTTTGAGTATTTCACAAACTGCTGATCTCCTGGGATTTTCACACACAACAGTCTCTAGAGTTTACACAGAATGGTGCGAAAAACAAAGAACATCCTGTGAGCAGAGGGTCTGCAGACTGAAACACCTTGTTGATGAGAGAGATCAGAGGAGAATGACAGACTGGTCTGAGCTGACAGGAAGTCTATAGTAACTCAAATAATCACTCTTTACAGCCGTGATGAGCAGAAAAGCATCTCAGAACACACAGCACATCAAACCTTGAGGTGGATGAGCTACAACAGCAGAAGACCACATCAGGTTCCACTCCTGTCAGGTTCCACTCCTGTCATCCACCTCAATGTTCGATGTTTTGTGCATGCTGAGATGCTTTTCTGCTCACCATAGCTGTAAAGAGTGATTGTTTGAGTTAATATATCTTTCCTGGCAGCTCGAGCCAATCTGGTTATTTTCCTCTGGCTTTTCTCAGAGATCAACGAGCTGTTTCCTTAAAAAAGGAATGTGTTTTGTGTTTTGGAATGGCCAAGTCAAAGCCCAGACTTAAATCCAATTGCGAATCTGTGGCATGACCTGAAAAGTGCTGTCAACCAATACTTTCCATCTAATTTGGAAGAGTTGGAATGGAAGAAAATGGCAAAATGAAATGTGGGAAATGTGGTGACAGGAACTTGTTTTCCCCGAAGAGCCTTCCTGAAGATCTTTACTGTTTTGTGCTGTGTGTTTTTGTGTGTGTGCGTGTGTGTGCATGCGCATGCACTTGTCATGCACTTTGTGCTAAAAAAAAAAAAACTCTCTAGTGTTAAAGGAGGCAACAAAATGTTTCCACTACAAAATGTTTGCTGTTTTTGAGTTAAAAACTTCTTGTTCTTATTATTACAATTGTGCTTGACAAAAATGTCTGTCACTACAAAGGGCTTTTAGTTTTGCTTTAAGTACATCTACTGTATAAAATGAAATAACAAGGTTTCCTGTTCCAGGTAAAGAATGTCTAATTCATGTGATCATGATGTAAATAATTGTTTTCTATTAAGCATGAAGTGTATACATAGAAATCATTGTGTAATGTATTTAACCTCGTAATACATAGAAACCAACAGAGACCCAAAAAAACCCTTCCTTCTCTTAATTTTAGTGCCCACTGTTTGCTTGATTCTCACAGGAACCTGATTGGATTGAAGACAAAACAGTCTAGCACTTAAATGTGAAAATACCTTCAAGGGTAACAGTATAGCAGATGAATCATTTATCAGCTATGAACTGCCAGCGAATTAATTAACACCCTGGCAAGGTGATAAAGCAAGGTGTTTCAGTGAGCGTTTGAACAAATCAGACCTCGAGAAGAATTTGTTTGCCAAAGCATCAGCTAGATTTTCTGGAGTAACAGCGACATGTATGTATGTGTGTGTATATATATATATATATATATATATATATATATATATATATATATATATATATATATACACACAC
>CM075020.1:19206012-19226264 GCA_037576675.1 Pangasius sanitwongsei | reverse complement strand
GTTTTAGACTGGCCAAGTCAATCACCAGACCTCAACCCAACTGAGCAGCATTTCACCTCCTGAAGAGGAGACTGAAGGGAGAAACCCCCCCAAAACATACATCTAGCTGTGCTACAAGCCTGGAAAAGCATCACAAAAGAAGAATGCAAGGGATATCCAATGAAATATTAAGTGTTATTTACTTTATTTTAAGGCTATCTGTTCCTATACTTTTTTCACCTACAAACTGGGTGGTCTGCCACCGAAGGTGCCATGTTGCTAAGCTGTTCAATACATCTAGATGTAAATATCAGGAAATAGAAGCTGAAATTCCGAACTATCACCTCATCTTTTCATCTCAAACCCAAGTGTGTTCAGCATTCACCCTATTGTTGGGAAATCAAGTTTGAATGCCACAACAATGCCACAGCCATCCATGGCCAGGAGTCAAGTGAGAGAAATGGGCCATGCCCTCTGGGAGGGAGAGGCGTACTCTCTCCCCTGTTAATCACAGTGACACAGCCAGTCAGGAGCGTCTGTGAGCTTGTGTATGCGGAAGAGGGCATATAGCGCTTCCTCTCAGTGTGTGTCAGACTTCACCCTCCAAATTAAACTTACTATAAAGTGTTCTTATCATTTACCCTGAATGTTAAACTATGCGTTACTCAAGCCTGTTTGTTTTGGCACTGCACTCATGAGAATGAGAGAAAAACCAGCTTACCTATCTAACACGGACTAAGGTTGAGCGTTTAACTAGTTTGCAGGTCTATGTATTTTGAAACAGGGGGTTTGCTAACTCTGTTGTACGCATGTAATGTTGCGTTTCGGCATAGTGTGTTAATAACAGCGTCTAGTAAGTCATTGTGGACGATTTCGTAGCTATATGTTGGAGTACAAACAGTAAAAATCCATAACCTGTGTGTGTATAGACATGTCCTTATCTATACAAACACAGCTGTTGGGTGTAATAGCTTTCCAAAGCTACTATTTTATTATACTAGGCACTACGTTTTTTATTTTGTTTGGGAACATTACATTGTGGTTGGACTGCAAATCTGAACTGTTAAAAAAATAAAACCATTTAAGGAATCTATTGAGCAAAGTTTATACAAAGTACGTTTTGAATCCTTTTTGCCAAACAAATAAAAGTGGTCATTTACTGCAAACTGTCTTTATTGGAACATATACATTATACCTTGTAAGTTCACACACACGGCTATATAACGCAAAATGGTGAAGAGGTACAGGCAAATGTCAGAAGGCTTTCGAAGATGTGGAAGCAGCCTTATTAAGCCTGATTTATGCTTCCTTCTGAACCGGCTTTTAGCACCTTGTGTATTGTTTCCAATATTGTTTCTCCAGACTGAAGCGTCTGAACTGCCTGCCCATCCCCTCAGTGACTGGCTACTAGAGACGAATGGGGGACGAAAATCTCCCTTATCAACACCCTCTCCTTATCAAACAGGTTTAACACCGAAGGTTGGCTTGTGTTGAGTCTATATGCTTAATGGCACTTGGTGGCTTTTTAAACCAAGTAGCTTGTAACAGGTTTGAACTGAGTTTGGATTCATCTAGAAAACGAAGTAGTATTTATCAAAATAAAATAACACAGTTTGGTTAGTTGCAGCCACTTTTCTCATATATTTAATACGGAATGGGTGTTCAGGAATAAGATCAACTTAGCTTACTTACATTTTTAAATTAGGTTACACAATGAGGGAAAGAGATGAGAAAGAAGCATTCCACTTTAGTCAAGTGCATGAGTAAAATTTTTTTCAAAAATGCTTAGTCCATGACTCCATCACCTTCTTCGGCAACAGCAATACTGTAACTTCCTCATCTCAGCTGAAGTGCCAGCACTTTATTTGAATTGGACAACAATAAAACATGCACTTACACGTCACATGTTATTTACTCACCCTCGTACACTTCAACTCATCTGAGGAAGAAAGACTGATCAGTCATTTTTATGCCTCCACCACTAGGCATTTATTGTTGTTGTTGTTATTATTATTATTATTATTATTAACTAATATAAATAATAATAGTAATAATTATAATTAATATATAAATTCTTAATACAGTGCATTCAGAAAGTTTTCAGACCCCTTCATTTTTTTGCACACTATGCCAAAATGCTTTAATTTTTTTTTTCATATTAATCTACATTCCATACCCCATAATGACAAAGCAAAAACCAGATTTGTGATAATTTATTCAATTTATTAAAAAGAAGAAACTGAAATATCACATTGACATAAGCATTGAGACCCTTTGCTGTGACACTTGAAATTTAGCCCAGGTACATCCCATTTCTCTGGATCATCTTTGAGATGTTTCTACATGTTGATTGGAGTCCATTTGTGGCAAATTCAATTGATTGGAATGCGTATCAGAGCAAAAACCAAGCCATGAGGTCAGAGGAACTGTCTGCAGAGCTCAGAGACAGGATTGTGTTGAGGAACAGATCTGGTGAAGGCTACAAAAAAATTCTGCTACATTGAAGGTCCCCAAGAGCACAGTGGCCTACATAACTCTTAAATGGGAGAAAATTGGAACAACCAGGACATTTCCTATAGCTGGCCACCCAGCCAAACAGAGCAATCAGGGGAGAAGGGCCTTGGTAAGAGATGTGACCAAGAACCCAATGGTCACTCTGGTTGATCTCCAGAGATCATGTGTGGAGATGGGAGAAATTTGCAGAAGGTCATCCATCACTGCAACACCGATCTGGGCTTTATGGCAAAGTGGCGAGGCGGAAGCCTCTCCTCAGTGCGTGACACATGAAAGCCCACTTGGAGTTTGCAAAAAAGCAAAAAGGACTCTCAGACTGTGAGAAACAAGATTCTCAGGTCTGATGAGATGAAGAGTGAACTCTTTGGCCTCAATTCCAAGAGTCACATCTGGAGGAAACCAGGCACCGCTCATCACCTGCGCAATACCATCCCAGTGGTGAAGCGTAGTGGTGGTAGCATCAGGCTGTTGGGCAGGGACTGGGGCACTGGTCTGGGTAGAAGGAAAGCTGAATGCAGCAAAATGCAGAGATATCCTTTATGAAAACCTGTTCCAGACCGCTCAGGACCTCAGACTGGGCCGAAGGTTCACCTTCCAAGGTTCACCTTCCAACAGGACCCTAATGACCCTAAGCACACAGCCATGACTATGCAAGAGTGGCTTAGGGACAACTCTGTAAATGTCCTTGATTGGCCCAGCCAGAGCACAGACTCAAACCCAATCGAACACCTCTAGAGAGACCTGAAAATGGCTGTCCACCAATGGTCCCCATCCAACCTGACAGAGCTTGAGAGGATACCCAAATACACATGAGGCTATAATCGCTGCCAGAGGTGCTGCAACTAGTACTGAGTTAGGGGTCTGAATGTTTGTCAGTGTGATATTTCAGTTTTTTCTATTTAATAAATTTGCAGAATTATCATAAATCTGTTTCTTTGCTTTGTCATTATAGGGTATGGCATGTAGATTGATGTGAAAAAATAATAATTTAAAGTATTTTAGCACAAGGCTGTGACATGAAAAATGAAGGGGTCTGAATACTGAATGCACTTTATTATAGTTCTATATAATTTATTTATATTATATTTATTATATTCATTATATTTTTGAGTTGTCCATTCTTGTTAGTGCTGTATCTCAAAAACAAGTGGTTTGAAGGATCTATATGGAATTATTATTGTAACTAGCAGATGAACTGATTAGATTTTGGTATTGATCTAAATAGGTTTAAGGTCACAGCAAGGTCAAATGTCTGAAAAAGTTTTCTTCATCAGCCTCCTCCTTGTTTGTCAAATGTTACTTACATGTTCATGCTTAGGAACTCAACACCCATCTCTTTGCAGATCTATGATTTTTTGCTAAATAACCATAATGTAATAATTTCTAATGTATAAATTAATAGTAATCATTTACCTACCTCACCTTCCCCGCAGAGTTTGAAGAAGTCTAACTCTTCCTGAATATTATTTGAATTCAGCTTATCAGATATCAGTTTCCCATCATCCAACAACTATAGCTTTAGTGTCGTCTGGACAATTTCTCCTGGATTACTACTACAAACCAACTGATTTCAGTTGACCAACAGAAATATACCTCATGTGAGCTCATGGGCAATTCAGCGATAAACCACTGGAGTGGAAACGACGATAATCTCCCGACCATAGCCAGGAGCCGTCCTCTGAAAACACACTGCCAGAATTTCACCAGATACAGGGCTCAAAATGGTGATAATCTAGTGTTAAGTGTAGAGAAAAACATTTTGTTTTTTACTGTCAAGTGTAATGTTCAATTAATTTAAAGGAGCTTAAATATTAGTAAAGTAAGTAAAGGGGAAGGAATATGTTAGAGAAACACCACAGCACTAGATTAGATATTAGACATATTGACTACAGAGACTATACACATACCGTCCACTTTAATAGGAACACCTATACACCTGCTCATTCATGCAGTTAATCTAATCAGCTAGTCACGTGGCAGCAGCACGATGCATAAATTCATGCAAGAGATTCAGTCAATGTTCACCTCAAACATCAGAATGGAGAAAAAGTGAGATCTCTGTGACTTAACCATGCCATGATTGTTGGTACCAGATGGGCTGGTTTGAGTATTTCAGAAACTGCTGCTCACCTGCAGGGATTTTCACAGACAACAGTCTCTAGCGTTTACACACTCCTACCCCGTACATCAGTTCCAGCAGTACACCTCTTTATCACTCCTGAGCCATCGTAAGGGCATTTCCAGCATTTATGAAGGTTTTCTAACCGAGATTCCTGTACATATTGTTTCCTGTGACCCCAGCCAGAAGAGCTGACCCTGTTGCTTATCAAGCTGCGACGGCAGCAGGCTGAGCTCAACAGCATCCGAGAACAGACTCTTGCTCAGCTAATGCAGCTAAACGTTGATGCCGCCAACCCGAAGGTCAGCCTCGGAAGATTATCTGCGCTCGCCTGTGAAGGAATGCTAGTTTTGTTTTCTTTTTTTTTTCCTCATTTTGCAGCATGCTGCTGTGTGTTACTTTTTATTTATTGGTTGGTCCATCTTACCCCATACTAACGGTGGTAAAGTCCGTAGCTTCATGCAGATGTATTGTCGTGTTAATAGACTGTTGTCCCTGCTTGAGCAGTGTGTCCTGGGGAATTTTATGGACCAGGCTGCTGGGGCCAGTTCCCAGGTGCCTCTGACAGCCAGGAGCTCCAGTCTGATTGGCACAATTAGATATTGACCCTTTTTTGACCCTATTCCACTCATCTACACACACAGTTTACAGTGTTGTGTGTATGTGTGATAATGTGTGTGACTGTAAGCGTGTTCTTCCTGGGGACTGGCTCCAAAGACAGTTGCGCACAGACACTTGTGTATCTTTCTTTTACAACCATGACAATCAGTATTCTTTTTGGATGCTTCCCTTAAGTCTGCTTGTACGTATTTTCTATGACCCACTAGTGCATGATGAATTTACTAAGACCCTGCACTGCACTCGTCCCAGCAGACAACCGCTTGAATCTTTTTTTCAGTTGTGAATGGCTTTTTAGTCGATGTATTTTTTTTTATCTCTTGCCTGCTTGAGGGGTCCTCTGTTTCTCACTACTCTTCTCCTTAGCACTCTTCTTTCTCTTTTTCACTGCCTTCACTAGAATAAGGTGCTTTCTCATCACCTGCAGAGGAATCTCATGTATCTGGACAGCCAGGTGAGGGCACTCTTGGGTGAGGTCTCTCTCTCTCTCTCTCTCTCTCTCTCTCTCTTTCTCTCTTTCTTATTACTCCTTTCTACTACTATTTGCTTTCTCTGGTAAATATGAACTTGTTTAAATGTATTTCACCACACAATAATAAACCACAAAAGACGTCAAGGGAGATTTTTATGGCTGTAAATAATTATGGAGCATATCTAATCTTTTGTACACCATTCGTTCATTTATTCATTCATTCATGTTCAGTAACCGCTGTAGAGAAGATTTTTGTACATCATGTGTAATTAGGTTCTGACCATTCAGCCAATACAAAGCTTAGATCAGTCTTAATATTTAAAAAATGTAATTTCTAGCTAATGATTTTTTTTTTTTTTTTTTACCAAATTCATAAATTAGCATTTTTGACATTTTTGTATGAAGAAAATACAATCCATGATAATTTTATCACACTTCTGAGCAGCCCATTCTTTATCAAGTTCTTCGCCACATTCGTTGTTTCTTAGCGGTTTCAGATTCCACATCACCTCCCCATCGGTGAATTTAAGTCAAGAACAGAAATGGCCAGATCCAGGAACAGAAACAAGGGCACTGAAATTCTTACAGGTTCCTGGATAGCACACAAACATCTAGTACATGAGTACATACGTTGCGGTAATATTTCTTATCTTAGTTGCTGGCTTAAGCTTGAAGAATATGTTAATATTTACCTATTGAGAGTCACTTTACACAGGCTGCCTGATTTTCCTGAGCTGAGTCGTGTCTAGACTAATGGCTTTAAACAGCCCCCCAGAGATTCAGAAGATAGAAAATGTGGACTGAAGAGGCTGATCTTTTTTTTTTCCCCTTTGCTGCCAAATGCAATATGATGTTACATAAAATCAAGAACCAATTTAAAAAGAAGCAAATAAAAAGAAACACTAATATGATGAGAAGATGGAAGGATTTGAAATAAACATCTAATAAGTTGCCATTGTATTGCTGCATGAATAGTCCTAGTTGTAATTATCACATTAATCACTGCAAATTTGTCCTAATTTCACAATATGGCTTCCACCCAGCTCGTACAATAACACTCGATCTGGCACATCCTGTCTATCACACAGAGCTACAATCTCACTCCAGTGCTGTGTTTTTTGGCTCTCAGGAAGTGTTTCTTTCGGGGTTTTTTCTTTTTCATACACCCCATCCAAACACCTTGTAATGGGTGGATGGTATTTTCGAAAACAGATGCTGTGAAATTTATAGTCTCTTGGAACATCAGTGTTGTTTAAATATGAGGTTGCCCACATGTACGCTGCTTTTGTCATCCCTCACAATACAGAAAGCTAAAGAACCTTCAACATAAATCAGACAGAGGGGTTGTTGACCCCTCAGTAAATATACCCTTAAACTCCATCTGTGTCATAATGAAAAAAAAAATTGTTACAGACGTCTGGTAGAGTAGAAATGGAAGAAGACATGAGCATATTGGCAGCAGAGAAACGGCAGCGCTAGAAACAGGTCAAGGAGCAAAAGCTTGAGGTCCTGGCTGGATGGGTTAACTCTACTGCGGGCCTTAGCTGTAAGGAGGCGTGACTCTGTAGCGGTGATTAAAACTTTTCCAGAGAATATGATCGGGGCGGTAATTCACATTGAGGGTGCTGGAATTTGAAGCAGCATGCATGTGGTGTGAGCTGCGACATCATGCCCGAATGTACTTTTTTCTTTTAACAGATTGTGTTGATTACAATACTTATACCACAGCGCAGTTGGATTCTCAAATCCGAAGGTGTTGATTAATTTTCTACAGCAGCACAGATCTGAATATTTATGACTGTAACATTAATAATAGGTTTTTGTTTTTTTTTTGCAATAAATCTAATACTTTATTGTTCCTATAACAGCTCCTTCACATAATTTAATGATAATAATAATCAGATTAAAAATCTGTTACATAACATAGAAAAAGATACGTGTAATCGTAGATATGGTGAAGTTTTCTCTAAGGCGACGTTTGTTTACCGTTTGTGGAAGGAGTCTCCAGTTTCAGAGCTTTGTAACAGTAAGCTTCCAGACACAGTTTGTTTAGTCTGTTTCATTATTTGGTTAGATTTGAATTTGCAGTTAAAGTAATCCTGAAAGTTGAGTCTCAATCTACTTCCTGCACCGTTGATTATGATACACATTTGCTATTTAGATTCATGAAATCTTGGAGCTGAATATGCATTTTTCTGCAGGCAGAGTTTTGCTAGCCTAGGCTAGACTAGGCACTAATGTGGGTCCTGAAGCAGAGGCCATGGCTGCTGGTACAGTAGCTGGTGGACAGTGAATCAGGGTTTCTGGAGCCACGAGCTGCGGCACTGGAGAAGCTTTAACCAGGCAGTAATACCCACCAGCATGGGCCAAGGAGCCCCTCGTACTGTAATCCCTTCCACACTCTCTCTCTCAGTACCCTAAATGGAAGACCTTCCCAGTGGACCATGAGATCATAATTGCCATTTTGATTGGCTCAGACAGGGGCATTCCAACCATATACTCAAAGTGTAGCAAGCACTTACACAAAACTCCATTTTAAACACCCAGGGGTCCCATCATGTTTGCTGGCTGATGGAGGCAGGTTAGCTGGCGGACTGAGGGGTGCCACTCAAAATCCTACTGCTGCTTCTCAGATTACTGCTGCCGCTTAGCCAGAAGCTCTGCTTGCATCCTGTACAGAAGCTACGTCCATGGCTGGGAAATTTTCTGTAGCCAGAGGCACTTGGTCTACGCACAATTTTACGACTTTTCCATGAATCACTAAAGGCCAAAACACAGTTTCATAGTCCTCAAAGGTAAACCCATTAACCTAATGGGTTCCACATAAAATTCCACATAAAAAAAAAACAAACTTGGAAACAAAGATTTAACTCAACAGTGCCATGATAAATACATGAGTTCACAACCGCATGACAAGCAGAAGGCTAGAAATGATTGACTAACTGACTGATCTCCCACTGAGGATGTGAGGAAGAGATACCGGGGAAGGAAGCATGGACAGAGTATTTGAGGTCAAACATATTTGCCAAATGAGAAGTCCTCGCTCACTGACGTGTCACTGTGAAGAAAAATACTTTTGGTAACACATTGTGGAGCCTTATTGCGCTAAGTTTGCATGTGTACACCTTTTTTTCATTCTAACCTATAAAACATTCTTTTCAAGAATTTCTTTTGGGATCAAGAAACCCATTCTCTGACTCCTCACTTGTTTTTTTTTTTTTTTTGAGGCAAGTACTTTTGTGGAGCATTTGTACCATAGGCTTATCTGTGTAGAAAGTGTCTGTGTAACCCTCACCCTGGAAGCCTCCTGTCCTCTCTCTCTCCTCCGTTTCTCTGAGTGCATATAAACAGTTCATCCATCCCTGGCTGGCTTTGATCAATTTTCAGATTCCAGGCTTAAGGATGTAGAATCAAGGAGGCATCAGTTAGAGTACTGGGGAGCACCCATAAATGATGGAAAATGAATATAGAAAAGAGAAGACATAATGCCGAATGCAAACAGAAGGCCTGTGTGACAGAAGCTAACTGATTATGACATGTGAGAAAGTGTCATAAGGGTAAATCATGTCTATAACATAAAATTACCATGGATTGTACCCATTCCACACTTTATGAGCACAGGCATATTTCAGTTCTTTTGATTTCGAAATTATTATATATGTGTCTTATTTCTATGCGTTTTCTATTATCTTGTTTTAGAGACAAACATCCCAGAAGCTTCATGTATTGTTAAGAGAGCGGGAAAAAAACACGGCTCCCAATTTTATTAAATGTGATTATATTATAGAATTATCCTAAATGATCATATTATTATTATTATTATTATTATTATTATTATTATTATTATATGAGCCTTTTGCTTCTTGTTCTTAACATCTTGTTAATTTCGTGTTCTCCATTGCTTGTTCAAAGTTTCCACAGTGACCTTCAACTGAGATTTGTCACTTTCATTATTATACTCAACATGTTAGTAACGAATCTTAGACTTGGTGATTTAATTAAATCATTTAGCCACTCGCTGCTCATTTAAACACTTATGCCACACTAGCATTGACTAAAATTGCCCCATCACCTGTCACGTCCGTTTCTGGTTTCCTAAATTCCAGTTGGTACAATTTTTATAAATGCAGACCTAGGGTTTTTTTTTTTTTTTTAATTTATTGCAAATTTATTGAGTCACCAAATAATTTACTATTGTACATAATTCATAATAATTATATTTTTCCTCTGTGGTCTTTCAGAAGTAAGAAAGCATCACACAAGAGGCCGTTTTCTTTTTTTTTTTTTTATACCACAGTGCAGTTGAATTCTCCGTTCTGATTGGTCAGAAGGTGTGCATTATTTTTGTATAACTGCAGGCTCAGACAGTAGTTGTAACATGAACATAAGCTTTATATTAATGCGCTCTTTCTAATATATTATTGTTTCTATAGTAACAGCTCGTACACAGGGACTTGTACAGCAGACACTCCACATAACCAAAGACTGATAATAAATGAGTTTTAATAATCATGGATATAACACAAGTGCGAAAAGTGACTTGTCTCTCGCATGTTTCCACAACGTTCAATTTAACTCGAAAGCGTTAATGCGTGACGTGTTGTTCGGGAATAAAGTAAACATTGTAATAGCTGTGGTATAAGCGGAATAACACACTCCAGATGGTGCAGTTATACGTAAATAATCCTCTACCGGGAGGTACAGTAACTTCACGTCATGCCGCGTCACACCACCCCAGCGTGGGTTAGTTTTGTATAACTGCATGGTCTGCAGTGTGTTACTCCTTACTCTCTGAGAATTCAAGTCTTTTTTGCCAGCTCTCATACACAGTATAGCAAAGACATGAACACACACACACATGCGCACACACACCTTTGTAATCGTTAGCAGTTCTATTCTATGCTGAATGCTCTTCCTCCTCCTCCTCCTCCTCACTGTACCAGATGAAGCAGAATGAGCCTATAATCTTCATGATTCACACTATGATTGAGAGCTCGGCACCGAGGCCGCAACTATACCAGCAAGTAAGGTCTTGATGTACACCCAGCTTTGCACCCGTCTCTCGTATCACAGGACCTCCTGTTACTCCTCCCCTCACGGTCTCATCCAGTGTTGGGTCTATTAAAGCACATTCCATTGTTCTTTTTGGTGACTGTTACTTTCTTGCAAATGGTGTTAGCATGGCTTGAATGTATTGTGTTCTCTACAGTGCCATGCGAACTCCCCGATAGATGCTGGCCTGATCACCCCATTGAAAGTCATTTGCAGTGCCCATTCATGCTGGCTGCCATGTTTTTTTATATATAAATATATATTTATTTTAAAAAAAGAAAGAAAAAGGAAGGTGACTTATCTGGACATAACCAACATTTTATGCGTTTCCTTTGTGCTTTTTGTGAGTAAAAGGAGCTGGAGCCTCTCATTCCCCCCCAGTTAGTTGTGGAATTTCTGCTGTATGTTTATTACTTAGATCTACTCTAGAATTGACGAAACAGGCTGAAGGGAATGATAATAATTGAGCCTATCAGCTCTGTGGCTTCTGTACGGCTCATGGAGAACGTCCTCTCAGCCACCCTTGCTGCATCCTGCTTTTCATTACCTGAGAGGATCTGCCATGGCCAGCGGGGTCAGCTGATATGACTCAGACTAGCCTAGCATTTCGCAGCACTGTCTATTAAAAATGAGTAGGAATCATGGAGACATGCTTCTTTTTCCTATAATTTTCATCATAAGCCTGACTTGAGAATTCATCTTCCTACTGCATTCTGTGGAACAGTTCATGCAAATTCTTTGCTCCATATGGAATCTTGTCTTTCCGTATGTGTGTCCCTCTCTGCTGCTGGTGTCTTGTAATACAAGTTGTGAATGTTTCACAAACATGCTGTGTGCCGGTGACACACCACACCTCTGCCACTTTTAGAACATAAATGCTTATAAAAGTGCTGCTGCGACCTTTCATCCTCACTCCCCTGCTTCCTTTTTCATCAACTCGAAGTGTGTGTGTGTGTGTGTGCGAGAGAGAGACAGAATGGATTATGTTACCAATTTTAGAGTTCTGCTACAGTAAACCTGATCTGCATATAGGGGGTACAATGCATTACATAGTCCTCCTGCAGCACTAGAACATTCTTTTCTTAAATGATGATGGGTGCCTTGCTTTAGTCCTGATACTTGTATTTTAACCCAGAGGACACTTCTTTAGTAAAAGGGAGGGTTGAAATAGTACCACTAATGCTCGTTTGACTTATCTGTAGCAGTCTTGCTTGGGTTTTGTGTCATTACTGCAGGGTAAGGGTAGTTGTAGCTCCGTGGTTGCACACTTAAAGGTTTTTCAGACCTGCAACTGACTGATGCTTATTATTGCAGATGAGTCCTGAGGCATACAGCGAGAGCATATATGGCTACAGACCTGAAGAACTGGACGTTGATGTAAGTCGATTACTACATATATATTCTCAATAAGGCTTATAGCGGTTTGTAGATAGAACAGATGTACTGCATGCTGAAGTTGGATTTCTGTGTATGAATGTGTAAATACTGTCTCTGTACACCAACACTTCACTCTTATTACAATAATTACCCTCCTAACACTAACACTGTAGATGCACATGATACTTACAGAAGAGTTGTTACGTAAGACACAGACAAATACACATCTGTGGAATGGATCGACCACTGGACCTCCGCTGACCACGTATTATTTGAGCGGCGAAGCGCTTCTGATTTTGTGTAGGAGCTCGGCATTTTAACATCGGCGTACACTGCTACGAGCTATCACTCAGTAGTATGTAAAAAGAGTAGTTTTCTTTTTCAGGAGTAAAAATGGCAGACGAGCCGATCAACATGTGAGTCTAGAATGATTAACAGTTGTGATATTAACTAACCCCCAGAAAGACTCTCTCTTTGTGCTTGAGAGATACGGCATCCCTGCTTTCTCTCGAGGCCAATAGAGAAGGTTTTAAGTTCATTAGTGTGAAATAAAATCTGTCAATGTATGTTTGACTAAGCTAACATTAGACAAGTATAACAAGAAAAAAAAAATAATAAAAAAGATTATGTAGGCCTACAATGAAGGGTCATATCTAACACTTTATGGTATCATTTTAATGATAATTAGAAAGTGATTAAAATGCTGTTTGCTCTACTGCACCGCTCAGCACAGTCGAACAGTGCTGTCAAACCCGTCGCTGTAGAAGCTGGAGTGTGTGTGTGTGTGTACAGGGTTGTACAGTAACCACCAGGTGCTTGGGGGGAAAAAGTTGCTGCTCATCTGTTTGAGTTCAGAAAGGTTTATATGCACATGCATTCTTATTAATTACTGTATGTAACGTGTTTTTTTTTTTCCTGGAATAGGAAGAAAGAAACATTCTTTTTGTGAAGTTTTCTTCTTTCCTCCATGTAAATCTTTCTAGTTTACACTTTATTTTAGTTTATAATACTGCTATAATGAGAATGAGCTACTCCGCAAATAATACCTGCTCAGCGGTGGTCCTGTGTGGACTGTTCGATGTTCTGTTATGCTGTACCTTCCTGACATGAGAGGAAAAGGAATTTTACTCCTGCTCCTTTCTTTAGACTAAGTTAAGCAGATTGTGTGAACAAGGCAAAGTGGTGCGGACACAAGAGGAGAAGCTTCAGCAGCTCCACAGAGAGAAGGTAGATCTGAATATTTGCTGTCCTTTAACTGAGCATTCTATGATATTTATTTGTTTAAAAAAGATCATTATCGGTTCGAGCCTGATGGGCACACATGGAAGTGCTGTTTCGGAGTTTTAGTTTAGAGATGTTGTGTTGATGTGGGTTTGTATCGCCGCCCGTGTCTGTAGCACACCCTAGAAACAGCCCTTTTATCAGCGAGTCAGGAGCTTGAGATGAGCGCAGATAACCCAGTGGCTGTGCATAGCCTCATACAGCAGAGGGACGTACTGCAGAGCGGCCTTTTGAGCTCCTGCCGAGAGCTATCCCGCGTCAGCACTGTGAGTCAGTCCACACACACACACACACACACACACTATTTGTCATGTTTTGGGTCTCAATCGCCTGACTCCATGAAGGTCTGTTATCTTGTAGACGCTGTAACAGTCTTTTCAGAACAGCACCTAAAAATTCTGATTGATACAGTACTCATACAAATAATAATTACAAATAATAATGTATAATAATCACACTATAAGCATATAAATTACAAAAGGGAAAAACTCAGAAAAAAAAGTCCCATGAGTGAGGCAACACATTCAGGCCCTGATTTACTAACAGCCCTAATAAAGCTGTTGTTATGTGTTTATTTACTAAAAATGATTGCCTAAGCTCTGACATGCAAAGCAGATGAATAAACGAATAATTAAATGAGTGGTTTCCACATCACTTGTTTCCGATAGCCATGAATACATAATTAATTCAATTCACTTTTATTTGGAAAGCGCGTTTAATAATGGACATTATCACAAAGCAGCTTTACAGAAATAAATACAATCAAGATATAAATTTTAAATGTATAAATATATCTCTAATGAGCGAGCCAGAGGCGACGGTGGTGCGGAAAAACTCCCTGAGACGATATGAGGAAGAAAACGTGAGAGGAATCAGACTCAAAAGGGAACCCATCCTCATCTGGGTGACACGTGATAGTGCGATTATAAATAAATCCCTTCTATAACTGTGTACTACATGGACAAATAGTGCAATTGTGTAACCAGAAACTTGTGAGCAACTTATGAATATGAGCATCAGAGCTATTTCTGAATTCATTATAGTTTACTACATGAATTCATCATTTCAAGAGACTTTGTTGAAAAGACTTGAAGGGTCTTAACTTTGCGAATATTATGATTATATTATGATTACGAATTGAGTAAATCTTATTATTCGTTTTCAAATGGCAGAAATATACTGCCACACACTGCCATTTCCAGGATTGCATTTGCAATTACCAGCTCATTTTAAAGCTTAGTAAATACTGTGAGCACTTTATTAATCTATTTGCCCTTACACCAAACACCCCAAAACGGTAGACATGAGAAAAATACGTACTGTTTTGTTTAGCATTTGAAAGTCGCAATCCTCTGGAAACCATTCCCCATAAATCTCTTGCTTGTATTTTGATGGTCAAAAAGCAAATCTGCACCTCACTGTGCATTTGGTGTTTGTTTGCTTGTTTGCTAGGAGCTGGATAGAAGTTGGAAAGAGTACGATAAACTGGAGGCCGACGTGACTTTGGCTAAGAGGAACCTGCTCGATCAGCTGGAGGCTCTCGGCAGTCCACAGGTAGCTGTGCACTGCAAACCTTCAAATTCTCCATTACTGAAAATAAACGCTGTCAGCTATCATCATACATATAAGACAAGCTAGTTAGAAATGTGTGTGTGTATGTGTGTGTGTTCACAGACAGAACCTCCTAGTCAGCAGCATGTGCAGATTCAAAAGGAGCTGTGGAGGATTCAGGACGTGATGGATGCACTGAACAAAAATAAGCCAAAGAGAAGCGCTGAGCCAAGTGAGACTTACACTCTTTCTCTCCCTCTCTATCTAACGCACATTTTTACATAAATTAAAACTATCTGTTCCAAGTACAAATGTTTTAGATTTAATGTTTTTTTTTCCACAGGCTTTCCACCCTCTGGTCTTCAGAAAAAGGAGGTCTGTATATTTTTCTTAGCAAAGCTCTGATTTCATTTCACACACACACACACACGAGTTAAATCTCAGTGTTACAGTCAAGGTCCAAAATGTGATTCACCTCCAAACAGTGGCCAAAATTTTACCTCTATCTTGGGAATATTTTCGATCTGTAGGAGTCAGATTCAGTGCCCCCACGTCCTCCGCTTCCCCACCTTTATGAGGGCAGAGGGCGCCTGTGTGTGCCCCACCTGCCCGGCCCCAGCCACACTCAGCTTCACCCACCTCGTACAGGCCCTCACCAGCCCGAGGACCGCAAAGCCGCCCAGCGCAATGGCAGTCACAGCGTAAGAGGCTGCTGAACCCTCATCTCATCCCATACCCCCATCATATCCATGCTCCTTCACCCACAGTGTCCTCTGACCTTTCCATTCTTTACTTTTTAATGGGTGTTTTTTTGGCCCCGGTATAAACAACATTTTGTTTATTTGTTTCCTCTGATTTTGATTCATGTTTGAACTTTGAGCTCAGATGAGGATTTATTTAAGATTTTAGATAGTTTAGACTGTTAATATTTTTTGCCTCATCACATCTCCCCACATCATTCATATATATGACACAATGATGATGTGTGAGTAAAAGCATGACTTAAATGACTAATCCTCCCCAGGGTCCAGACTACAGGCTGTATAAGAGTGAGCCGGAGCTGACAACAGTGGCTGAAGTAGACGAGAGCAATGGAGAGGAGAAATCTGATCAGGCTGCTGAGAAAGAGCCCTCTAGTACTAAAGGTGCACTGAAGCACTTTTTACCACACCAAATTAGAGGACGAAACTAGTTTCATCCCTCAAACCTCATTTTTCAACAATTCCTCTTTTCAGTGTCCTATCCTGTGGGAGTAGTGAGCTCAAGGACAAAGTCGCCTATGCCAGTGTCCTCCACTATTGCTTCTTATGTGACTTTGAGGAAGGCCAAGAAACCTGAACCAAAAACAGTAGGTCCCTTTCACTGACCTAAATTCCTTCTGTGGCTAGCCTGGGTCAAACAGTTTGAAGACCAGTTCACACCAGACACGTTTCTGAAGCCAAATGGATATGCCTCAATATTAACCAGCATTTGTTTAATCAATTCAGTTTGGTAGTTGTGTAACTGTGGATCTGTGAGCACTGGATAGCCACCAGGGGTGACCTCCCAGCAATTTCCCAGTGTGACTGTATGACATAGTATTTACAATAAATACCAGTGTCATACAGTCATCTTTCCACTGAGTTCCGCTTAGAAGTTACACAATGTCATAGAACCGCAGTTACATACCTTCTGTTCCAGCTCTCATAACCATCTCTCTCATAAAGCTCTCATAATGGGGCGATGATTGTCACCTGGCCACAAAGTCACGAGGAACCACTCCACCTTAAGACTTAGTGGAAGGGTGTTCAGAGATGACCACCACACTCACACTCTCATTTCAGTCATGGACTTATAAGGAGAGGCCTTATGGGGCTCCAGCACAACAAGGAGATCCTCTGCTGGGCACTTCGTGGAGTGTGATGGACAAAGGTCACTTGCCCCCAGCAAGATGTCAGCCAGAGCACCGTGATACTCTGCAATGGCCACCACATAGATAAACGCTAGTCTATCTAACAATACAAGCAGGAAGGATACTACTTTTGGAAGGCATCACTTTCCCAGGTGTATGTCATCCACATGTCCCTACAGGGTGTCTGGCATTCTCAAATAATCTAGTTTCATGGATTGGCCCTTTCCCGAGTTCACTGTGAGACATAGTGCCACAGTGTGTGCAAGGACGGTGGACATGTCCCGGGTGGCCTGCTGCCTGGGGGCATATGGGAGGCAGTCATCCAAATAGGGCTGAGTCCTCTGGCCATCAGAGGCTTTCCTTTTTACATCATGTCTCTATCCAAGTGGACTCAAACTCTTGGGTCAGAGTAGCAAATTTGATGGAGTCAGATGTTCATGAAAATGTTGTTCCGATGTTCCAAAAAGGGGGCTGATGGCAGAACTGAAGTTTGGACCCCTGCAATATTGTCATCTGGGCCCACTGTTCTGTGTGTAGTTGTAGCCCATTGAGCACTGTTTTCAGATGTAAAGCATCTCTCCAGGGCTTCTTTGACAGCGGGTCCAAAAAGCAACCCTGGCACACACAGCAGATCTTGCTGGGTTGATTTACACAGGGTTGATGTGACCAGCAACACAGAGTAAGCCAGTCATGCAGTCCAAACCAAGCAGTAGAATGGTTAACAAATTGCCTGTGTGCTACGCAAGGCAACGTCCAGCGACACGATAGAAGCATCGGTGGTAGGCATGTGGCCTAGACTGATCTGCTTGTTAATCTGTCATGTTAGCTAAAGCACGTGCCACGGAGCCCAGCTCTCATTAAAGTCCTTCTTTTTACCCACCTTCACCAAGGCTAGCAATAATGGGAACATGCATATACAGTTAGATAATACATATCAGGTTATGATTTTTTGCCTTGTCATTATAGGCTACTGTGTGTAGATTAATGACCAAAAAAAAAAAAGTCAGTTTAACCCATGTTAAATTAAATCTATAACGCAGTAAATTGTGAAGGGGTCTGAATACTTTCGAACCCACTGTACAGAGGATATAAAAAGGCTACACACCTCTGTTAAAACTGCCGGGTTTTGGGATGTAAAAAATGAAACCAAAATAAATCAGGCTGATCTTTTTCCACCTTTAATGTGTTATAGCACCCAACAAAATTCAAGTGAAAAACAAACAAACATTTTAGGGAGAAAAAAAGGTAAAAGAGAAAACCCTGAGCTAATACGCTTTTAAAGCCCATTTTGCTTGTGATACGGCACTCAGTCTTTTTGGGTAAGTCTTCTTGTGTGTGTTTACGCATGTCTTCCTCAGAACCGTCCAAATAGTACAGTGGAGCACATTAGCAGCAGTGTAGAGGGAGTTCGTCAGCGCATGAGTGTTGAGGAGCAAATGGAGCGGATTCGGAGGCACCAGCAGGGCGCGCTGCGAGAGAGAAGGAGGGAAGATGGTTCTCTTTCCCGCAGTCTTTCTTTCACCAAAGACACCCCCTATTACTACACCCTGCAGGTAGCAACATCATCCATATGCGTCATCCGTACGCCGCCTCCCCTCTCCAGACTCAGCACGATGCAGCAAAATCATTAACTGTAATGAATTATAGTATTAAATTCTCCTGCTTTTTTTAAGTTCAGAAAATCCTGTCTCTTCCAGATTAGATTTGTTGCCTTCTAGCAGATGCTGCGGCTTAATCAGTGAAATTATATAATTTTTGCATAGGGCTAAGTGTGATATTCTGATTTGTTCATGTTTTATGGTACTCATGCCATTCTGACTGTTCTGATAGCATGCTGGCTTTCCTGGAAGATAAATGGTGCTAATTACTTATTGCTATATAATGACTTCATAGAGACATACTTACAGACATTCAGTTTAAATTCCAGCCCGCAGTATTAGGATAAAGACTTTAGTTTATGTAAATGTTATCCATTTGCCCAGTATTCATTTCTTTTCTCTGTGTGTGTGTGTGTGTGTGTTAGATGAGCACAAAAAGAAGGGAGATGTCAGGTGGAGACTCACACCAGATCAGAGCCACTATGTTCAAAGAAAACTGCAAAGCAATGGAGGTAACTCAGCAAGAGCTGGGATAGCAGAAAGCTCCCTTGTGTTAAAATGATTCACTTGCTCCTTTTGTCTGAGCCCATAGCACCTTGTGCTCTTTTCCTGTTCCTCTCCAATCAGCAGGAGCAGGGCAAAGTGTCAGGGTCTGAGTTTGGTGAAAAGGTCTCTGTAGCCAGAAGAAGCCCAGAGCAGGGCAAACCCCTGGGCACTGAGGACAGGTAGGGGTTTCGTGTGTGTGTGTGTACATGTACGTGTCCATCTGTGTTCTGCCATTTTGCAAGTACATACAGTTTGCTCTGTTGCATGTCAGTCTGCAGACTGCAGTGATGGTACGAGTGGACACAGAGGAGAATTATGACGACGAGGATCTCTCTGGACAGAGTCAAGATCAGCTCATCAAGGACTCCTACAATCTGACGTCCTCCAAACACAGCACGACAGCTTCAGGTGAGAGGAAGTGCTCTCTTGTTAAAGCACGGAGGCACTTCGCTGACTGATGGCATTGAAAAATTGCTGTAGTATAAGAGGAATAAAACGCTTTGGGACGTGCTTTCATCGCCCCCAAACTGTCGTGTTTTATTCCTTAGTTATTTTACTGATAAACTGTATGTATATGTTTTGTCTCACTGACCATCAGTGTGTTTTTATGTCTAATGCATTAATGCACGTTCTTAATCTGTATGATTAACAGTTTGCGTTATGGTGCCTGTTTATGGTCTTGTTTTGTCAAATGGTTTGCAGTGAACAGCCTTTCCAGTTCGCCTCAGTCTCCAAGCTCCTCTCCTCTTCCTTCCTCCCCTCCTCACCTCCCTGATGGTTCCCACTTCATGTGTGTGTAGTGGAGAAAAAAGTACAGTAAGGGTTTACTGTCCTGTTATAATTCATCTTCTATAACTATCCATACTTTACAGTTACTATAGGAAACATTCAGGATTGGATAAGTACACAAAGTAGAATTTTGAGTGAATACAGTGTTTAATTAATAGATTTACTAATCACTCAAAAAAATCAGTAGCTAAAATGTAGTGTTTTTGTTACAAACCCCATGACTGCTTAATGGGCAAAGATAATGCACGTAAAGTGAAAGAAACATAAAACACTGAGGGGAAAATAAAATGGTATGCCTTTGTTTAGAGAATACCACTGTGTGTCAGAAGGTCATGCACTGATTCAAGTTCAAGTTGAACTTGATTCAACTTGAAGTTGAAGTTTCAAGTTCAAGTTTAATTTATTTATATAGCACCATTTATAACAGCAGCAGCTGACCAATGTGCTTTACAGCATAAAAAAAAA
>CM075020.1:19177658-19197694 GCA_037576675.1 Pangasius sanitwongsei | reverse complement strand
TACATCAGGACTTTAAATCAGTACTGTACATCAGGACTTTAAATCAGTACTGTACATCGGGACTTTAAATCAGTACTTTAAATTGAGACTTTAAATCAGTACTGTACATCAGGACTTTAAATCAGTACTGTACATCGGGACTGTACATCAGGACTGTACATCAGGACTTTAAATCAGTACTGTACATCGGGACTTTAAATCAGGACTTTAAATCAGTACTGTACATCAGGACTTTAAATCTGGACTTTAAATCAGTACTGTACATTGGGACTTTAAATCAGGACTGTACATCGGGACTTAAAATCAGGACTTTAAATCAGGACTTTAAATCAGTACTTTAAATCGGGACTTTAAATCGGGACTTTAAATCGGGACTTTACATCGGGACTTTAAATCAGGACTGTACATCGGGACTTTAAATCAGGACTGTACATCAGGACTTTAAATCAGTACTTTAAATCGGGACTTTAAATCAGGACTTTAAATCGGGACTTTACATCGGGACTTTAAATCAGGACTGTACATCGGGACTTTAAATCAGGACTTTAAATCAGTACTTTAAATCGGGACTTTAAATCGGGACTTTAAATCGGGACTTTAAATCAGTACTTTAAATCGGGACTTTAAATCGGTACTTTAAATCGGGACTTTAAATCGGGACTTTAAATCGGGACTTTAAATCAGGACTTTAAATCGGGACTTTAAATCAGTACTTTAAATCGGGACTTTAAATCAGGACTGTACATCGGGGCTTAAAATCAGGACTGTACATCAGTACTTTAAATCAGGACTGTACATCAGTACTTTAAATCAGGACTGTACATCAGTACTTTAAATCAGGACTGTACATCAGGGCTGTGCATCACCTGTTTCATTATCATGGTTTTTTTTTTTTGTTGTTTTTGTTTTTTCTGATATATATCTTCAGATAAAGAGTTTAGGGGGAAACTGTAAAGCACCACACCAGATATGGACATCTCATGGCATGTTGTTTGTGCTGTATAAATAGTTTGTGCCAGTTTGGGCTTTGAGGCAGTGCTGAAGTAGCATCTCCGTGAGCTCAAATTCCAGCACTGCCAAGCTGACCGCTAAGTCATAAACCACTGACGTAAACTCGTAATATGTGTAAAAGGGAAGAAAAAGACACAAACAATTTATACAGAACTCCCACAGAGTGGACTGGAGTTTTGGTTTGGTTTTGAGGTGAATGTACTGCACTGTGACCTGACTCTCAGCTACACAGCTGTGATGATGTACTTCATGGCCAAAAGTATGTGGACACCTGACCATATGTGGTTCTTCCCAGTTACACAGTTGTATAGAACGTCTCTGTGTGCTGTAGCTTTACAGTTTCCCTTCACTGGAACTAAGAGGCCCAAACCTGCTCCAGCATGACGATGCCCCTGTGCACAAAGCGAGCTCCATGAAGACACGGTGTGTGAAGGTTGGAGTGGAAGAACTCGAGTGTCCTGCACAGAGCCCTGACCTCAACCCCACTGAACACCTTCAGGATGAACTGCAGGGGAATAAATCTGGAATGAGATGTTCATCAAGCTCATAAGCGTGTGATGGTCAGGTGTCCACATACTTTTGGCCATATAGTATATCTCAGATATCAAACCAGCACAAATAAAAGGTTTCATTCCGGTTTTTTTTAGCCGACTTGGATATTGAGCTAGTTTGCATAATATGCCAGACTTTTGCTAACTGTTCCTAGGATTTTTGTCCACTCTTCGGGACATTGGTGTCAAACGGCTCGGCAGAGGCTAACCCTCCGTAATGGTGAGAAAGATGTTGAGATTTCTGAACAACGTTGCCAGAGCTGTTTCTCAGTGACTGTAAGTCTCATTGAGCTGAAATGTGATCTCCTGCACCTGCGCGCTCTTCGTGCTTTTTTTCACTTAAACCAGGACTATCTTGTGTAAAGTGTACAGTGAAGATTCCCTTTTCTCCTGAAACACTGGCTTATGCAGCAAAATAATTACCGTCTTCACCCACGCAAACTTATGATCATTTGCATAATATGCAAACCTGCTTTTGCAAATCATTCCTCGGATGTTTGCTGTATCTTCAGGAATGCGGTGTCAAGTTACTCCTAAGCGTCTGTCTGTAATAATGCTGATGAAAACCATGCTGACATTTGTAAAGAAGATGGCCGCTGCCTGCCACTCAGTCAGTGTACAATTCTTTTTTCTTTTTTTAACAGGAAAAGGAAATATCAGAAAACTGTAATGTTTTGGTTAACCAACTCGCTGACCATAAGCATCATGACTTACCAAAGTGCTCCCATACACCAGATCTTACAGATGTGTGGGAATCATCCAGCTGCTGCCAGCTGCTGACTGAAGCCATTTCCGTTTTCTCAAGCTAGCATGCTAGAGTATTAGCGTGTGAGACCAGCATGCTCAGGGTTTTTTTTAACCCCTGTGTTGGTGGGTGATTAGTACCACAGTTAGTACTGTTTTAAGTTGCAGAAGAACATGCAGAGAGTTATAGTGCATGTGTATAAACCAGAAGCTCTATAGTCTTTGTAAACCCTGTGGTTTTGGGTGAGGGGTAGCTTCAGGAACTGTATGGGGTTTTTATCCGTCCCTCTGTTTAAACGTGTGTATGTGAGGGAATAAAAGATGGACAGAGGCACAGCCTCCGCTAAAAGCCTATTCACCCATTCACACGGCTTCATTGTTCTTTGGCATTGCTTTGTTTTTAGGGAGGGGCAAGAAGGCACGATTCACAGTGGTGCTTCCTGTCCTTTTCTCTCACAACTGTTGGTAACACACCGGAAGGTACTCCCTTCATCGCCAAAGCTGCTAGCTGTGCCTTCTCACTGGGTAAAAACACTGTATGCTCAAACGCCACCTTTTGGCTTGCAGACTTGCGGTTATTAATCCCGCTAAACCCCACTACGCTCTTGCAGCCAGTGCCCAAATGTCCTAGAGCCAAAGGACGACCATCAGCTCTGTACCGCATGTCTCGGTTTTGACCATTTACAGGACAGCTTGCAGGTCCGTTACACCCAGCGATAAGGGCTAGCTAGCCTAGACCTCGAGGCCTCCCACACCCAACCTGCGTTTCTGCCTAAAGTCATTGCTCAAGCTTGTGAGCCAGGCACTTAACCTTGCAGCATTCTCACGAGGGCCAACCATCAGAACGTTTTTGTGTCCAGTATGCCCCTAGGCAAAGACTGACCCACTGGATGATCGAAGTCATCACTGTGGCTTACAAACAGGCCTGACATCCAGCCTCTACGTTGACGTGCCACTCTACGAGGAGTGTGTCGTCCTCATGGGCACTGCTGGGGGGGGGTGTCACTTCAGGAGAGCTGCATCGCAGCTACCTTGGCATCACCATGCACCTTTTCTAGATTCAGTAAGACTAAAATTGGCCTCCCCACTAACTACCACATCTGAGTCAGGGTCTTGTGACCTTGTGGCATAGGGTTATCCCCAATAGGGTTATCCCCAAGGATAAGGGGTGAAATAAAGTTCTAGTTATGAATGTAACTGTGGTTCTGTGAAGCCCAGATAGCTGCCAGGGTTGCCTGTCATTTTTGTCTTCTTGTTGCTAGCTAGTAGGAACACAGGTTAATTCATTTACAATATAAAACACAATGGGAACTGCTTATACGGTGTGTGTGTGTGTGTGTTCAGTATCAGCAGCACCCTGATGGACATGGAGAGCACAGCGTCCAGTGGACGCTCCACGCCGGCCATGATGAACGGCCACGGAGGAGCAGCGCCAGCATCTACCAAAGGTTCATCATATCCCTGCTGTTGGGATCAGTGCCCTCTGCTCTTCACCAGCAGCCCGGACCTGGCCGAGCACATACGCTCAGTCCACGTTGACGGTCAACGCGGAGGGGTCGGTATCACACTACATTACCGCTGTGATGAATATCAAGGATGTGAAGTGATTAAAATGACCAGCTGCTATTAGTAACCATCGTATTATGTTGTTTAGTTAATCATAAGCTATAAGATCTCTTTATGTCAGTTCTGTCTGAGCCTCATTTGTTTTTGAATATGAAGTCAGGAGCGATAAACTCTTGTTCACTGACTCTTCCAAGTGAAGGTTTTCAGGTAGATACATCGCGTATATTCCTCTCACCCAGAACATTTCACTGTGGCCCTTTCCTCGTTGTCTCATCAATACACAGTTTTATTCACATGACATCCAAACTCCCTGCTGTCTGTGCGGCTCTGACCCTAAGTGAAGTTAGTGTTAGAGGCACATTGTGTTACCAGTGGTAGAGCTTCAGCGGGGGGAAAAAAGTACACGAATTTAGTAAATTAAGCAATGCGTTGTTGGTTTGTGTAATCTGCTACACAGCTGAATATGGACTCACAATACTTGGTTATGGAATATGCAGACAGTAGGAGCGTGACCGTATGCCAGTCTGGTGTTACAGAACGATAAAGAAATGAGGGGAAAAATGTTATTCAGTGGTCATACTGCTATAGATGATGTCATACAAATGGGATTGGCACTTTTTAGCCCACTGTAAATGTGTGTCCATTTTTTATTTTCATTTTAATACTATTACTGCGCATTTTTGCCCTTTTCTTTTCCTTTCCATGTCTCAGATTTGTTTGTCTTTTTAGTCTTTGTTTCATCTCTTTATTTCTGCTTGTGAAGTGAGCTTGAGCTCTAGGTAGTAAGGCCGTTACTACTCGGGCCTGACCCATACATCAGTTGGCCGATATTACGATTCATGTGCCTTACTGGCATTGGAGATAACAACAGATGTTAAATATTATGTAGGAAAATAAATTCCTAAACGTAATGCCATTTGAAACATTGTGTTTTATTGTATGGTATTGTAAGGTGTGGTTACGCCCTTTGGGATGGCTGTGGCGTCATCAGGACTGAACAGCAGACAGTCGTGTCTCTCAGGAGACGCTACAGAACATCCTTCAAATACGTTCGAGGTTTCAGTGTTCACTGAGGCCTGTGACTGACAAACTGTATGCTAGGAGTGGGCGATATGACCACAGTATCGTCCTGTATCATGACGCTAAATGATATGCCAGCAAAACTGTAGTGTTGCAGTTACAGAAGAAGAAAAAAACTATTGTGAAAAACTGAGTTTGATTAGGTTTTTATTTAATATCTACAAAAATAAATTACTATACACTGAAAGGGTGTAAAACTAAAATTCTGTTAAAAAAATGAACACTCCGTAATTTAAAAGATTCAGGACAACATCCAACAAACTGCTTCCAATCAGAGTTTGTGGTTAGCTTTAGCTTTAAAAAGTCATGAAAAGATATCACTGTATGTGTATATACACAATATCTCTGAAAAGTGCATCATGATATCATTCATAACGATATTAATATTATATCACCATATTGCCCAGCGTTACTGTGTACATGCTAATTGTGTGTATTTGTCTGTGGTTAGGTGTTTGTGTGTCTGTGGAAGGGCTGTAAGGTGTACAACACACCGTCCACTAGCCAGAGCTGGCTCCAGAGACACATGCTTTCCCACAGTGGCGATAAGCCTTTCAAGGTATGATTGAGCTCTGTACCGTGGTGTAACCTACAGAGCCAAAACACCTTCAGTCTTTTACAGTTCCTTAAAAATCGGCATTCTGTTATTTTTTGCCTTCGTCTGGTTTCATTTAATCTTTTCTTGCTTTTCCAGTGTGTAGTAGGTGGTTGCAATGCCACGTTTGCCTCTCAGGGAGGACTAGCACGTCACGTACCCACCCACTTCAGCTCACAGAACTCATCCAAGCTGTCCAGCCAGGCCAAGCTTAAGGAAGAGTCGCCTTCCAAAGCGGGCATCAGCAAACGCAGGAAGCTGAAGAACAAATGCAGGAGGTCATTGCGTATGTATTGGTGTCCCAGTGACTTTTTTTTTTTTTTTGTTCTCTAAGGGTTTATGGTTTATGTACATCTTTTCTAACTCAAACTGCCTGTTCCAGCTCGGCCACATGACTTCTTTGACGCACAAACGATGGATGCCATCCGTCATCGTGCCATCTGTCTCAATCTGGCAACCCACATTGAGAGCCAGGGCAAGGGCCACAGTGTGGTGTTTCACAGCACGGTGAGTCTGCAGTACATGTGCCGCGCAGCAGACGACAGAACAAACATATAAACAGTTACTTTGTCCATTCATCCCTGAGGAAATATCCTTAAGCTGCAAGTGAAATGTTTGTTATACATGGAATGAGTCATTATTGCGTCAGTGGGATAAATGCTCTTAAACATGGTATTTCTCAGCTGATCCAAGTCGCCTCTGCTGCTAGGGTCAGATTTGTTGGGAGTTCAGACCGTCTGAGCGACATGGTCTCGGTCTGGTTCCAGTCGAACTCTAGTGTGGTCAGATTGTGAGAAAGCGAGTCGATCCTGAATTGACCCGAGTGCAGGAAGTGAACCAGACATGACGTGCGTTACGGATTGCAGGCAGCATACATACAAAATATTTTTAAACCAAGCCAAAGGACGGAGCCGTAGTGCTCCCGAAATGCTGTGTGTTCAGGATATTTGGACTGGCAAGTTAAAAACGAAATAAAAGCTTGATGTGCACCACTTTAAACTAGTTATTTATTGTTTATAATTATCTTATCATTTATTTAGCAAATCGTTGGTCAGAAAATGAGCAACAATTAAACCAATGCACTCCTGTGAGCTCCTGTGCTTCCATTTGCTCCTTTACTTTTGCTGCAGTGAACTGTTTGGGGGGAAAAGCTAGAAACAGGGAAATTCTATAGTCTTCTTGTACGCAAAGGCAAAATAATGATGTAAAATTCAAACTAACACATAGAAAATTTTCCAAAAATTAGTCATTATTTGATAATCTGCCACACCTGATGCAGCCCCTCAAGGGCCTGATAACAAGCTCATAAAAGGAACCAGTGGTGATGGAGCAGTGAGAGATTTTGTGAGTCCTACTGTAAAGGAGCAAGAAAATCTGCTCCAAAAAAAAAAGGAAAATATCATGCAGGAGTTGCAGTCAGTAAAGAGACTCCACGCTCTGAAACAGCAGGTAATGCTGCCAGAAAGAAAGGATCTGGAAGCCGCAAAGCCTCATCATGCAGGGATGACCACCTGCTGAAATTCCCAAAGACAGGGGGGAGCCTGCAGAGACCGTCAGCAGCATTCAAGACCTCAGGAAACAAGACTCTTTCAAGAAGAACAATCACCAGAAGGTTATCTAAAGCAGGTTTTGTGTTAAAAAGCCATGGCTGTCTCAGAAAAACATCATCGGCAGAATGAAGTTTTTGGCAGAATATGGAAAGTTTGATTCAGAGTGGCTCAGCAGAGTTGTGTGCAGTGATGAATCACGCTTCGAGTCGCATGGCGATGCTCCAGAGAGGTGTCTTCTGAAGATCTGGCGAGTAATAGTGAATGCATCTCCACCACAGTGAAGCCTGGAGGAAGAGGTGTCGTGGTGTGGGAGCCTTTTCAGCTGCCGCTACTGGTGAGCTGCTTCTCTGGGGAAAAAGTCAGTTAGTGCTCTGGAATACAGAAGAATAATGCAGAAAGGCTTGCTTCCCACAACTGAAAAGTTGTTTTCTAAAGAGGAACGATCAGAAGTTATTTTTCAACACGGCCATGCTCCTGCCCGCAGTGCAAACACCACCAAGAAGTGGCTTGAGAAGTCCACCAGGCTCGTGGTGTGGCCTGGTCAGAGGCAGATGTGAACCCTATAGAGAATATTTGCTCTCCTTTCATCTTCTTATTTCATCCTCTCATCATCTGTTTGAAGCCATCGACATCGAATGAAACAACATTGACTCTTCTTTATGTAAAAAAAAAAACTGTCTGCAGGTTGACCCACACGGCTTAAACACCTAAAGAAATCAAAGGGAAAAGCTCTCCCATATTAATTTCCTCTATCTATCTGGTTGTTGTTCTTTCAGCTGCTCCCGTTAGGGGTCGCCACAGCGGATCATTGGTCCGCACGTTTGGTTTGGCACAGCTTTTATGCCGGATGCCCTTCCTGACGCAACCCTCCCCAATGTTATCCGGGCTTGGGACCGGTACTGTGGTTCCCTGGCCGGGAATCAAACCCGGGCCGCGGTGGCGAGAGCACCGAGGCCTAACCACTAGTCCTCTAGGGACCCCTAATTTATCTGTTTGTTTAATTCTTGCTAATTTCCTGACCAATGACTTGTTAAGAATTTGTTTATTTATTTGTTTTTTTATTAAAAGCCCATTTTTTTTTGTCCAGGAAGTATTGTGGAACCAAACTAGTCCACAAAGAAAAGCCAAAAGTGTCCATTTTAAATAGCTGTAAAAGCGAAGTGGAGGAGTGAGAGAGCCTGATCCATGATTATGATTGACGGAAACGAAAATTTTTAATGTTAATTGGCTTTTTCTTCCTGAACTTGGTAATGCAGTTTATTTGTTCTGTAATTACCTAGCTAGCCCATGAATGATAACCATCCAGTTTACGCCAGTCGTGAAGGTAATTTAGCCAGCTGATGGCTAATGGTGTGGGTTTGTTGTGTTTCCTCTTAAAACTCGGGTCTCTGAGGCACGAGCTAGTCAAATTAACCACCTGCTCTTACATTATGCTGTCAGATTTGTTTGTGTTGTTTTCCTCTGCAGTGTTATAGCTAGAGCGCGAATGTTACTTGCATAGTTTGCAAGTGGTTTGTCATCTCTCTGTATGATTACAAATTAAAACTAAATTAAAACTAGTTATTATTTACAGATTCTCATGTTGCCATCCTGCTGCAACTCGTATACTGACACTATGACTGTACTATTACTACTACGACTGTGACAGCCTTGTTGTTGTTCACCAAAAAAAAAAAAATCTTGTATGTATTTCAATTAATAGGTCATTGCGAGACGGAAGGAGGATTCAGGGAAGGTGAAGGTGCTGCTCCACTGGACTCCAGAGGACATGTGAGTAGAGTTCACCAAACCAACCCTCCATCAGAAATGCACTGCTTCTCTTCCGCCTCTGATGGAGAAGACGTTCATGTTTTAAAGGCACGCAGCCTTGATGTTATGATGTTATGATGTTATTTTTGGTGTGTGTTTTTTTTAATGTTGCTGACGGTGGTAGTGGTTGTGTGTGAGAGGAAGAAGGTGAACAGGGACCGGTGCTATTATGATGGCAGACATCAGTGTAGAGGTAGAAGAGAGTTTCTTAAGAGAAGGGATGCAAATATCTTAAATCCAGATTGCTGTTCCTTCTTAAAACATTGAGGAATTGTCAAGTGCTTCTCTACCTTTCTGTCTCAGACTGCCAGACTCGTGGGTGAGCGAGAGTGACCGGCCACAGATGAAGACCAAAGTGGTACATCTCTCACAGCTGCCTCAGGATACAGCTGTGCTACTGGACCCAAATATCTACAGGTGAGATGCACAGTACAGTTTCATCCTGATCTCTTAGTCCGTATTAAGTAGGCTATACAGTCTATTGTTTCACCATGACAGCAGAGCAACTCTCCCAAAGAATGAAAGTGTGCGACTTGATACACAGAAGATAAGCCGACTAGGAGGAGCGTAACAACACGGCGTGTCACGTTGTTTTGTTCTCGAGTTGGATACGCATCTGTGCGTCCGGTGGCTTTTTCTGCAAACCTGATGATGTGCTGTAGTGTGTGAATGTCTCATGGAGGCTGAGCTTCATTAGACTGTGATGGAGGTAATGACAGACTCTATGATGGCTGTGTAGAACTGCTCCATCAGCTCCTGAGGCAGGTTGAACTTCTCCAGCTGGTGCAGGAAGTACATCCTCTGCTGGTCTCTCTTAGTGACGGAGCTGATGTTACTGTCCCACTTCAAGTCCCTGGTGATCATAGTTCCTCAGGAACCTGAAGGACTCGTCGCGGTTCTGTCGAGGATGGTGAGCACTGTCAGGGTTGAGGGGGCGTCTTCTGAAATCTGCTAACACCTCTGCTGCTCTGAGCATGTTCAGCTCCAGTGGGCCACCTGTTCAACCACCCGTCACCGTCACGGATGAGACTGGTGAACGTAGTGTCGTGTGCAAACTTCGGGATTTTGACCGAGGGGTCCATGGAGGTGCAGTCGTTAGTGTAGAGTTTTTTTTTATTCTTTTTTTTGTGTGTTTTTTTTTTTTGTTAGCCCTTCCACTGTGCTCTGGAAACAGTAGAAAACACTGAAAAACAGGGCTACTGGGGGGGGGGAATAAGTCGTTGTCATTCACAAATTATGGTAACACATAGCAATTTTCAGAGCTTTATTCGCCCTGTGGAACTTTCTAGAAAGCTTTCTTTTGTCTAATATTCTGTGGAATGTTACTGAGTAAACAAGCTGACTTGTTTCAAAGCAGCTGTCTTTCCCAAAGTGAGAAACTATTATTTAGGCTGCATTTGGTAGCAATATCCATCTAATAACGTTCAAGCAGATTTACTTCGGGTTTTAGCATTTCGTTATCAAGGCCGTATGATTTTCTGATAAGATTTTCATTTAATAATGATAGAGAATGATCATTTAAGGGCAACAAAAGAATGAATGGATGTAGACGTAATTTTTTTGGGGGACCTGGGGGAGATCTGCTGCTCTGTGCACGGCGTGTGGTGTGTGAGAGCTATACGGAGCAGTGGATCAATATAAGAAAGCATTTTAGAGCTCAGTAAGGCAGCTTTCAGGTCAAAACCGAACAGTGCAGCTCCCATTCATATAATGCTAATGAACTTCTGTTCCGTGAGCAGGGTTGCCAGTTTTTTGTGGGGTTTTTTTTTGTAGAATCTCCACGTATTGTAGAAATATACTGCAAATCAGAAATGTGCACCATTATCTTGTTTTTCTGAAAAGACGCAGAAAAAGTGGAACACCGTGTCGTCTTTTTCCTTATAAAAGGAAACACTTTGGGCTAGTTTTATGTCTTTTTATTTGGCTTCTGAGCTTTAGTTAAGTAGGAGTTTTTCCGAAACCTGGCAACCCGTGAGCTTCCGCTAGCCGTTCTCTGTGCTAAAGTAAAAAGCTTACGGTGCATAGTGTATTCATATTCAGTTACACCCCTAAAACACACACACGTGTGCACAGTAAACTCTGTGCTGCATTCAGGGAGCCTTTCTTTACACACACACACACACACACACACACACACACACACACACACACACACACAAGTGTGCACAGGTTCACTTTGTTTTCCGTTCTAACATGCAGCTTTGGTTTCTTTCTAAGCTGCTAAGAGTCTGAATGGATCACGAGAAAGAATGTAGTTTTGAAATGTAAAGACATGGATCTCGTATGGGACTCTGTAGAGACTCGTCTTAGTTTAGTACGTAGCTCATGAGCTGTGCTCCTTACCTCGTGCACTGGTGCTTAAACGTGTCTGTCTTCCCTACTGAATGTGACTGTTTGTTTTTAGGATGTTTTTCTAGGACATGGGGAGCATCGTCGCCTGCTGATGTTTCAAAACTCAAGTGGACTTGGACTTGGATCTGTAGAGGCAGGAGTTCAAACTCTTATTACTGTTTTTGTTTTTTTTTGTTTTGTTTTTTTAAAGCCCAAAAATTTTAAATGTGTTTTCAATCTATGAAGAGGAAGAAATTGCACAATATCAGACTCTGACTGGTGCTAGACTTTGAAACGCTTCATTTTGTTCTTAATACCACTATAAAGTTCAAGTTGACTTGCTCTCCCTTTGTCCACAGCTTTCCTCACTAGCTTTATAGAAATCATATAGATGTATTTGTTGAGAAAGTGCCCATGTAAATATGCCTGGAGATTTGTAATATATTTTTGTACTGAAGAATTTTACTGTACTGTAGATACCTGTAATATTCCACAACCTTCAGGAAATATTACTGCACAGAGAGATAGAATGGGATAGTTATTTAGCTTGGAACTGTGTGAATGTTCCAACACGTTTTTTTAGTCGAAGACTAGATGTAGTGACCCCTTTCTCACTGCGCTGTTTGTCGAGTACTGCTACAGTGTGCTTTACAATAGATGAGAATGATGTTAATGTTAACGTGCGCGCTCTTTGACAGTGACCTTACTCTACTCCTATATGAGCCAAGGACCCTAAAGACATCTCAAAGAAATGGTGCTACAGTAAACACTAGCATTTTAGACTTGTATAGAAAAGTTGTTTTTTTTTTTTTTTTTTTTTTTGATCGATAATGGTCGTGCTCTGTAGTATATGGAGTAACTCAACCCAATGTACTGCTGGATCCTAACTCTGTCTTTGTAGTAAAAACAGAAAACAATGCAAAAGCCTCGTCTGTCTTTATTCCCGCGTTTGTCTTCCCACATCCACACAGCAGTCGCCTGATTTGCAAGCGCGTGTAAAGCGTAAACTGGATAAAGCACAATTCAATCCAACATCGATGAATCATGAGTTAATTTAACCTAGCTGCGGTATAAAACAAACGTGAAACACTGTACTTAAACATGACTCTTCCCAAACAGATTTGTAGGTGTGCATGTCCAAATCAGGTATTTGCTACCAAGCTAATGCAAAGATCAATTTTGCTACATGCAATAACTCTGAAAGGTTTAATGATCTAATGAGAGCTGGTGTTAAGCCTATTAACAGGAATTAGGCATGAGAGGAACGAAATTGGTCTCTTATTTGCATAACACAAGCAAAGGTGTAGCATCTTACAGTCTGTTTACCCACCAACCACTTGCACAGGAGTCAAGGGCCTGGGAAATCTGCTGGCTCCAGTTTGCCACTTTTACTGGGATGATTTGTGTGCGCTTGTCCACTAAGAGAGAAGAGTCGCTACAAATCGATACACAGTTCCTCTGACTGATCACCTGTATCTGTGATGAAACACTTCTATCCTGATGGGAGTGGGCTCTTCCAGGATGACCTGGCCCCCACCCACAGGGTACGACGGCTCGCTTGAATGGTTCGATGAGGATGAACTTGATACAGCTATGGCTTTCACACTCATCATGGATGCTCAACCCAGTTGAACCCCTTTAGCAGATTTTGGAGTACTCTACCGCACCTCTTTTGCATGGTGTTCATCCCTCCAGAGACCTGAACCAGGTTCCAGAGCCTTGTAGAATCGATGCCAAGGTGCAACGAAACTGTTCTGGTAGACCATGGTGGCCCAACACCTTACTAACTCGATAAATATTGGCTTTAAACAACAATAACCTACTTTATCTTGGTCAGAATAGAGTACATTTCGAGCAGACAAACCACGTGCCAGAGTGTTTTTGATGTGGGAGGAAACCCACTCAGACAGCAGGAGAACATGCAGAGCTCAGCCCTGCACCCGTACACCACCAACACCACCTGCTGTGCTAGCAGCTACAACAGTCTTTTCTGTCTTAAATTCAAGGCTGATTTACAGAAGGAGCAGAGAGAACACCCTATACGCCTCCCTCATCCACACTTACAGCAGACTGGGGTTGAGTCTGTGATGAAATCACAGATATCTCTCCGTTACAGACTCGCAGAATTGACTGCGAAGGAGCAGTTGGACCTGGCAGCAGTGACACAGTGCCACACCATCAGAGGGCAGTAACGCACTACTGTTCACCCTGCGTTCCCTCAGCCACAAGATGGCAAGATCCAGATCAATGACTGTATACACTTATATCACTTAACGTGTTCACATGTAAAGCATTCGCAGGCTAGAAGTAAAAGAAATGCGTGTTAATGTGGAATCTGTATTTAATTAAGCCTGCCTTATAACTAAATAAACAAATAGCAAAATGCTCTTCCATTCAAAATTAGAATAACATTAATGCCAACGGATGAAACGGACATCATTTTCAAAATAAAAGTCACAAAACCTGATGCAGTTAGTGAACACGCATAATCTACGTAAACCTTTAGGAGTGGTTTGCTGTATGTTTCAATAAGCTGCTAAACACCTCAGTAATGGGCCAAAGTTATACGTTTAATACTTAGAACGAACCCTAGGTGATGAGTGTGTATGCCAGCTGAAGAAGAAGAGGATGAAACTGCTTCATGTCCGACAATAGGTAAGATCAGGTTACTTTTTAGCGATAGTGTAATCAGACATCACTGCGATCTAGGGAATTACCCACAATGCAACGCATTTGTAACTACACGGCCATTTGGATTCGCTAGCAAAATACCTAATGGGTTGGTCCTGTCATACTGATAAGCCATCTTACCTGAAATTCAAAATATTTTATTAAATTTCTTTTTTTTTTTTTTTTTTTTTTTTTTTTTTTTTTTTATAAAATATTTACAATTTGACTTTTGGAAAGACACTCAACATAAAAAAAACAACATGAAAAAGATATATTCAACTCACCTGCATGTACTTTAAGCAAATTGGGTGTTTGTCAATGTTGTTGAGAATTTTTTTTTACATGAAAATGGTCTAATTAAGCTGTACATCTCATTTCGAAGTTTGAGTAATCCACCACATCTATGTAATATTTAATATGTAATATAATATTTTAGATTTCCAGAGAGTAAAAAAAACAAATAATTGAAGGAGCAAAATGTTTAACAGCCGATCGTTCAATCCCAGTTCTCCTCGGGTATGATGTGATTGTTGGCAGGCTTCCGTATACATACGTATACACACACACGTCTGCTACACAGTGTGACGGTCTTCGCTCAGACATCAGACATGCGGCGTTTGTGTAGGGAAAAACGGCACACACTAAAGTGCAAGCATTTTTGTTGTCGTTTTTTTTTTTTTAAACAAAGTATTGATATAAAGTTATTTCCAAGTGGACCGTGACCTGTTGGAATGATGGTTTGAAAATAGCACTTGTTAAGGGCCTGTCTATATAAAGCCGTGTTCTTCAGCGGTAGTTACGGATGGATGTTGTGTAATCACTTCAGACACAATCCGTTTTTCCAAGTCCTTACACAGTCTCTGGTTTAACTTGCTCTGCATCTCATCAACAGCAATAATTAAAGACATGGCCTTAATGTTAGCTGTGTTTAATATTTTCATGGTTGCTTACTGGTGTGTGTGTGCGTGCTGCTTCTGCCTTTCATTGTAGCCGAGCCACAAATCTACAGCAAACTGCCCAACTATTATAATTAATGCAAGCAGTTTGACTTTTATGATTAAAAATAAAGTCTGTTTTTCAGTTACGCTGCATGTGTTATTGAAATGCATGAAACTCAATATTTAGAATTATTTTGAAGCGGTCACTTTTCATAAATACAAAGCCATTACTATTTTAATTCTAAAAAAATTCATTCATCTTCAGTAATCACTTTATCGTGGAAGGAAACCTGAGAACCTGAGAACTCGTGAAAACTTCGCACAGAAAAGTACTAAATTTCATTCTAAACCAAAGTTTGCAAAGACTAACTATTTTAATGAATGAATGAATGAATTACATTTATCTATAGTGTAGTTGGCTACAGTTCAGCATGTTTGTTTTGTAATAAATACTGTATATTTATTATATTTATTACTTACACACGATAATCTAGTGAAAGATAGTATTTGCTACTGTTTAACTGAACATCAGTATACGGGAAGAAAAGCACAACACAAATGCACAAATACTTAGCAATCAGTATACAACAGTATATAAAGGCCATCAACACAGAAATATAAAATAGCTGTTTATACACACTCACCGTCCACTTTAATAGGAACACCTGTACACCTGCACATTCATGCAGTCATCTAATCAGCCAATCGTGTGGCAGCAGCACAATGCAGATGCAGGTCAAGCGCTTCAGGTAATGTTCATGTCAAACATCAGAATGAAGAAAAAGTGTGATCTCTGTGACTTTAACCGTGGCATGGTTGTTGGTGGTTTGAGTATTTCAGAAACTGCTGATTTTCTGGGATTTACACACACTACAGTCTCTAGAGTTTACACAGAACAGTGTGAAAAATGAAAAAAACATCCTGTGTGTGACAGTTCTGTGGGTGGAAACACCTTGTTGATGAGAGAGGTCAGAAAAAAAATGGCCAGATTGGTTTGGGCTGCCAGGAAGGATATAGTAACTCTTATATAATCACTCTTTACAGCTGTGCTGAGCAGAAAAGCATCTCAGCATGCACAACACATTAAACCTTGAGGTGGATGGGCTACGACAGCAGATGACCACATCAGGTTCCACTCTGTGGAATCATGGGCACAGACTCACTGAAACTGAACAGTTGAAGATTAGGGGGGGAAAAAATCTGGTCTTTTTTCAGTCTTCAGCTGTCCAGTTTCAGTGAGTCTGTGCCCACGACAGCCTCAGATTCCTGTTCTTGGCTGACAGGAGTGGAACCTGACAGGAGTGGAACCTGATGTGGTCTTCTGCTGTTGTAGCTCATCCACCTCAAGGTTTGATGTGCTGTGTGTTCTGAGATGCTTTTCTGCTCATCACGGCTGTAAAGAGTGATTATTTGAGTTACTATAGACTTCCTGTCAGCTCAGACCAGTCTGTCATTCTCCTCTGATCTCTCTCATCAACAAGGTGTTTCAGTCTGCAGACCCTCTGCTCACAGGATGTTCTTTGTTTTTCGCACCATTCTGTGTAAACTCTAGAGACTGTTGTGTGTGAAAATCCCAGGAGATCAGCAGTTTCTGAAATACTCAAACCAGCCCATCTGGTACCAACAACCATGCCACGGTTAAAGTCACAGAGATCACACTTTTTCCTTGTTCTGATGTTTGACGTGAACATTACCTGAAGCTCTTGCCCTGTATCTGCATGAGTTTATGCATTGTGCTGCTGCCACATGATTGGCTGATTAGATGACTGCATAAATGAGCAGGTTTACAGGTGTTCCTATTAAAGTGGACAATGAGTGTATAAAGATCAGACAACTGCAGAAGTGGTCAAAGATAGTAAATAATTTGGTTGAATGAGAGGAGAGAGAAAAACACCGACATTCAAGACAGAAATAAAATCACAGATTTTATGGAAATGTGTGGAAATGGGTAATGTAAATTGAATCCCGTCCAAACAGAGATTTTCATGTCCCGTGCCCTTTCGTCTTCAAGGAACTGGCTTTTCCACCAGGCCAATTTTATTCTAGTTTGGTGTGATCATTGAGAAGGAAGCTGAACAGCATCATTGTTAGTTGTCTCTGTAGCAAGGGGGGAAAAAATCGTACATTTTCAGTGTGTGATCATTTTTTGGCACAAGGACACGAATTCTGGAATCGCCTTTATGTTGAGAAAGTATCAAAAAAAAAAAAAAGAATTGCTCATCGAATCTCTTAGTCCCGTTTCAGAGACTGTATTTGGAAAAGAATATGTGGTGCGCATAACAGTTGTGCATAGTTACAGTTATATGCTTCTATAATTATCTTCTGGGCAGCAGGTATTGTTGTGGCCTCACAGCTCCAGGGCTCTCAGTTCTGTCTCGAGCTAAATTACTGTGTGTGGAGTTTCGTGTGTTCTCCCTGCATCAACGTGGGTTTCCTCCTGGGTTACTGGTTTCCTCCCACCTTTCAGAAATATACATGTAGGTGGAGTGGCTATGCTAGATTGTAACCTAATCCTAGGTGTGAACGTGGTTCCTTGCAATGTACTGGCATCCCATCCAGAGTGTGGATAGGCCCTGGATCCACTGTGACTCCGAGCAGGATAAAGCACTTACTGAAGATGAATGAACGAATAATTACATAATATTCATATCTACAGTTATTCAGTGTAACCTGTTTAGCCTCGACACTGATTCGAAAACATAACTGCGCACACAGCCCATTGAAGTCATAGACTACAAACAATTATTTATATTGAAATAAGGTTCCCTTTCTATTTGGTGGGGATCTAAACCGTTTCATGGAGCGTAAGTATAATTTGTATAAATATCACATTCCTATAAAAGTGGCACATCATTTGCTTGTTTGCACATTATACAGTATGTTCTTACACTGAAGCTAAATTCCTGTGTCCTTGTACACTTGGCGAATGAAGTGATTCTAATTCTAAGTGTAATTTTATGACCACTAATGGTCAAAGTTTTTTTTTTTTTTCCAACAGTAGATCACTCTTACGAAAACATTTATTATTTCTTTATACACAATGCTCTTGTTCCTAAAGTAACACCCAGTTGTTATTTCTGAACAAGTTCCCCACAGCGTAGACATCCAATTATCTGTCCGGCCTCAATACTCACTGCCCTGGAGGTTTAACTCTTTCTTTCTGTCTGATGATAAATTTAAAGATTTTATTTCTTCCTCCACTGACAATCTTATTGTTGTTAATAACAACAATGCAGTTGCACACCCATCACTGTAGGATCTGCTGAAAGCATATCTATCAGCAAAATAACTGACTACTCACAAGCAAACGTGTAACGCCAGGAGACAGTTCGCTTCTCGTATGTTTAATATCCCTGAATGTGTGCTGTTATCCCATCCCCCAATCCGCTCAAGCGCTGTCGTGATCTGCAAGCTGAGTTTGACCTCATTACAACTGATGCCTAGCGCTCTTGCAGTTCCTGCTATGAATATGGAGATAAGACGAGATGATTCCCAGCACAGACGTGTACGCATCAGGTGACTTCGTGCTGCATGCCATTCTATCAAAGCCACCTTTTTCACTTATTTTTATTCAGTGAATTCTGCAGAAGCCACCCCAGTAGATTCCACAGCTGCGAATGATCTCCATGCTCAGAGTAAATGGAAGCTATTCCAGTTAGCTGTCAGGTAAATTGCGAAATCCAAATTACAATTAATGTTAATTTCCAGCTTTGGTACCTTTTTAGGCTACAAGACAAAAATTGATAAATCAGTGTAATAAGTGTGCAAAATAACAACCGTGTCTAGACTTAGACGCTTGAAAAGGGAAAACTTAACCATAAAACTCATGGGAAAGTGATGACATGCATTAAAATAAAAGCATAGTCCTACACAACATGCCGTAATATTGACTGTAGAACTGAATATTTCCTAACAAAAGGACATTTAGCCTGCATTTATTGACCCTCTGCCTCATTACTGATTTTTGCACTGCCCCGAGGACTTGACAGCTCCACACAGAGAGAGTGGATGTGTTATTCATCTAGTCTATGCACCATGTATGCACATGAACTCATACATGTTCACACGCACACACTAAAAAAGGACTGTTCCAAGCTTTCGAAAATCATATCAATTCTGTCAGAGTGAAGCCAACGTCAGGATCCATTACAATTTTTATAACTGCTAAAAAAAAATTATTCACAAAGCTCCTTTCTTAAATCTCTTCAGTCTCTCTTTACAAACACCATTCATTTAATGTCCAGAATGCACTGAAACTACCAAAACACTGTAAAACATTTCAAAATAGACCCTTAAAAACCCTTATAAAGCACTAACAATTGTTTCTTTTAACAGGAACACTTCAGTCAGAGCACAGTGTCCAAAAACACTTAATAACTGCTGCCATTACAGCGAATGCAGCCCTGTATTGATATGTGTAGCTAATATATTTGCTGTCTTTATATAATATATATAATAACCTTTACTCTTTACCAAAGTGGTGAGCCGAAAAGCATCTCACAACGCATCCATCCATGGGGCAGCAGGGTTACAACAGCAGAAGACCACATAAGGTTCCTCTCCTGTCAGCCAAGTACAGGAATCTGAGTGTGCACAGACTCACTGAAACTGGACAGATGAAGCCTGGAAAAAGACCAGGAGACGTTAATCCAATCTACAATTATCCAGTTTTGGTGAGCCTATTCATTCATTCATTCATTCATTCATTTAATGTAATGACAATTTGTCCATGGTGTTGGTGATCTCAATGGGACTAAAAGTGCTTTTACGATACGGCTTCATAGGCAAATGTGTTATATCAAAGAAATGGTTTAGTTAAAGAAATCTTAAACAATCACCATACCCACAGCCTATGTGATATAACACCTCAGCACCACACACATTTGATGACATCAGGTACATGCGGCAGTGTGGGTAGCTTCAAAATCTACAGGAAATACTGTCTAATGTGCAACCTTGTTAGACATTACAGGAAGAGGCTGAGTGTTGTTCTTTTCTCCTGTATGGATGATTCAATATACTACACTGTATGGCCAAAAGTACATGGACACCTGACCATCACACCCATATGTGGTTCTTTCCCAGACTGTTCCCACAAGTTTAGAAGCACACAGTTGTGTAGAACGTCTCTGTGTGCTGTAGCATTACAGTTTCCCTTCACTGGAACTAAGAGGCCCAAACCTGTTCCAGC
>CM075020.1:19153346-19171251 GCA_037576675.1 Pangasius sanitwongsei | reverse complement strand
ACTTCGATCACATCTTGATTGTTTTATTTCAAATCCATTGTGGTGGAGTATAAAGGCAAAATCACAAAAACTCCGTCATTGTCCAAATACTTCCGGACCTAACTGTATATGAAAACCTTCTTTTTTTCTGGTCTAATGTGTCTAGCCCTGCAGTTACTCTCTGATCTGATGAGATGCTTTCAGGAAAATTTTTTTTTTAAAAAAATGCTTGTGATTGGATAAAGTTTTTTTTTTTTTAATACTTTCTGCGTCCGGACTGTGGTCCGCCAGTTGACGACCGCTTCTAAAGTGTGTTGAGAAATAAAGCCACTGAAGTGTACTAAAATGTACTAAAACATAATTTAGATGCTCTTTTAACATTGGCTTTTTAAATAATACACTCAAGTTTACATGACAATGAAATATCCTTTTGTTTAAGCATGCTACAGTACATTAAGAAATAGATTTATTAATGTGTAGTGCCTTATGGCATGCTGAAGTATAATTTAAAAAAGTATGTTACTTAAAAGATACTAATTTAAAAATCCAGAAAAAAAGCATATTTTAGGTGTATTTCCATAAAGTACATGAAATTAAAACATATACTTTTATTATTCTTAACATACTATTTATGCATTTAAAAATATTTTTGTTTTCCTAAGAGTAGGCATTTTTAAAATGTATGATGCATGATTTCTTTTCTTTAGTATAAAGATTGTGAATATACCAAACCATATTTACAGTACAGTACTTAATATACCGATTTAGTAGAGCAATCATTGCACAAGATTGTCCACCTTAATGCTTAATACTGTCTCCAGTAATAAACTCAGAACGCTGGAGCTTGCTATTCAGTGATAATCCAGCATTCCACAACAAATCCTAGATGGAATTTGCCATTTGAAGGTGCTAAAAATTCATTACACTGTTATTTCTCAAACCTTTGCCAACTCATTACAAACCCATACACATGGTTTTAATTTGATTTGCTTTGTTGGCAGTCTTTATCTTCTCTGTAGGGAATGTGAACCTTTAATAACCTACTGTGCTTGAGTTTAGTGTTTGTCTCTGTATGGTTTTATTTCATTTCTTTACATATTTTTAAATTCTTCTCTTATAGGTTCGAAAACCCCTGTACTTTCAAGTGTACTTTCAAGTGGCCTGAAAACTGCTTGAACAATCAGTCTCTCACACCTGGAAGGGATAATGGAAAATAGCTTAATGCTGAGTGGGCTAGTATTCACCTGGAAATTTAAAGGGAAAAAAATCCTGAACTGTAAATTCCTGAAAGGCTAGCAGCTTTAAGCTTATCAGCATGCCGATGCAAAAGGAGTTGGATGGAGTGTGTTTTCACATGGAGGGAATAGCACATTTCTGATGGACTTCCTGGACTTGCAGATTAGATTGGGGAACAAGATTGGCTGGTCTGAGAACCTCTTGACTGGAGACAGAGAGGAAAACCAATGCTCAGGGGACGAGTCTGTTACATGGAAACAAGACACCACAATGAGGTTTGCCTAATGTGACAAAAAACAGCCGGGCAAATTAGCAAGAGCTCCAGAAGCGGTATTAGCTTTAATGTTCGTGATATTTCTTCGCTTACTTCCAAACCTGGCACTTAATTAAGCATCATCCACCTTTGCATCTCTGCTCGCTCCTTTTGAAATGGTATAGAATAATTTGGGAGAGGTGCATGCAGCCTTTATTTATTTATTTGTTTATTTATTTATTTATAACACTGAATAGATGTTAAATAGATGCAGTGGAAACTGGCATTCAATCACAATTAAAAATAGCAAAAATAAATGAAAAATATTCATGTCATTACAAGAATTTCAATACTTTGAGACATGTTTAGTTCTTCTTTGGTTTTCAATAGTTTGCTGAATATTGTTTGTAATATGTATTGCCATCCATCAGGAAGACACACACACACACACACAGAGAGAGAGAGAGAGAGAGAGAGCAACTCAGAAACCAACTTAAAATGGTTTATTATTTGGTTTATTATTTTGAAAAAAAAAATTAGTCCTAGTTGAAGTGTTACTTTTGTATCACTTTTTTAAAGTACATGGATTGTTCATGTTAACAATGTTGTGTTAAATAATGTCAGTTAAATGAAAACTTGATGTAAAGCGTGACTAATAGCTATTATACATAACTGCACATAAAATAGTCGAGCCAGGGTTATGAATGAATCATTAAAAACTATCAACATGTTATTTACTAAATGAGTAACAAAGCGTTTTCCTGCTGCACTTCCCTGTACATGATGCACTCATACACTGGAATTCTCCTAGTGCTGCCTGTCATTTTTAAACTTTTACCAACATTCCTGGTGTTTTACAAAGTTATGTCCATAAGGTATGAGGAAGAGCTGAAAGTGAGTAGTCATCCTCCCGGGCCCTGGGCCGTGTGCTTCCCCTCAGGCTTAGCCATGTGAAAGCACACTTTTGTGCTTTAGCTCCTGTTCCTCGTGCTGAAGTGGATCCAGACTGTTTTTTCTGGCAACCCTTAGACAAACATAAAGCAATTACATTGCACACTAACCCCTGCATCAAAATGTATGATGCATAGCTTTATTTGGTATTATCAGCGAAAATTACGGAAATAAATGGCCATTCTGTTGGGGCCCAAAAAGGGGAAGTGAACGATGAATGAATAAATCATTTTTAAGGGTATGTGCAATGTGGGCTTAAAGCAAACAGCCTGCACTCCAGCTGTTCTGCATCGTTCTTAATAGCTGACAAACATAATGTGGGGAAGTCTATAGACTGTTTATTATTTTTTAAAGGTGTGTCAGATCAATTAGATAAAAGAAGTGCTAGTCAAAGAATAGAATGAAGGGAAACAAATGGAAGTGAACTGGCAAATGATGCTTTTATGGGCACATTTAATCACTTTATAGGATACTTTATAGGATATGAAAAGCACACCATTATCATGAATTAGAAAGGTTATATCCATCTAAAATTAGTTAGAGATTGGAATACAACACTCACCATTTAGGATGGATACTAATACACTGCATTATTCCTTGTGGGTTTTTTTTTTTTCCCAATGGGCTGTTTATGGAGACAAAACATTTGCTATAAGAATTATTGGCTAATGACTTTCACTGTATGACTCCAACTACTTTACTGAGCTCCTAATACTTTTTTACTGTTTTATTTCAGGTCTGTTTATTATTAGTTTACATCTCTGATAATAGGTTTGCATTTTCTCGCTTGTTATGGGTAATAGGGATTCCTCTGATTGATTTTGTTAGTAGCTGAGGTCAGACCTCCGAGCTCGAAGGTAAATATGGTACAGAAGGCTCCACTCCCTTTAAATCCATTCAAGATTCAAGTAAAGTGGTTTTTGCTTATCCAGTTTAAAAACAGCAATGCCACACATACACATACCACAGACAATATACGCCGGAGTATATTCACAAATCAAACTGAAAAAGCACTTGTTGAATTCTAGAGAGCTTCTCATATTTGCAGTGTTTTCCCCAGAGTATACTTCTAATTATTCAGTGTTTTATTTTTAACTTCATAAATGAGGATTGTTTTTGTTTCTATGGATAACAGCTAGGACACTGAGCCTGAGTTGGTTAGGTCAACAGCTGTGGCCCATGTGTCCAGAGTCTGTGTCAGAGGCCATCTTGTCCCATAAAACAATGGAGAGCAGGGATTGGTTAGTGAAAACGTGTGTTTTACTCATTTCCATGTTCTCCCCGGAGTGAATGTGTGGTTCAGCACCCAGAAAGTAATAAAGGCCTTATTCAAAGTACGCTACTTATTCACCCTCAATGAAACATTATGAGTATGAATCATGCAAATTAGTGGGAACCCAAAAACTGATCATCAACAATATCAAAGACTGTTTTCGAAAATTCTCATTTGACTCTGAAGACTCTAGTGGTAAGTAAAGTATAAGGTAAAACTACCACATAGGTGAAAAACTATAAAGACTGAAGCCCACCACTGACCAGATATTGAATGGTGATGGAGAATTCTCAGCACAGCAGTGACACTGACATGGTGGTGACATGGCAGCGTGTGTGGTGCCCGGTTTTTAGACATGGTTAATGACTACTTTATTAAACAAACCTACCTTGTTGGTGTATCTTGTGGGTTTAAACTTTTAGATTTGCATTAATCCACCTCTAGTCCTTCATCAGTGTCAGCTGAACCGCTGATGACTGTCCATGTACGTTCAACCCAGCAGTGAAAATGAGGTATTTAAAAATCCATGCGACATTTCAGTGTCACCGCTGAGTGAACAAAGTTAAATGATTAAATGACATCAGCTGAGTAACCTATAGAATCACATACATAAACACATGCAAAACAAACTGTATTTTATTCAGGACCATAGTGCAACATCCAAAAGCACAGGAGCACAAAACAAAGGCCTACATGAACTGTGAGATAAGTTCAAAGGCAATAAGTTGACCCTGCAGTGCAGAACATTAAATATACTGGGCACTACACTACACTAAAGGGACAAATACCATATAACTTGCAAATGAGCTAGGTGGCAATAATGTACAGCAGCTGAGATAAACCGTGTATAAATGTATAATTAGTGATAAATAGGTGTCAGCACTTTGTAACAGTCAGTAAGTTTTCCAACATGGGCCTGTCTTCAGGACAGAGGATTTCTGATTTCTGAGAGGCTCGTGAGGAAACAACTGTTTAGCTGCTATAACATAAGTGATAGCTGGAGCTAACTTGTCTCGCCTGAGATGGACTGGCGTCTATCCAGGGTGAAATCACCCACTCATTTGTACATTACCGTTAAAGGGGCTTCTGATGAAATTGGCTTCCCTTCTTCCTTTTCTTCTTTCATGAGCTTTCATGTTTCAAGCCAAAAGTTACTGTATGTTCCTGAAAAGTATTGTTTGCCATGTCTGCTGATGACGTTGCTAACACAACTGTAGTAACCTTTTAGAACTAGGAAGTGGAATTTTATATGGCGAACACAGATGAGCCGAGTGATACACACAGTGGAACATCCCAGTGAGGTTAGAGGAAATATAGGCACTCTTGGAATGCCGCTCGACCGATCACGTTAGCGGATCGGAACTAACTGTTGTATAATAAATACACAGCATACATGGATATTAGGAGCATAAATGAATTCAAATGCAGCTGCTTAAGTTGATTTTCTGGGTAGCCCATTTAAATTATATACATTAGTGGTGTGCAGTTCATACCTCTGAGAGATTTCTCTATAGCATTTTTTGTGGCCCACTGCACACCGGGAACACCCCAAAAGACCAGCTGTTTTGGAGATGCTCTGACCCACTCATCTAGCCATCACAACTTGGCCCTTGTCAAAGTTGCTCTGATCCTTACGCTTGCCCATTTTTTCCGGCTTCCAACACATCAACTTCAAGAACTAACTGTTCATTTGCTGCCTAATATATCCCACCCCTTGACAGGTGCCATTATAATGAAATAATTAATGTTATTCTCTTCACCTGTCAGTGGTTTTAATGTTATGGCTAATTGGTGTACAGTATCTTTAAAACCCAATATGGTGGTAGTCTTGGTTTTAGGCAAAATCCCTTTTATTCTACACTGTATTTTCTCTGCTGACAACTTCACTCATCAAGTTTCCACAACATCAATTTATGTGTGCAGAGCTGAGGTCTTGACCAAAACAGTTGGGTTGATAATTCCTGATATGTGGGAGAAAGAGGGTTGAATAAATTGGGTTAGAGTAAGCTCTTTGTGTTTTATTTAGCAGCCTATCATAGGCTGCTTTTAATGTGGGTTCTTCCACTAACTCTTCCAGTCAGATTTCAGCATCAGGAGGATCTGTCCATTTTTCTCCATGGAGTTATTTGTTCAGCACATTGTCATCTTGAGATTGGACTACTGAAACTCACTCCTGGCAGGTCTTCTCCTGCATACCATCAGACCCCTACAAATGGACCAGACACCACCTACCTGAGCAAACCCAAACCTGCAGCCTTGTTCCCTTTGAGCCACTGACATGGCTCCACTCACCCCTCAAGATACAATGAAAACCTGCCTTGAGGCTCTTCTCTGTCCTGGAATCCAGGTGGTGGAATGAACAACACTTCTTCAAATGATGACTGAAGACCTACTGCTTCACTAAGCACCTAAATGTGCACTAATTTTAAAAACATCATTGCCTTGTGCCGTTTCATTGCTGTACTTACTCTTCCCTAACCGGGGTAAACTTGATTGTATCCTTACACTCTGAAATATTTGTCCTAGATTGAGGACATGCTTTTGATGGAGACCACAAAGCACTTCTGTAAGGTGATCTGGATAAGGATATCTGATAAATGCTGTAAATAAAAATGCAAATGCATCACTGTCTCGACTCTCGAGGGGCACAGAAGAAAAATGTTTGCTGTATCATCCAGAGATTGCAAGTCCGAATTCCAATGATGCCACAGAATAAATTGAACATTAAACATTCACATTTTATTCTAATACTTGAGTGTTAACTAAAGATCAGGACCACAGTGGAAACTTCACTCTGATAATAATCTGATCTCAGAATCCAGTCCAAGACTCTGAGGAGCTATGAGAGAGCAATTTTACCCAGTGCACCACCATGCCTTTTGTTATGTTACATTGTGATTTAATTTAACTTATTTAACTCATTTTTAGGTTTACATATGGTAGCATTTTTCTTTCAGACATTGTCTTGACATACTTTGCCTCCTAACTGGAATGTGCACAAGATGGCGGATGACCGCAGAGGCGCGTGCACTGTTGAGGAACCGAGACTCTGCCTTCAGGACAGGCGACAACAGCGAGGGCCAAACTGTCCCGGATCATCAGAGAAGCAAAGCATGCACACGCACAGAGAATCCATAGCCACTTCAATTACAGCACCAACAGCACCAACTGCACCAACTACAGTAAAACATCATCTGCCTGTGACAGTGATGCCTCCCTTCCAGATGCGATGAACAACTTCTACGCTTGGTTTGAGGCTAAGAATGACGTGACAGCAAGGAAGACCACCCCCTCCAACCAGGTGCTGTGTCTAACCACGGCTGATGTGAGAAAAACTCTACACAGAGTTAACCCACGGAAGGCTGCTGGACCAGGCAACGTTCCTGGCAGAGTTCTCAGAGGATGTGCAGACATCCTGGTGGATGTTTTCACTGACATCTTCCAGAGCAGCCACGTCATTCCAATGTGCTTCAAGGCCACCACCATGGTCCCCATGCCAAAGAAGTCTTCAGTGTCCTGCCTCAACGACTACCACCCCGTTACACTCACACCCATCATCATGAAGTGCTTTGAAAGGCTCATCATTAGGCACATCAAGACCCTACTGCTCCCCTCACTGGATCCCCTGCAATTTGTGTATCGTCCTAACTGCTCAACAGATGATGCCTTCACCACCACCCTTCATCTGGCCCTTACCCACCTAGACAAAAAGGACACATATGTTCAAATGCTGTTCATAGACTTCAGTTCAGCATTCAACACAATCATTCCTCAGCACCTGATTGGAAAGCTGAACCTGCTGGACCTGAACACCTCCCTCTGCAACTGGATCCTGGACTTCCTGACTGGGAGACCTCAGTCAGTCCGGATCGGGAACAGCATCTCCAACACCACCACACTGAGCACTGGGGCCCCCCAGGGCTGTGTGCTCAGTCCGTTGCTGTTCACTCTGCTAATTCACAACTATGTAGCAATGCATCACACGATGACACGAACATGGTGGGTCTCATCAGCAAGAAAGACGAGTCAGCATACAGAGAGGAGGTGCAGCAGCTAACGGACTGGTGTTGAGCCTACAATCTGTCTCTGAATGTGGACAAAACTAAAGAGATGGTTGTTGACTTCAGGAGAGCACGTAGCGACCACTCTGTGCTGCACATCGACGGCTCCTCTGTGGAGATCGTCAAAAGCATCAGATGCTTTTGCAGTGTCTCTACTTTCTGCAAAGGCTGAGAAAAGCCCATCTCCCACACCGCCATCCTCACCACATTCTACAGAGGGACTATGGAGAGCATCCTGAGCAGCTGCATCACTGCCTGGTTTGGAAATTGCACCGTCCCGGATCGCAAGACCCTGCAGAGGATAGTGAGGACAACTGAGAAGATCTTTGGGGTCTCTCTTAGACATTTTAGACATTCTCTTAGACACCATGTGCTGCATCTGCAAAGCCACCAGCATTGTAGATGACCCCATGCAACCCCAATAACTGCCAATAAATGTCGATATATGGGATAAGTTTATCTGCTGAATACTATGTTATAGTTGTTAATTTACATTCACAGCAATCTATTATATTGTTATTCTTTAGCACTACCTGTTATATCTGACACTTTCATACTACGACTGTGTACTGGTCAGCACTGCACTGTCTCTTACTGTGCCTATTGTCTGTTTTAGTAGTTATTGTACTGTCTTGTGCTGTTTGCACACATTTGCAGGTGCACTTTATGTAGTAATGTGTAGTCTCTTGTAGTTTTGTGTTGTTTTATGTAACACCATGGTCCTGGATGAACGTTGTTTCGTTTCACTGTGTACTGTACTAGCTGTATATGGTTGAAATGACAATTAAGCCACTTGATTTGATGCACAATAGTACAATATCTCAGTTTTAGGTAAATCACTTAAAAGGACTATATCTATTAGAACAAGATAACATTGAGAAGTATGTATAATAAATCTGCTATATCACTAATATAAACTATATATAATTATATATTGCACTGAAGATACAGTCACATATGTGCTTAATAGCAATGTAAACCCTAGGTAAGCACCAGCAAACATAAACCTTTGTGTAAATTGAGTCTGTGCATTATAGTACTTAAATACACTATATTAAATGCAATTAAATTTTATTTTATTTATTTATATAGCACATTTAACATTTGACACTGCAACAAAGCAACTTTACACAAATCTGTATATAGATTTAAATATGTCCCCAATGAGCAAGGAAAACTCATTGAGATGACATGAGAGGAGCCAGACTCAAAAGGAAACCCATCCTCTTCTGATTGACACCAAATAGTGCAATTATGAGTCCTTTCTCATCCACAGCTGTATACTATCGAGTCAGTGTGTTGAAATGATCTTGAGTACAAGCATCTGGGACATTTCTGATTTCATCAGAGTTTCAACTTCTATAGTATCAAAGTGAAGTAGTCCACTGTTCAGTGATTGGGTCTTGAGCATAAATTGTTTTTAGCAAGTGCAGTCTTTAGGCTATGCAAGTAAGAACATCCACAGCTGTAGATTATCTATACTATCCACAGCAAGCTCATGGCACACATTAGGCTAGCCATGTGGGACCATGTGGGGGAGAGAGAGAGAGAAAACACAGATTCTTAGGTATGCTCTTGTCTCTGTAATTCTGTGAGAAGATGTACATTGTGTGCAGAATGCAAGCAGGGACTCCAGCAGGACTAGCTATGACAGTGCAACTAAAAGGGAGAGCCAGAAGGTAACACAGACATGAGTGCGCCCTGGGAAATAAAGCAGCCAGCCACTCCACCGTCAATAAACCTGAGTGAATTCATGAGTGTCAGGGACATCCAAACATCCCAGTTTACCAAAACACTCTATGCCCATGAACCCTGTTTGACATGGTTAATGTGTCAACTTTTCTGGGGAATAGATGATCATGCCATCTATGTAGGTGATGACGAATTTCCCAAGCATATCCCTTAGGATGTTGTTAATCAAACATTGGAACACTGCTGGCGCTGAAGATAGCCCTTACAACATGACCCAGTATTCAAAATGGCCAGAGGTGGTGCTAAAGGTCATTTTCCACTCGTCCCCCTCAAGGATCCATACCAGGTTGTATACACTCCTCACATCCAACTTCATGAAGATTTTGGCTTCCTGTAGATGTTCAAGCACCGAGGGGACTAGTGGCTGAGGCTAGTGATATTTTACTGCGACTTGGTTGAGGCCTTAATAGTCAATACATTGTTGTAGTCCACACCCTTTCTTCTCCATGTAAAAGGAAACCAACAGATGCTGGTGATGTCGAGGGTCAAAGGTACCCCTGTTTCAGAGCCTCCTCGATGTACTCTTTCATGGCTTGAGTTTCTTTGGCTGACAAGGGGTAAATGCAGTTATGCATTGATGTGGCTCTGGCTAGGAGCTCGATGGCACAGTCGTAGGGGGCACTGTAGTGGTAGTCCACTAGCTTTGGTCTTGCTGAAGATCTCCTTGAATTTGTGGTATTCGGGGGAATTTCCACTTGGGACTGGGTTTCAAGGCTTTCAATGGTTGTGGACGCGATGCAGAGTGAAGGAACTTGGAGACAGGAAATTTGTGGGTCATGGATCTGTATCCATGGGAACACGAGCACCACAGAGATTTTGGTCATGACTGTGGCAAGGAGGGATATCTGTTCCTGGTGCATGGTGCTGACGTGGAGGGTTGTGAGTTCCGTGCAGTGGGTGATGGACCCCCCTAGTGGGGTCTCCGTCCAGTGCTTGCATGAAGGGGTAGCTGGAGCTTCTTGGTGAGGGTGCTGTCTATGAAGTTTCCAGCAGCACCAGAGTCAATCATCACTGTAACATGACAGACATTCTCTGAGTGCGTAATCTGAACGGGGAGTACAAAATTTTGAAGAGAGTAGAATTTGGAGTGACTCACCATGTGGGACCGAGAGGTAGCGGGTGCTCGCTCAGGATTCAGCTGTGGTGCCTTGGTCGCTGGCCTAGAGGAGCAGAGTGCTAGTTGATGCTGAGGGCTGCCACAGTAATAGCACAATTTCTTTGGTATGGACTGGTATGAACCACAGAGCGTATGCTTCGCTTTGAATAGTTGTTGTGAGAGTCCTTATATACTGTATGACTGTAACTGAGTGATAGCGTTCAGGTGTGTGTGATCAGTAAGCTGGTGAATATGAACATGACAGTGGGGTGTTGTAGTCCGTAGCAGCCATGTTTGTAGGCTGTGTTGTGTCCTGGATGTTGTAGTTGGACACGGTTTCCAGCCTTGACATGAAAATAAACCCAGCACTAAAGATATCCTCAGTGATGTGAACACCAAGGAATTTGATGCTGCTGACCCTCTCCCTTGCATCTCCGTTTAGGGTGAGCAATGCGCATGGTCCTGCCTGTTTTCTGTAGTCCACGATCAGTTCCTTGGTCTTGTCCACATTCAGAGATAAGTTGTTTTCCTGGCATCACAGTCCTAGGGTTCTGACATCTTCTCTGTAGGCCTCCTAATCATAGTTGGAGATAAGGCCTATAATGTTGTGTCATCCACAAATTTGTTGAGCTCCTTGTGGCCACACGGGCACACAGGTGTACAGTGAGTAGAGGGGAGGGCTTAGCATGCATCCATGAGGTGCACGTGTGCTGCAGGTTACTGGTGAGGAAGTGTTTGAACGTATCCCCACCACCTGGTGTGGCCCTGTCAGGAAGCTGAAGATCCAGCTGCACAATGATAGGTTCAGGCCCAAGTCTGAGCTTGGCATCCAGTCCAGAGGGCTCTATGGTGTTGAATATCATCTTTTCCATGTGAGGGCGATGCAGATTGCAAAAGAAATATGTTATAATGGTAGGCATATTGCAGAGGGTCTAAGGTGGTAGGAAGCATTTTGTAGATCAGTTTTCTGACATGCTTCTCAAAGCACTTGCTGATGATGGAGGTGAGTGCTACAGGTCTCCAGTCATTAAGACATGTTGCCTTGTTATGCTTAGAAACAGGCACAATGGTAGACTTCTTGAAGCAGGCAGGAATGGTAGACAGAATGAGAGACAGAAAATATCTGTCAGTACACCAGCTGACTGATCTGTGCATGCTCGAAGCAAACGGCCAGGGATGCCATCTGGCCCGGTTGTTTTGTGGGTGTTAACTCGACTGAATGACCCTAAAGTGATGGCATGACTCCATTAACTAGTGCGAACACAGTACAAGCAAAAGAATGTACATATCAGCCAGTTCTCTACAATAGTTGGAGACAAGCAACAATATTTACTCACAATAGAGGACCATAAGGCTGAGAACCTAACATTTTGTTTGCTCTTATGGGCGATATCTATTTTATATTTATTGATTAGCATATTTTTTTTTTGCTTCTGTTCATTTGCAGATTTCAGAAACATGAGCTTGAATAACTTGAGAATATGTAAAAATGGGTAGACTGTTGAAATGTTGGCTGTAGTTTTCTTTGTTGAAGAGAGGCCCTGAAGTGAGTGTGTTCTTATAGCACTTGTCAACCAAATGGTATTGTACTTAAGTATCCATGCTGAATTTAGTTACCGTTCTTGCCGTGGTACTATGCAAGCCAGTCCAATAGTGCAGACCATCGACTGATCACACACAGACATCCTAATTAATGTCTCTGAATCGAATTGTTTCTTTATCAGCACAAAAAATGCTCAGTAGTCGTCTAGTCTGTTGTCTGCAAAAGTTTTTCACTCCTTAAAAAAGTATATATGAGATTTGAGAGGCCAGTAATTAAATTGATGTAACAATCTTAAACAGAAATTCACTTCACCACAAGTCACTTCACTTCACAAATTGAATGTTTCAGATCGTCGAAGTAGGATATCATAATGGAGCAGCTGAGTGTGTGTGTGTTAATAACAATAATAATAATAATAATAATAATAATAATAATCTGTCAACTATATCGATGTCAAACAGAACTCAGTGGCCTAGCAGCCCCTGAATATTACTACTCACATTACAACAAAGTATTATGTCTCCTACTAAAAAGGTGTGTTTGTCTGCAGAGAAGAATTAATGGGAATGATTTACTCCTAATCCCAGGCTTTCTGCGTGTGTGTGTGTATGTGCCTGTGTGTAAGTGAGAGAGAGTATGTGTGTGTGTTTCAGCATCATTTGGTAGCTAAGGTTTGCATGCAAACTCCTCTGTATTTCACTAAAGATTAATGTACTGGCACACGTGTGGTTGGATGTGAGGTGTGTCATTAAGTGAAATTTTCTCCTCTTTATTTACACTAAACAATGTACTGTCATATTCGCATACTGCTATTAAAACAACTCACTGTGTTTCATGCTAACTTTCACTATGAAGCTGCAGTCACACTGTATGCAAATAAAATGGGTGAAAAAGCATGGTCATGAGAGGGAGGCAAAGACAGATGCAAATACAGTTAGAAGTTTTATTAATGAAGCTGCCAAACCAATCCAGGACAATGTTCATGAAACGTGGTCCACGTGGACCTGACAGTACGCGACAACAGTGGTTAATTTCACATTTCCCTTCTCAGACTTTGCTTCACACCAAATTAATCTAGATTAACTGTAACCTCACAAATCTGCCACACGTTGAAGCACAGGCCAACAGAAAATAAGTGTGAGCTGGGGTCACATCTTTCTTGAAGACTCAACATGGCGCACCTGCTTATTATTACAGTTTCAGAGCCCCCTGTTAATACAACAGCAGTATGTACTTTATCATGTATTTTTTAATCATTCTTTAGCAGGACCTAACATGCTACCTCTGAACCTGCTCATACTATTCTATTTAACTGCTTAACACGCTAGCAGCACTTAGCAGTCTGTAGATTCAACACAGCATCGCTAGCAACAAGCTAGCTGGCTATGGTTAGCTGTTCGCCGAACCACTACTTTCACATCAGGACGGCCCTTAATCACCTGATTTTGCTCCAAACTAGAGAAGAAATTCACATGGTGAAAATCTAGAGTGATGGTGGCTTGAGAGAGAAAACACAGCCGCATCATATGTACTTTAAGATATTTTAACATCTCTCTCTCTCTCTTTCTAACATAATTCCCAAATAACTTACATTTGGTTAAAAAACAAAAAACACTTATATGTAATTAATATTAATTAATATAATACATTACCTAATGTTGAAATTCTGTAGGAGGATGAGTTGGTTAAGTATTGTTATATGGATAACATATTATTGTGTAAGCTTTAATGACAATGTAAGTATGCAATTTGGAAAATGATTATTTTAAAAAATTATTTGTAATATGTAAATGTATATGTTAAACATATAAATAAAAATGAGATTTATGTTTATATAGGTTTAAATGACTGAATTAAATAATACAATTGAAAAGCACTGTTGATGATTACTTAATATGAACATTATTACAGTGCTTATTATTAGCTTGATTTGGATCAGTTTATATATATATATATATATATATTTTACACTTAATTTACAGCATTTAATTTTTAGTGTCCAAGCTGCATTAAATCTGCAAAAACCCTGTGCACCTGTCTGACTCTATCAACTACCGATATTCGAAACAAGAAATCAGTCAGAGCACAAGGCCCTGTAAGAACCACAAACAGCAAGAAATAGTCACAGCTACACTATTTATTTCTAATTTCTTTAGTCTACCTGTAGACTAAAGATGTAATTTATCAGGTTACATGTTCTCATAAGCATCATACCTTATATCATCTCTTAGCATCAATGCCTCATCAGTGGCATCAAACTTTAACTGACCACCCAAGGGGCCAATCTGTTTTTAAATGTTTGACTCCATGAGCAAGAAAATTCTTCTTTGGCACTGATGAAGAGGCAAGATGCCACATTTTCCCAAGCAATCACAAACGTCTTCATGATTTGCCCCCATATGCCACCTTTTCTAACAAGCTCAACCCTTCTATAGAGGTCACCCAATATGAAATTAGACACTGGGTAGCGCATAGCCTGATTTGGTATTTGCGTTACAGCAATCCATTGGATGATATTGGTGCACACCCTCGGGCCTGGAAATTACATTACCTTTCTCTGTAACTATTCTAACTTTTTTTTTTTTTTCAGGATTTTGATTGTAGTTGAACAGAGGATTTGTTACTTAGGAAACGATCTACTTGATTTAATAACCAAGCGGATAGTTTCACATGAGATGTTTGTATGAAAGCCTGAAAAAGTCTAGAGAACAACTGTGGATCAGAAAGTCTTTTGCCACTGCGTGTAAGAGTGCTGATTTATGGTGTCATGCAGAAAGACTAATGTGCCTGTGTGTACACAGGCACTGCTCATGGTATTGACAGAAAAAGGCTACTCAATATGGCACATGATACAAAGCCAAGGGCTGTGAGAAGGCATCAACTTATTCCAATGAGATTTTTTTTTGTACGACTACTAATAAAAATGTCTGTTTGCTTTTTCAAAACTTTAAATGCAACTTAGCACAACAACATTGTGTTTCGATCAATTATAGGAGTCAGTGAGTGTTTCTTGTACATTCTTGCACACATTTCTTGCTCCAGACCAGTGCCAATGTTTTGCGTGCTTTAGTTCAAAAGTTGGTTTCAGAAGCTCCAAGTGCAAAACCAGACGGATTAAGAATGAACAACTGGAGTAAGTTAAAACCCTAGAAGTTGCATTGCGCCCCGTGTCTGACAGAGTCAGGCTCGTCCGTGCGCCTGCGTTACGGCCCGCCTCGCGAGCAGCCGAGCACTGGCCTGGATCTCAGCGAGCCAGCGGAACTGCAAGGCAGGAATGATGGCTGTTTTCATGAGCAGGGATGACGGCTATGTGAGGGCTAGTGGAGGCAAAGAAAGTGTAAATGATAGAAAAATACTAGCTCGGTTGTAAACAGCATAGTAGGACTAAGCTGGAGGGAGGGAGGGAGAGAGGGAGGAAGAAGGATTCGCGCTGTGGAAGGAAGCAATGGCCTTGTGAAGAACGCCAGGAGCCTTTCTTTCTGCCTCAGTGCGCGTAAGCCTGCCTCCACACACACACACACACACGCCGCGGGATGGCGGGCGAGGGGAATGGAACCGACTGAGGTTTGTGCGCTAAAAACCAGCGGATTCCGACTCTCCTCTGCTCTCTGTAACATTCTGCATTACTTTCTGTTTACTTAAGCATGTGATTTCGGCGGCGCTCATTCTTCTGCAATAAATCACGCACAGTGTTCCATGTACACCCTTCACATCAATGCATAGCCTAAGCAACTTCTATTTTTTTTTTTTCCACTGCACATCTTTCGTTGACTGATGGCAACGGGGGCAGAGTCAGACATCTGTAGAGGAATATCGAGAGCTGTGCACGAGAGTAACCCGCGCGCTGGGGAGCGCAGCGCCTATGTGAAAGCGTGTGTGTCCCCTCTGTATCAGGACAGCGGTTGCCAGTGGTTTTGTCCGAACGCGAGCTGGAGGTGTGGTAAACTGTCGTCTGCGGCGTGCGTCGGCTCCGTGTCGTTTTGTCTTGCCTTGCTGCTTAAATTTGTTGACTGGGATGTGGAGCCCAGCTCCAGCTGTAACAGTGCTCTCCACGCTGACTCGGGATCTTCTTTTCTTTTCGTGAACAGAGGTGTGGTGGAGTTCTCCTTCGCCTTGTGGCATCTGATCGCACCTATTTTCACACTGGTGAGTGCCTTCTTCTGGGCCGGCCTTTACTTGATCCGCTGCGGAGTGCTGGACCGAACCATCGTTTTCCTGTTCACCCTGTGTCACTTGGGAGAAGCGGCAGCGCAGGCGTTCTTGCATGGCTCGGACGAGCAGCTGCACTCCCTGACGGCTAGCGTGGTGGTGCTCGGCTGCTTGGCAAGCGGGGCACTCATGGTGATGCGACTGGGCCAGGGCATCTCCGTCATCGTCTTCATCAGCATCATCAGAGCCGCCTCGCTTATTTCTCTGCACAGAGTGCGCGCGAGCTGGAGACCCTACTTGGCGTACCTGGTGGGGGTCCTGGGCGTCCTGCTGGCGAGGTATGCTGACAGGCTGCTTCCGAATCAGGCAAGCCAACTGGAGGGCTGCACCTCCGTGACAGGGTCTAGAGAGGACCTTCTCGTGTTTAAAAGGCGCAGGAGATCCAGCTCCGTCGTATCTTCAGACATGGCACAGCACGGCTTCGAGGCCAGCAGCAAGTCGCACAGGAGGACCTCCCTGCCATGCATCCGGAAAGACCAGGTACAACTTCTCTTCTCCATTAATAACGCCTCAAGAGCGCGATGGTTCTCATCGACTAGTGGCAGGATAATAATAATAATAATAATAATAATAATAATAATAATAACCTGTCCACTATGTCCATGTCAACTAGAACTCAGTGGCCTAGCAGCCTCTGAATATTACTACTCACATTACAACAAAGTATTATATCTCTTACTAAAAAGGTGTGTTTGTCTGCAGAGAAGAATTAAGGGGAATGTTTTACTCCTTTCTCTCTCTCTCTCTCTCTCTCTCTCTCTCTCTCTGTATGTGTGTGTGTGTGTGTGTTTTCAGAATGATTAGGAAATTGTTCCAGTGTGTTCCACCATTTCCACATTGCCTCCTGGCACTTATTTCTTTAATACTCTTTCTGAAATGTTCACCTAGCTGAGGCAACTCAGATGGCTTTCATTTTTCCTTCTGTGCACTGAAAGAAACACAATATATAATGATCATATGAACCAAGTATCTGAATTTTAAAAACATCATTTGGATCAGTGGTGAAAAGCGGATTATGCAACTAACAGGATTTGTTAGTATGCAAACATTATTCACATATAACACAAAAGCCATTCATAGCTATGGCTTTACATTTACTCAACTATAAAATACTCAAATAAAAAACACAACTTCCAAATATTGTTTTCTCATGATCCACACTGCACTGCGTATGGCAGTAATTCTAACAGTAATATGGCAGAAAGTTATAATATGTTCTTTTCCAGATATTGGACAAATCTTTTGCCGAGTCTTTTGGCATTACAGTAAAGGCACAAATGATCATATTAAATCACATAGCAGTAAAAAACTGCGCTCTTGTGTATGTGTGTTTCAGTGACCACAGCACTGATCATTCTTTATGCGTCAGTGAGGTATATAATTCAAGGTTTACTTTGTTTATAAGATTTTGTTTTAATTGATGAGTAATATGTAGTTACTAGTTGACTCTATTTTTCTTGACAGCTTGTTGTATAAGTTGCGCCCTCTAGTGACTGACTATTTTGAACAATAATATTATACATATATATATATATATATATATATATATATA
>CM075020.1:19129930-19143867 GCA_037576675.1 Pangasius sanitwongsei | reverse complement strand
GAGTCAAGGCAGGTGACCGAATACTTTTGGTAATATAGTGTATGTGTGTGTGTGTGTGTGTGTGTGTGTGTGTGTGTGTGGGATAAATCCTAAAACAAAACCAAAAAAAAAACCAAATAGCAATGCTGGCATGCTGAAAAAAAAAGAGTTTCCATCACAGTCCTGCTGAACACAGGAGGCACTGGTCAATTTTACAGTCAGCTGACACTACCTTGGCTGAGGACAGCTGTGGTCAGTGTTAGAAAACAATGGCTGTCGCTGAAATCACTGTCAACGTTCACGTTCCACGAATAATCTACTGTTTATCAGAGACTTCAACAGCAGAAATAAAGACAACACTGAAAATGTAAACCTCTAATCGTCAAGAACTGAAAGTCCAGAAGACTGGGAGGCAGAAAATACAGTGATGATGCAGAGATTTCTTGGGCAGCAAGAAAATCAGGAAATTTACCAAAAGAACAGAAGGAATAAATGTACAGAGTGAACTACTGGTACATGCAAACAGCTCCATTACTATTGGAATCATTCATAGAAAAAGAGCAAAAAATTATATATAAAATGAATTATAGATGCAATTTTGAATATAAAAATATGGAGATACTATATACTTTTGTTATGAAATGACTTTCAACCAGTTCATGAACAAAGAAGGGAGGCAATGAGGGGAGTTCACAGCCAGAATTATTGTATATGTCTGCATCAAACTGCTCGAACTTTTTTGTAAACCATTTGAGCAAGGAATCCAAGACGTCCAGAATAATAACAAGTTAAGCGAAGAGAGATTCGTGCTGGACCTCCATCAACTCTTACGACTCCAAAAAATATGGCCTCCTTTGGAAGAGAGAGAGAGAGAGAGAGAAAGAGAGAGAGAGAGAGAAAGAGAGCAGGCTGCAGAGAAACCTGCGTGCTCATGCATCCCATTTTCAGTGGAACATCCATAACATGCACTGCCTCTGTGGTTAGCACAGAGATGAGAATTTCAGTGGGCTAGCATCCCCAACTTAACCAAACTAGCAAAGCCATGGTCTCAGCCTAGGGCTTTATCAAATTTACATGACAGAATTTACCACTGTCACAAAAACCAAAACTTGATCTCCAGGGCTAAAAGTATGATGTTCAACATGATGACCGAGCAAACGTTTCATTTTCCCCTGGGAGCAGTACAGCTTTGCCAAGTATCTAGCTTATTGTTTATTGGCCAAACCCATCCACATAAACTGACAAATTCTGAGGTTCTGACTGGCATGTATGGCAAGTCTTAATGTATACTGAATGTTTTGTTTTAAACTGGGTCAATAAAAATGGCACAAAACCTGGTTATAGGTCTTCTCACCTCCCATATGGCCTGTATTACCGTGAGTGATTTTTATGACCAATTAAAAACAAAAAAAAATGCATCACCAGTTGTACTGAAGCATTTCTTTACCAGCACACAGTCTAGTATTAAGTAACCCTGAGCCAAACTTCTGTTATCACTCATGTCAGTAATCTGATCACTTTGCTATATCCAGAGGGCCAAAGAGATTTAATGCAATATTTCATAAAGAAATATTTGCACAATCAGTCTTTGGTGAATCCTCCCATGGAGAGAATAACAGCACTGAGCCTCTTTCTGCAATGTCTAATAATATTCAACTCCTTCATGCGGAATATTTCAAGCTCCTTTATATTCTAGGTTTGTGCACGTGGACCGTCTTCTTCAATTCAGACCTTAGGATTTAAATAGGCTGCAAATCTGGAGGCTGAGATGGCCATGACAAAACACTCATTTTTGGGTTCTTGGAACCATTTCTGTGCTGAGTTTCATGTTCATATTTGTTTAAAATCCTCGAAATCCAAATCTTAACCTTGTGACAGAGGCGACCAGGGTTTTGGCTTAAAACAGCCCCAGTACTTCATACATCTTTATGTAAGCTAAGTACACAAAGGCTACAGCAGGCTGTTTGAGGACTGTGGTGTTTCACAATGTGACTGAACCACATACTGAGTCAGTGCAACTAAAATTTGTGTTCATTAAAACTTAGCTTATTGTTCAGGGGAGTGAATTTAGAGAACAGATCAATCCTTGTGTGCATTTGATTATACTACAGAAACATGGGGACACCTGTATCACCCCAAAGGTGTTCAGTGGGGTTGAGGTCAGGGCTCTGTGCAGGACACTCGAGTTCTTCCACTCCAACCTTCACACACCATGTCTTCATGGAGCTCGCTTTGTGCACAGGGACATCATCATGCTGGAACAGGTTTGCGCCTCGTCGTTCCAGTGAAGGGAACAAAGACATTCTAGACAATTGTGTGCTTCTGACTTTGTGGCAACAGTTTGAGGAAGAAGCACATATGGGTGTGATGATCTGGTGTCCATGTACTTTTGGACATATAGCATAGAATACAATTTGTACCCAATACATTACAAATACAATATGTACCCATTAATGGATGATTAATATAATTAAATTGTTGTCTTCCTATTTTTATGTTTAAGCCACTAGGGGGTGAAGGCTTTATGTTTTTGGGTTGTCCGTCTGATGTCTGTCCGAGATTCTTAGTAGCATGATATCTCAAGAACGAGTGGTTACATGATTGTAGGATTTATATGGAATTATCATTCTAACCACCAGATGAACTGATTACATTCAGGATGTGATCCACAGTAAAGGTCAAGGTCACAACAATGTTAACAAATGTGAAAGACACTAAAGTGTCATCATGTATGATATTTCTCTTTACTTTGTAACTGTATGGTTATACATATAAATATTAAAACCAGAAGTATTTCTGGTACATGTTCTGGTGATGGAATTTGATTTGGCATACCTAACTTATACATATGTAGTGTATAAAAAAGCTCAAATTGAACTATTCCAATATCTCCAGTAAATCTGCTCACATATTGTAAGCATGCTGTGTATAAAAATCAGCACAGTAAATCACATTCTTCGAAAATACAGTGCAGGAAGGAGACTGATAAATTTGTTATTTCAGTACAACTCCTTTGCCAATGAATAGCTGATGTCCTAATATGAGACATGAGTTTATAGTTTGCAGTGCTTTTTTTTTTTATATAAAAATGACTTGAGCATTCCATTTTACAGACAATTTTATAATTTTTGTTTTGCAGTGAGGTGTTTATGTTTTGTTTTTGAGAGTCTGTATAAATAGGTTCGAATCCTAATCTCCTAATAATCAATAATCAGTAAAGTTTTTAGAAAGATAGTCTGTCTAGCGTTTATGGAAACTGGATGATGTACAGTCCACTCTGAAAGTATTGGAACAGCAAGGCCAAATCTTTGGTTTTTGCAGTAAACAGGAGACATTTGGGTGTGAGATCAAAATATGAATATGAGAAAATGAGATTCATCTTTCATGTCCTGATATTTACATCTAGGTGTGTTAAACATCTTAGAACATGGCACCTTTGGTGGCAGAAACACCCAACTTTTGAATTGGCCTTGCCATTCCAATACTTTCGGAGGAGACTGTATGTTAAAATCTCTACATACAGACAACAGCATTGTGACTTGGAAAACTGCACATAGGGTTTAAACTAAGGTCTGAGACTTGATCCCATCATAGTATATATTTGAAATCTATATTATATATTATATATTATAAAATCACTGTCGTATGAAGGCACATTTTGAGTGAATGAGTGTGTGTGTGTGTGTGTGTGTGTGTGTGTGTGCAAGAGGCATTCATGCTGTGGATTTTAACCTTACACAAGAGAAGAAGATTGAGATATAGCACAAAATATTACGTAATATATTTACCTATATAATCTTTTTTTTTTAATGTATAAATTAGCAGACAGTACAGATTACAGAGTATTTATGAGAGCAGTGATGCAGGCCATTTGAATCGGCCCGATACTGTGAGAGCCAAAGGCAACATGAGTAACTTAAGCAAAAAGAAGTTTGTGAACGGGCACAAAGCCATGGAATGTTGAGCTACATATCCACAGAAATTCATACGCAATGTAGCCTGGTAAACCAAAAAAAAAAAAACCACATAATTCACTTTTAGCTCAACAAAGAAGATTAAGAGAGTCACCCTACTCAGAAGACTGTAGTACAAGGATGTAGAATTATTATTATTATTATTATTATTATTATTATCATCTCATAATCTGCTAATTAGTCAGTGCTTGAACTATCCATTTCAGTACTCACTGTTGTATAACTATTATATAACCACAGCTATTTATTTATCTTCTTGCTTTGTCACAATCTACTATAATGTTTACTACCTATTGTTGACTGCCAAAGCATTATCTTGTTATATCATATGTTATATTATATGTAAAATGTCACAGTGGTGTCCATGTCACAGCAGTGACATGGGCATGGTAGTGTGTGGTGCTGGATAAAAGCGAATCATGTGCAGTGTTGCTTGCATTTTGAAACATTTCAATGTCAGCCGCCACCTAAAAATATCCAGCCACCAGCAGTGTAGTGGTGAGAAACCGGCCACTGTGTCTGACACCGTGTTGAAAACAATTAACACTGTACATAGAAAAAGTTAAAGCTATAGTCGCTACCCATACACCTACAAGGTACAGCAACATGACAAGTGTGTCTAATAAGGTTGGTGTATGTGTAGATGGTCACATGGCACCTGATACTCGCATTACTGTATCAACACTACTATAAGTGTCACTGCTATGTCAGCTGTAATGAGAAAGATCCACCTCCCAAATATTATCTGCTCAGCAGTGATATTATGATGGTTCGTTTCCATGGATGGACAGGGTGAAAGGAGACTGGCAAACTGTCCATAGCAACAGATTCGAGGTACGTTCTAAAATGCTCTGTGAGTTTAAGTACATGCGGCCATACTGAGAATTGATGACTTAAGTCTAAATGTTATGTCAATATTTATGCGGAGAAATTTGCACGGATTTAGGCTTTGGCTATGCACTGGCTTAAGTTTTGTTTTCTTTCCTGTCAAATGTAATATGATGTGAGAAAAAAAAAATCCACCCTCATTATTTGAATGCTTACAAAATAGCACTTGAGTTGATTTTTATTTTTATTTTATAGCTATCATTGCTCCAAAAGTTACTGCACACTTAATGAAGCCACAAGATACTAAATCGAGGTCATGAAATGGTAATGTGTTTGCAAGCTACAATATATTTTATCAAGCTTTTAATTTGTTTTGATTTGCCCAATTAATTAATTTGATGTTAATTCGAAACGCTCTCCTGTTAAAAAAAAAAAATGAAGGCAGTTTGATGGATAATCTGATCAAGCACTCATCTACTACAGTGACAACACGCTTTAAGCGTTGCTCCTAATTTTATCCATAAAAACTTATCCATAAAAATTCAGTTTTCATGCATTTTAGATCAAACTGTCAGACAGTGGTGCTGGACTTAATACTGCTCCTCACTCGAGCTGATATTGCACAAGAAAAATGCGCTGAAGTCCATAGTTATGTTTGAGGTATAAATACTATCATGTGCAACTTCGGGATTCAATCCTCACTGCTCACACTTAACTCTGCATACAGCCCATGAAAGCTGCACCTAAAAGAAATGCCAACTCTGTGTGTATATACACACACACACACACACACACAATGATTTATATTCATACTTTTTATTTATGATAGGCAGTTTGAATTTTAATGTTTATCATTGTTTTATAGAAGAGTACCAAAGTAATCCCTTCATTGGCCATTATTCTCAGCATGTGTGTTTCCCATGTTATCAAGGCCATACATGAGTATGTTATTAATAAGTATTGGGGTCAAACAATCCTTAATTCACAGGAGTAGAGCGATAGTCAATCACCTATACGGTAGGTTGATGTAAGCTCTGATGTTCCTGCAAATAGGATTATGTTGTTCAGATTTTCTGTGAACCAACCATTATAGCCGATACTGCCCCCCAAAATTGACAGACAGAAATTAAATGAAATAACACCGGTAAATAATGCAACGTCTATGCGCTTAGCAATACCGGAAGGAGTGCTCAACTGCGTCATTACCTTTTCATGTCGCCATGGTTACAGCGGACAGCAGTCAGGCAGATGAATTCTAGCAGGACACAATTTCTGCACAGACGCATGAAGATGGACAATCCATCTCTTTCCTCAATCCCAAACAAAAAGAGACCCAAACAATATTTAATTAGCCATATTTTACTACATAACTCAGCATTTTTTTTTTGTCACAGCTGGCACTTATCATAGGCCCCAAAGTGTTCCCGCTGACCTTAAACACATATTGGTGTCTATTCCTTTATTCGTGGATCAGTTGAATTTCAGTATTTTCTGATACTCTATTAATTACTATGAAAATGTTACTTTGATCTAAAATGGTCTATGACAGTGTTTCTCAGCCAATTATTCAGAGACGTCAGACGGTCAACATTTTTGCTTACTCTGAGCTCCCAACACATCTGTACCAAGCAGTCAAGAATACGAGATGCTTCCTGATACAGGTATGTTAGGCATTAGACGAGAGCAAACATATTCTCATTCTGAGGACTGTGTTGAGAAACACTTGTCTGTTATTTCTTGAGGTGACTGAAAAAGCTATTTACAATCACTTAGAAGCTGCGCAGGGTTTTCATCATAATGTATTATAAATGTATCCAGAGCAGATCATTTTTTTCATACATGGGACTTGCTCCCAGATGGTGATATCATTTGATTGACTGTATTTTGAGAATGTACATTAGTTACGCTTACTGTCTTGTAGTGTAAATCTGGATAGCAATGTAAGCCAAATTTAACATCTGTATATGTGCATGTATGCTTTTTGCTATGTATGAACACATCTCTGCTTGGGTTTCTGGTGTTCTCTATTATCCTGCTTTGGGACACCAGACACGCTCTTATTAGTGCTGGGGATATAATAAGCCCTGTGGCTGCGTGGATTGCAGCATGTGGGGTTAATGTAGCCTCTCCACAGGCCAGGCCATTAAAGCACTATAACCCAATCACATCCTGGCCAGAGCTCCCACTTAGCCTGGCACTGATGTCACCCTCACTAAGACGAGTGGAAAAAACACCGCTCATTCACCTCATTGGCAGAACTCTGTGTGGCCCTGGAAAAGTATACAGCCATTATTCACCCTGATTTATGTTTCGATGTACACTGTTACATCTAGTCATTTGAGGTCTATTTTGCACTATGACTCAGCTCAATCCTGAGATGATTATTCTGTGAGTTAAGATCTCGTATTTTGGATTTTAGCAAGCATCATTTAGACACTATTATGCTAAATATATGGGGGCTTATATATGGGCCTGAGAAATTAACTCGGTTTCTGCTGTTTTTGAGGTATGGTGGAAAACTGCACACCAGGCCAAAGACTCATTCACCTATGGGTTGCTTTTGTATGGAGCCATAGTGTGGGGCTTGTGCAGTTTTTATTATAAGTTTCTTATATTTGAAAAAACCCACTTTTTAACTAGGTACCTAGGTATATGTTTCAGATTGGCTTTTGTCTTTACTAGAATGCTAAAGAACACAGCATATCTTTATTTGTTTGGTGAGCATTTTAGGTTTTAATAAAAAAGATACATATTTCTTGATTTGATCATTCTTTGTACGTCAATCATTCTTTCTCTTTCTCTCTCACAAAACACACACACACACACACTTCTGTATCTCACTGTCTTTCTCTCTCTGAGATTTCTTCTCTCTCTCTCTCTGTTCAGAGTTGGTGTAAGATCCATTCATCAGCTGAGACGGATGGCCATTTGCCACTTGCCATTTAAAACAGTGTTTTCAAGTGTCTCAAATGTGTCTTTAGTGGTCATTTGGTTGTAAACATGGACAAACATAAAGTACATGACAAAAGGCTGACTACAACATAAGAGAATGGAAAATATGTCATGTTGTATAGAGATAATCCATAAATGAAATAAGCTGCTGTCCTCATTATTCAGTGAGTAACCAGAGGTGGGAGCAAGGCATGTGGCACTTGGTTGGTGGGGCCCTTTTGTCTTATTGTCTCTCTGAACATGATTTTTTTATTTATTTATTTTTTTTACTGTAAATCAGTATAGCATTTGTTATTTGTGTAATGTCTATCCATCAAGTACATTGTTCTACATAGCTGGTGGCAGAGCCCAACTGAGAAACTAATACAAAAATTCTCAGATCTGTGTAGCACTGTTGTAGTAACTGTGTGGAAGGTTTTGAAAAAGTTAGCTCAATACTAGAAAATCCTCTTCACCATTGCAAAAAAGTGTAATATGTTTAATTTCTATCTTTTAGTTCATATGTAAACACGTGAATTTATCCTAATTATTGGTGTCATTTATTGGTGAGGTGTGTTCTAACACATTTCCCCCCCATATTGTCCATCTTTGCAAGTAGTACAAATGCCATGGCAAATTGTCTAATTAGCAGTGACATGCATGACTGTCGGGACCTATATCCATTTATAAAAGACATAAGTCATCTGTCTAACTTTGAGGTCCTTTGATATTCCCAGCAGCACAAAAGACTACGTGTAGCATGTTCAATATAGGCCAAGAGCAGCCCTAGATTAGTCTGAGTAATTGTGTATATCAGTTTAAAATAGCAACAGCTTACAATGACTGGAAAATAAACTTAGTGTAGATAGTTTTAGATAGACAGAAACTGTTTTTGTCTTTTTTGCACCCTCATCTGTTGTAATCATACCTCATGCAGACATTATTGTCCTGCTACAACACTTAACTGGTAGATCCATGCATATAGTTTATTTGATACTCACAAAAGTAGGGGAAATCAGTGTTAGCTCCTTGTGTTGTGGCTATGGGGTTGGGAAATGCTGCCAGTGGCCATCTCTCCAATGGAAACAAACAGCAGGATTCCTTCACTGCCACTTATTCGTGCCAGGCCCCTAGTACACAAGCCAAGTATTTACTATTCATCCAAAATGAAGTGGTACACACTTCTGTATGACACTGGAGTACAAATTCCTTTCCTGCGGTGTACTGTCCAGCATTTTCTTGTCTTGTTCCAATACAGTTAAACTTTTTCAATTTCTGTGCTTTTTCCTGTCTTATCCTGTGCTGTTCCAGCACAGCTGTGGACCAAGTTAAAAAAAGTCTAAAATCACAGCAAAGTTATTGGTAACTTTTTTCTTATGGAATTAATGGCAGAGAAGGCAGATATTCAGCTAGCAGATAATGGACCATGGTATAAAAAAGCTAAGAAAATTAATATTACTTGTGTCATGTGAGTCATGAATGGGTCATACAACACTGCAAATGGGGAAGAATCGAATTTAGTGTTCTAATTTTCTAAATGAGTGCTTCTTGGGAATCCCTGCATTTGATGCTGCTGCAGAAGGAATTTCAAGGCCTCCACTTATTTATCCTTTTCTCTGCAAAGGAAGGATGACTGACTGGAGAGCCACACAGGGCTACGAGGAGCACTGTCTATCTGCAAATGTGTCATTTTCAAATACATTTAAGAATTCATATGCTTTGAGGTTTGAGATGAATGATGGAGGTAGTCGGGATGAGTGAAGAGGAATAGGTGAATGAGGGAGGGGTTTAGAATGATTAGGGGAAGGGGGTTGGGATGAATAGGAGAGTGTGTGATAACATGGACAGAGTAAGTAAAAGGTTGTTTACAGAAAAGAGAGAGAGTCTGATTGGGAGTGTCCACAGACTTTGAGTAAGTCTGAGTGAGAGTGTCTGTGATCCTTGGGAGAGAGCATCTGTGATGCTTCACAGGGAGAGACAGGGTTCTATGATGCTTCAGAATAAGAAAGAGAACATCTGCGATCGTTCAGAGGGAGAGGGAGGGATTCTGATGCTTCAGAGGGAGAGAGAGAGCATCTGTGATCCTACAGATGGAGAAAGAGCATCTTCTATGCTTCCAAGGGGGAGAAAGAGCATCCACGATCCTTCAGAGGCAGTCCAATTCCTCGGAGTCTGCAATGCTTCAGAGGGAGAAAGAGAGCATCTTGATTTACAAATGGGGTCATGAGAGAGACTCACAATCTCCTCTTTTGTTTTATTCATTATTTTACAAATTTTAAATGTTACTGAGAGCCACATTCAAACAAGCCACATTTAAATGAAGAGTTTTAGTCTTTTCACTATCTGGACACACTGTACTAGTGTAGGAATTGAGCAATAAAAAAATAGACAAAATCCCTGTTCATCTACCTGTGAGAAACTAGCGCTGAGTCCCATATCAAATCTTTATTGAGCATTCAAATCATAGAAAAGATTTAGCAAGCTTCAACTTCAAACCTTCAGCCTTCAGCCCTACTGAAATATCTGTTTTGTGTACCAGGCTTCTGGATTTTCTAGAATAGCAAATACTTTTGAATGTAAGGAGTTTTCAATTTTAGATGCAGATGCAACGGTGGAAGGTTTTAAAGAGAAACAGCTTGTCAGTCTGTTTCATTGTGCATAAAATCGCCAAACATTTAACAGTTCGACTTGGAAAGCTGATGGACAGGGATGCGAGTGTGTCGACAATGCCACTTGCGTTGCCATTGTTTCTGCAAGCACACACAGTGTCAAGCATCAAGTATAAACCAGGCTGCTCTGCTTCACGTCTGGTGTGTCACACCACCCTGGTGTGGATTATTTTCCTTTAACAACATGCCCCAGCCTGTTTTATTCCTTGCGCAGCTGTGGAAAAGGTCATCCCTGAACTTGGTTTCATCGGTACCCCTGCACTATTACAGTCTAGTCACAGTCTCCTAGACTGTATTTTTTAGTATCGTTCAAAGCTGGATGTGACGGTGGAAAGAGATGTGACCTTTCAACAACAAGTCCTGACTTTTCAAGAAATGCAAGTACACCTTTCCTGTTAGACGGTAAGTCAGTAATCAGCAATATGAATATATCAGCAATATCAAAATCCGCAGTGTGACAAGCCCAAAATGCTTTTAATTTAAATATATTATGAATGTGTTTTTAGAGAAATTGAAATAGTTCTTTATTTCTGTCATTTTTCACCTGTGATATTTTAGATCATTCCAAAAACAATATGGTTCATTTGAGCTGCCTTTGTGCAGCCTGAGAAATGAAAGAGGAGAGATGAAGCACAGATGAAGCAGACTGTTTCAGTAGCATGTTTCCCAAGTTATCGTGTGTTGATTGGGGAGATGTGAAGGAGATGTGAAGGTAGGGTGCACAGGTTGAATGTAACCTTTAAAAACTCCCTGAAGAAACATTTGTTTGTTGCATGTGGTAATTGACTAAAATGGACAAAAATATGATGAGTTTATCCTTGTTGACAGAAACTAGTCAGAGTAAAATGTAATGTATATAATGTAACCCTTTACACATAAGGTGTGAGTGTATGGTTGTTTAAATATTGGATCATGCCAATGTGCAGTGTTTTGTAAGGCTGCCTGGTTGTTGGTTTTGGGGTTGATTAAAACACTGTGCGAGGCTTTTATTATACTAATAAGGTCAGGACCTTCTTTAGATCCATAGTGGTAGAGCGGCTGAAGAAACTGCACTCGCTTGCCCCACAGCCACTTAGTTGTCAAACATGACTCTAATGTGACTGGCAGTCTCTTCTCATCCAGGCTCTCCAAAGCTTCTATTCCTTACAAGGCCCTGCTGCAGGAGCATGTACACTGCATGAGTTGATGCTGTTGTCCACGCCCCCTCTCACTCACCACCTCAAAGCAGCCTAGAGAGAAACAAGGGCAAGGGGAGGGAGGAGATCGAGCGAGCGAGCGAGCAAGAGAGAGAACTATTGAGGCACAGAGTGAGTAAGAGTGAAAGAAAAGAGGCAAAGTCTTTTAATAGACTAAGAGCAGTTTGACTGAACATGTTGTCCTTACTTGATTTGTAAAGGGTCATGTTGTTAGGGAAAGAATAAATGTGATGCATTATTTGCTAGGTTCTGGTCTACCTTTGTCCAGCTTGAAGGAATTGCCGTTTTTCTTGACATTTTAATAGCAAGCCAAGTGAAGGGAGGTGTTGGAGTTGTTTAGATTAAAGAGTCTTAAATGGGCACACATGGAAACACAAGGAGCTGAAGCTCCAACAATTCACCTTTTCACAAGCATGAAGCAAACTTGTCAACGTAGCCTTGCATATTTATGGTCTGAGATCGTAGTGATGTCGATATACAATGCTGGGTGGTCCAGCATGCGTTTGAGAGAGCCAGCAGTTTAAAAAGAATGTTTACGACCATATGTTCACCTAGGACTGTGTGAAGGGGTGAGAAAAGACAGTCGTATGGAAGTCAATAGCCCCATGTGACTGGTTTTGTTTTAGCTCTGCTCTCACCTTCACAAGGTTTCATCAATCTTAATATTCGTTGGCTTGTGGATATTTGCAACCTTTTAAGGTCTTTGTCTAAACCTTTTACTTTTTAGCAATAAAATTTCCAGTGGTGGTCATAATTCAAAATACAGTTTCTGCCAGAGTACATGACTGTCCGCATATATTATCTCTGTTAAGAGAAAATGTCACTATGTATTTTGTACCAATGTACTAGGACTGAACGCTAGGACAATGTGATGATATATTGCCAACAGCAAACATAATTGGTGCGAATCGTTGACAGATGATAATACTGCTCTTTTTGGATAGGGAAAAAGAGGTGTAATTTTAAATGGCTTTTTCAACAGGCTAATACTGTCCAAATATTACATTTTACTTACATTTACTTGTCCTACAAATCAGAAAACTAAAACTAGAGATTGGCATGATAAAATAGTATAGGGAGCAGACAGTTTAAATAAATTCTGCACAAAGTGCTTACATATGAAAAATTTAAAAAAAACAAGACGAAAGTGGTTTTAATTTGTTGACAACTAAAATTTAACAATATGAAAATAGTTTAATTGTGTAGTTCCTCGTCAGCGTCTTCTCTGCTTTCTGTTTCACATATCTGTGTTTACGAATGCGGAAGTGCAAATAGTAGAGTTTCAAAACGTCCGATGAGGTAGTGAATACTGCCAGTGAATACAGCTTGCGATCACTGCACTGCAAATAATCAGCTTTCACTAATTTCACCAATATACTTATGAGAAAGGAATGGCTTTGTGCTATTCGCCGGGATGAGGGTGAGCATTTTAAGAGGCAGCACACATGTCTGTAGCCAGCATTTCCAAGTCTGACTACTTGAAAACCACTGGCTGTAAACATCTAAACATGGGGCTACACCCATTTGATTCAAATGGACAGATATGTTGTCCAGCAAAATGTTTTTGACAAACTCAGAAGAGCCAGCAGTGGGTGTGTGGGACCAGCCTTTAATGGACTGTTCAAATTTGCTCTCATTCATACATTTCATTCTAAACAGTGTTTACAGTGGAACTACCAGATATGACAACACAGACATTGTGAAAAAGGTCCATTTTCATCAATAACAAGAAATCATAGGACTCCATATAGAGAGGAGTGTGTTCTGACTGTGGACTTCTGGCTTTTCTAGTTTTAAAGCCATGTTTAGACTAAAGCTTATATATAGTGTGTTATATTGGGGCACAGCTTTTGTGGCAGGAAAAAAAATAGTAGTGATATCAGTGAGAAGCAGGTTACTGAGAAAATCCTGCTGTAAACTGTCTTACACATACAAATGGGTGTATGGAGGGCTGGATGATGTAACCAGTTATTGCAATTTATTTTTACAAAAATATATCAATATAATTAGTTTTAAATATCACCCAGTCCTACAATGTACACCTCGTATTAAGATTAAAGGCATTTTTATTTCTTATATTTATGTTTGTCCTGCCTCTAAAGCAATAGTGTAGTCAGTAATATATATTTGTTTCTAGATGTGCTAGAACTGTAGCACAAAGTTACAAGTAGAACAACCAAATTAGGTTTAAAGCCCAAGCCTAAAATCATTGACTATTCACATTGTTACCACATGAGAAAAAAAATACATATATATATAGTTTATATACATACATATATATATATATATATATATATATATATATATATATATATATATATATATATATATATAGAGATGTGTGAAAAAATCTGAGACAC
>CM075020.1:19115702-19125769 GCA_037576675.1 Pangasius sanitwongsei | reverse complement strand
AAAATGCTCTGTAACGATGTTCTAATAATTTGCACCTGATGTGATACACCTGTAGGTCATTTTAGCCATTTTAAGTATAAATAAATGTGGGGGTGTCCTTACTTTTTCCTCACAAGAAATTGGATTTTTTAAAAATCACATTTTACAGATCATTTTAAAAAGACTTTTCTTTGGTTTTAGTTGTTTAGTTGTTTACTTGAATCTCCCAATATTGTTCAAATGAAGATCAAATGTCCATATATATATTTCTTTTTTTTTGTAATAGAGATGTGAGCAGGACTAATTTTTAAAATCCTGCTTTTTTAAATTCCCCAATGACATTTTTAAACTATTTCCCAAAATGTAGGCCTAAATAAACAAGTAGCCTACTTAAAAACCACCACGACCCTGACCAGGCAGTCAGGTAGTTAAGGATGAGTGACTATAAGATAACCAAGATCACCCAGCTCTATCAACTGACTGAGATTAAGAGACAGTAGCAGTGGTGGAAACAGGGCCAATGGCAGCATCTCATTCATCCAAAAATGAAAGCAGCATTTCATCATATGGCATTATGAGGATTATATACTGTATCAGAAAACACAGTATGTGATGTATTTTGAACATGTTTTCAAGCAATACAGTCAGTCAGTGTTCAGTCGTTTAAACCAATCCAGTCATGTACGATCAGGGGTTTCTTTAAGGAAGAAATTATTCTTCAAAATACCATGTAAAAGCATTCAGAGAGGCGTACTGCCTTAGTGTGAAATATGGATCTGTTCATGGTCTATAAATTGTCTATGTTTACTTCAGCATCCATTCACTCAGACTTTATATCAGTGAAGCTTATCTTTATTCATGTTCTTGTGTGTTTCTCACAGACATGTTAAATGCCTGTGATATGACATTAACATTAAAAAAAAGTATTATTATTATTATTATTAATAATAATAATAATAAATGTGTAACTAAAGGTGCAAGATTTTTAGTAGCACCCTTTAGAGCATCACATAGAGAGGAAAAGCAGTGGTCCATGTACTCGTACTTGTCATTCTATTTTCGTGTCAGTAACAGAAATCTAAAAATAAACATGAATGATTATTTCATTACTGTTTCAAGATCCAGGCAAGAGAAACAAAAAAGTTGAAAGTTATTTTTCATTTTTATTGCCATAAATAGCAGATACAATAATAATAATAAGAAGAAGAAGAAGAAGACTTGTGCTTCTTTTGCTCAAAAAATGAAACTGTAAACAAACTAAAACAGAAAAATTGTCTGTTTAACTGAAACCTGTAGTTGTCACTGTTGGGCCATAAATCATTAGATCAAAGCCAGTCAATATGCCAAAGACTCTTAGCTAGCTTTAGGTATGGCTTTGGAACCGTATTCGGAAACGACAGTACACAACGCGAGAAGCTGATTGTCCTCTACACCAATATCAGAGATTATGTTGCAGGATTGTGGCAAAGCAAAAGGCTGTGCCTCAAAGAATATAAGGTGTTTTTGTGCTGCCCTTACGGGTACAAAAATTCCTGATGTCCTATATAAAGCATGCAAAAAGTGTCAGAATGAAAAGCATCACTATGCTTATTAATCATTCAAAACAATGTGTTAGCATTCCAGCTAGTAAGAAGAATTTATTGACTGGGTTAAACAAGAGTGTTCCCTCCCTTTCTTATGTCACTTTATTTGTTGAACCATCTTATTATAACCTCCCTGAAGGGTTGTCCCTGTCCAACTACATAGCTTCTAGCCCAACACAGTCTTCCTTCAAGGTTTCCATTCTTGTGGAAAACCTACAGAGCATGACATTAAAATCCCTGCTAGTAGAAGCATAGCTGTACTGTCTGTGCTCACGTTCCTGCCCCCTTTGTCATCTGCCATGTCCTCATTGACACACATTTTACTGACTGTCATTTTATTATTATCACTTGCCACATGTCAGTTTTTATCACTATTTACTTCTTCATTAGTTTTCGATCTCTGTGCTTTTATCCGAGGAGATTTGCGTGAGGTGTAGGAATGGAGATGATTGCAGCGCAGCTCATTGCTTATTGTTCTCTGTGTAATTGTTCCTGCTGCTTTCAGGTCGTCCTGCAACTCTTTTCGAGTGACTGCTGGCTTCTCTCTTATCTTCATTGTTATTAGTCTGAGAGCGTGTTGTGTAATCTTGTGTGGTGCACCTTTCCGGAGATGATGCGTTATGGTTCGCTCTGTAGCTTTTTCCAGTCAAGTGTTGTTTAATAATGTTGTCCCTGAGAACTTCAGGAAGCTCCTTCACCTTCACCATGATTGCTACATGTTGCATGAAATATTCCCAACCAGTGGCAGTGTCTTTTAAAATGGCACCAGGTGCAACATTTCTGCAGCATTTCATCTTAGCATTTTAGCATTTTACATTTTAGCATTTATATCTAGAGCTTGATTTTTTAATATGTGACACTTATATACAGTACACACACACACACACGCTTTATTAGGAACACCTGTACACCTACTCATTCATGCAGTTATCTAATCAGACAATCATTTGGCAGCAGTGTATTTCTATAACTGCTGATCTCCTGGGATTTTCACGCACAACAATCTCTAGAGTTTACTCAGAATGGCGCAACAAAGAAAAACATCCAGAGAGCGGAGGTTCTGCAGACGGAAACGCCTTGTTGATGACAGAGAGGTCAACGGAGAATGAACGGACTGGTTCAAGCTGACAGAAAGGCTACAGTAACTCAAATAACCACTTTGTACAATTGTGGTGAGAAGAAAAGCATCTCAGAATGCACACCACATCGAACCTTGAGGCGGATGGGCTACAGCAGCAGAAGACCATGCTGGGTTCAACTTCTGTCAGCCAGGAACAGAAAGCAGAGGCTGCAGTGGGCACAGACTCACCAACACTGGACAGCTGAAGACTGGAGAACCGTAGGCCGGTCTGATGAATCTCCATTTCTGCTGAGGAACACAGATGGTAGCGTCAGAATTTGGCACCAACAGCATGAATCTATGAACCCAACCTGCCTTGTGTCAGCAGTCCAGGCTGGTGGGGGTGGTGTAATGGTGTGGGGTATTTTTTTTTATTGGCACACTTTGGGCTTGTTAATACCAATCAATCACAGCGTGAATGCCACAGACTATTTGAGTATTGTTGCTGACCATGTGCAGCCCTTCATGGTCACAATGTAGCACAATTTACCATTAACGAAAAATATTACTTTATTGACCAGTGGTGTTAGCATTATTTAGCTAAGATGTGTACTTTGTTAGCTGTCTAATTTTCTCAGATAAAATGGATATTAAAGAGAACTGGGTAAGATTTCGCAAACTACATGAATCCTGTGTTTCTTTTTTGAACACAACTACTGTAGCTGTGATTTGCTAGAAAACAATGGTTCCACAGTAGCGGCTGTATGAATTCGAGGCTAGCAGCAGGTAATGATACAATCCCCAGTGTCAGTGTGCTTAAACAGCTACATTTAAACAGCAACTTTTTTCATGACAGACATGCATTATTGCATAAAAGGAGGTGTAGAAAAGATCTGACCAAGACCAAGAGGGGGCACTACAGTTCGAAGGCAGAATACAGTGCTTTCTCTGTGTATTACTGAGTTTGCATTATACAGCTGATAGAGTTTGGCTGAAAGATGTGAAAGATTATGTAATATAAGGTGGTAAGGCCCTGTTGGTGAAGTCTTGATCCAGAAAGAAATCAAGGGAGAAAATAAGGATCAGCCTTATCTTGTATAAATGAATTATTTATGACAGTCAACTCACTTTTTATCAGCATTGACAATTTCAGTAAACTATTTTTTGTTATAATCTGCCCTCTGTTATCCCATATTACAGGGCTGTGTGTGTTGTGCACAAGCAACCCAGTGGTGCATGTATTATTTGGTTCATTTGTTTTCCAATTGCAGCTATTTGGCTACAGCGCTGGCTGACAGTACCAGGTCACATAGTGTTCCAGTGAACTGACAGGACTGAGACTGGCTATATCAACACAAATATTACAGATAAATTATTTATTACTGCACACAGTAAACTCCAGCCAGACTAGCATTTAGTTGACTCTCTCTTACTTGGTTCAAGTGGAGAAAAATGTTGTTAGGATAAGCTCCTATGCCAGCCCTCCTCTTTCTCGTCGATGTTGCTGTGACATTATTGGTGTGAAGTTATTTCAACATTGCAGCACAGGTCAAAAGTTGCTCTAGATAGCTAAAAGACACCACGTGTGTGCTCCTTCCTCCATTTTTGACTGAGTTGAATATGTACAAATTGTGATAATGCTTTGGGTGGTGTGTGTGTGTGTGTGTGTGTGTGTGTGTGGAGGGGGATTCTCTTCCAAACTCTTCTTCTGTCTTCCTCTCTTAATTTTAGTTTAATATTATAATGATTTTATTTAATTGATGTTTTGGCCTAAAAAATACCATAACTGGGCTTGTCCTAATTTATTTTTCATACTGTATATTTATGTATGTATGTATGTATTTATTTATATTTTTTATTTCAGTATTTAGAATGGTAAATTCCATACTCCATTAGAATTCCACTGAGCTAATAATGATTATATGAATATATCTAAATGAAATGGATTAGCTTAGCCTTCAGCAGTTTCTTAAACCAAGGTAGAAGTCCAGAAATTGCAGCATATTTTAAAGGATTTGCAAATGTATAAATAATTTGTTTGTGATATCATGATATTGGCTAGCAAAAGCAGTGACATATTATTGTTTCCACACAGCACATGCAAATATGGCATCATTTGGATATAAAATGCTAGCCACTGTAGAAGATCAAGACCAAGAGCCTAATGTAGGCCAGAGCATATGCATTAAGCTAAACCTCTTTATCAGGATGTCTTTCAGCTGTCAGGAGGAATAGGTTTGAACAGAGCATATCAGAGTCAGACACACATCAAGCATTAGGAAGCCCATGTGGCTGAGTGCTGATAGAAGGGACAATAGGACCCAGTGTATTTCTGTGGTCCTGTGGTGTGATATATTGTTTTTGTTGTTGTTTTTGTTGTTTTGTATGGCTCATTATAACCATTTTTCTAATATATATACTTATAATAGACAAGTAGAAAGCATTTGTAACTAGGAGTAAGACTGAGGATTTAGGTGTGGATTCATGTACTGGAGTTTATTTGAAAACTCATTAACATTATCCAACGCTTGAAATCAGGAAACAGGCAAGGGTCACACACAAAAGATTGAAGACACACAATCAAGATTCAGGGATAATCCAGAACGATATATGGCAGGGAAAAAAGGTCAGGTCCTGGGCATAGACAGGCCTTTGACTTTGGAAAGATTCTGCAAAGACATGTAAAACGTGCCTGGTTTATATACTTTAAGAACCAGGAAGTAAAATCATACAAATTCAGGAGACTAAGACCTCTGGTGGCTGGGAGGAGTACTGCCCTTAACTGATATGGTCACTGTAGTGTACGGTACATGGTTTAACTCTCGTAATATTATGAAAAGGCTAATAAACCTGGGACTTGGCTTTTTCAAAGGAAGTCCTTGTCAGAGGTCAGAGGTCGACAGTCAAATGTGGGTTTGGGCTGTGATGCCTGATGTAATTGGTGTTTTGGTGATGAATGGCACATTGAAGACAGACATGAATGGTTTCCCCGGTGTGTTTACTCCTCTGCATTCACTTATCCACCACCAGGACCATGGACGGTTCACCAGGGGTGGCTGATACCCTAGGACTCAGTGGAAGCACATGATAGAAATCTGACTGAGGGCCATGACAGTTGGGCCCAGAGCAGGTTGTCAGTTTTAATGGATTGTTGGATGTACTGGTTGAGAGAGAGAGAGAGACCCTCAGGTGAGTTCTGACTTGGAGGAAGTGTTGATACAATGGCAGTAAACATTTTTTTATGGTGTTTTCTCTTAGCTTTCAGTGGCCAGAAAGCATATTCAGCAGTGGAGTTCTTTCCTTGATTTCGACTCAGAAGTTGCTTCCTTGTCTCTTTTTTTTATGAACTGTGGCATAAGTGATTTCTCTTTCTCCCTTTCTTACTTTCTCACTTAACATTACGCCGCATCAATCAGCGTTTGCATCAGCCCTGAAATTCATCACTACTGAGGTGCTGATTAACACTAAGCAGTCGTTTAGCTCACACTTTCTTCTTTTGTTTTCTCTCTCTCTCTCTCTCTCTCTCTCTCTATCCCTGCAGTCCTCAGGCACCAGTGTTATGGTGGACATTGCAGTGATGGGTGAAGCCCATGGACTAATCTCAGACCTCCTGGCTGACCCATCACTGCCTCCCAACACCTGCAGCTCATTGAGAGCTGTTAGTAAACTGCTCAATACCCAACTCACATTTCAGCCCCTGCACCACCGGTCACGCATCAACCCTCTGCTGGTTTCCACCGATGGATACCCCTGCACTGACTTTGAGGAGGGTCTTGAGAAGAGTGATAGACTGGCTATCCCTAAGGTAGGAGCTCATTCTGTACTTTAGTAAATACAGCATCTTGAAGTGGCTGAGCTCTGTATGCATCAAAGAATCTGAAATGCAGTAGAAAAAACACTGTTTTTCTATGGCACTGCATTTATTTTGTAAATGATAGTTTCCGTCTTGGTGGAAATAGTTACAATGTTTACAGTTGGGGGCTCCTGAGTGCCTGAAAATGAACAGTGATTGCCCTGTCATCACAGCAATATTGGCCAATCATGGGCATCTGTGAGCTCATGAAGCCCAGAAGAGGGCAGTTGGTGCTTTCCTCTGATCAGCAGTTTGAAAAGAAGTGGTTGGCTGGCTTCATATGTCTCTGAGGAAGCACGGATTAGCCTTCACCCTCCCTGACTGGTAGCTGTCGTGTCATAGGGGAGAGCTGGCTGGTGGTTAGGAATTTGAAGATGACCAAATTGGGAGCAAAATGGGGAAAAAAACGCAGCTACAGCTAACTTACACCACCTCTCTCAGACAAGCACATGCACACACATACATGTCCCATTTCTCATCAAAGAAATAGTATAGTCTCTAATGAACCAGACAGTGACATACATTCTCAGAGAAGCTAGAGCTGGTGTGTAGAAAAGAATTCAGACACTTAAAAAGCTTTTACCAGGAAAAACGCACATAAAGTACAGCATGACCAAACGGCTCTCAAGCTCTGGTCCCATGCTACAGTAAAATTAGCAAACAAAGATGTTTATTAAACCCCTTTCATTAAACCAGGCCTTTAAGTATGTCACACAACACGGAACACTGATCTTAAACAGACCACTGCTAGTCATCCGGCTTCCCAGAGTCCTCCGACAGTTGAGCTTTTAAATCTAGGATGAATTTAAGGTGATGTTTTGGCAGTCGGAGTGAAGAAAAACATGAACAAGCCTGGTTTCCTAAGAACTGTTTTATCTGTCATCTCTGCAGCTGTGTCAACATGGACATCTTGGAAGGAGACAGGGTGAAAATTTGGAATCGGTGTACTTGAGAACTACAGTAATGCTAACACAATTCACCAAAAGTTGCAAAGAGCAGAAGCTGTTTTTACAGTCCAGTTGCAGACCTGTGTGGCTTACATCTTGAAATGTGAAATGCAGGTAGCACTACAAAAGAAGTGTTTCTTGAGCTACGTACTCCAAGTGTTTATTCATTCAAGCAAATAATTTCAAAAAATAACATTGAATTGACTCGTAGTACATTGGCCTACTACTCAGCGTTTTCACACTGACCAACAAATATACTGAAAAAAGTAAAGTTGATGGCGCACAATGACAGAGAGATGAGAGGTGACATTCAAATATTCTATATTCAAAATTATTATTATTATTATTATTATTATTATTATTATTATTGTTATATGCTATATTTAAAAAATACTATAAAGAGCAGTAAACAGTAATAAATGAAACAAAGTTGATATTTACCAGTAAAGCTGGCAGGCTTTACTGAGCATCTTGCAGAAGCAGCCGCAGTTCTTCTGGAGACTTTGACTGTTGACTCGCTTCTTATTTCTGCAGCGAAACCCAGCAGCCTTCATTCTGTTTTTATCTGAAAAGTGTCTCTTATGGAATCTGCTGCTTTCTTTACTGACATACAAACATTTTTCTGTAACATTTCATTTTTTGCTGGAAAACTAATGTTTGGAATCACTTGGTATAATAAATTACTAGTGATCATTTTATTTATTCCTTTTTCCATCGAAATTGCTTACTAGATACATATACAGATATGTACTTTAAAATGTAATGTAATAAAACTTAATGTTCTTGTAATGTAGTAGATATTATAAAGCCCTAAATGACATGAAATTTGTGGTGAGGGAGTGTTATCAATGCTAATCCAATGGAGTGAGGAAAACTTATTTTTGCCATTAATTTCGCATTTATATCAACATAAAAGTTCAATTCGCCCGTAATTACAAATGTGACAAATTATAGTAATTTGGCATCCTTGTTGGCATCAAGAGTGGAATCATACTAATGCCCCTGGAGAACAGAAGTATAAAGGCATGAATTGGATTTTTTTAGAAACTCTGAAATTTCTGTATATACATAATGCATCTCAAGGCTTAAAATTCTTTTATCATCTGCCTCAATATTGTGAAAAGACACAATAATTAGACAGAATTTAGATATTAGATCAATTGTTGCATTCTAACTTGGCTGGACTTCCTGGTGTATTTATTTCAAAGAAAAGGCCTCCTTGCCCTGTACACCTTTAGACTATTGCAATATATCAGAGCATGCATTCACAATAAAATACATTAATTCATTCTTTACCACTATTGACTAATTAATGATGATTTTATCAAACGTGCAACCTTGGATTGGACTGGATTCGTATGCAGAACTGCTTACAGTCTTTGAGAACCAGGGAGCAGGAACACATGGAGTGAGAGACTGTGTACATACATACATATCCCATTTGAACTGGATTAATATCAGTCAATTTTACCACATGCATAGTACTCCCCTGTTATTTTACTGGATACATCATTTAGAATACTAATACCCTGTATAATATACATATCTTTTGCGATATCTCACAACCTAGGTCTCAAAGTTTCAATCTCTGTGAGTTTTAGATGTATGGGAGGCATGACAGGAATAAAAATAATATCCTTGCTATAATATCTGTAATATTAATATATGATGAGGATATTGGGAGTTGTCTGGAACTGGGATTATGGTTGGAGACATAAATGTGACAAATAAGAAATTTTTAAAAATGTATAAAATTCAAGTCAATTTAATTTTATTTGTGTAGTGCTTTTAACAATGGACATTGTCACAGAGCAGCTTTACAGAAATATATAAATTCAGGACATAAATTGTAAATGTTTGAATTTATCCCTAATGAGAGAGCCAGAGGTGACGGTGGTGATGAAAAACTCCCTGAGACGATATGAGGAAGAAATCTTGAGAGGAATCAGACTCAAAAGGGAACCATCCTCATCTGGGTGACACGCGATAGTGCGATTATAAATAAATCCCTTCTATAACTGTGTACTACATGGGCAAATCATACAATTGTTTAACCAGGAAAATTCACTATAGTTTTCACTTGAAGTCTATTTTGTTGAGGTTTTCAAGTTTCCACTGATGGAGACTTGAGTGCAAAACTGTTCATGGGAATTGCAGTTCTAAAGCCATCGTAGCAAAACTGTTCGTATCAATTGAAGTCCAAAGCCATCTTCATGGTCCTAAATAGTACCATCCTCAGTAATCTCAGTGATCTTCAGGCTGTCTGTGTGGGCCATCCTCAGTAGCTGAGAGTGGTTTCCAAATGATGAGAACTCCAACCAGAAATAGGGCATCAGGATGGATATGTAGCTTGAAAGAGAGAGAGAGACAGAGATCGAGGGGAGAGGGAGAAAGAGAGATTGTTAGGTATGCTAATTGTGATGAAATGGTTAAGGACAATGTACATTGTGTGCATAGTGCAAGCAGGGACTCTGGCAAGATTAGCTATGACAGCATAAATAAAAGGGAGAACCAGAAGCTAACACAGACATGAGGGCGTCCTGGGACATAAAGCGGCCAGCCACTCCACCGTCGACAAACCTGAGTGAACGTGTGAGAGTGGGGGGGAGACAGCATCCAAACATCCCAGTTCACCACAACACTCT
>CM075020.1:19095607-19115602 GCA_037576675.1 Pangasius sanitwongsei | reverse complement strand
AAAAACTATTCACAAAAGGCTTGACTAAACAAATATATTTTCAGCCTAGACTTAAACACTGAGACTGTGTCTGAGCCCCGAACCCCCGGGCTTTGTAAGAGAAAGCTCTACCCCTGCTGTAGCCTTCACTATTCGAGGTACCAACAAAGAGCCTGCACCTTTTGATTGAAGTAGGCGTGCAAGCCCATTCAGTGCTTTATAGATCAATAATAATATTTTATAATCAATGTGAAATTTGATTGAGAGCCAATGCAGTGTGGATAAGATAGGGGTGATGTGGTCATATCTTCTGATTCTAGTAAGGACTCTTGCTGCTGCATTCAGGACCAACTAGAGCCTGTTTATGCTCCTACTGGAACATCCAGACAGTAAGGCATTACAATAATCCAACCTAGAGGTAACAAAAGTATGAACTAGTTTTTCTGTATTGGTTTCTATATTGTACTGACATATTTCTTATTGTAGCAATATTTCTGAGATAAAAGGAGGCTATCCTAGTTATATTATCTACATGACCTTCTAATGAAAGACACATTCCTCAACTTTATTAAACTGATGTCTGTCATCTGGCTTTGCTGAAACATACAACTGTGTGTCATCAGCATAACGGTGGAACCTAATACCATGTTTATATATAAAAGCAGTGGGCCTAAAACAGAGCCTTGTGGAACACCAAACTTTACCTTAGTATGCGTAGAGAAGTCACCATTTATATCTACAAACTGATAACGATCAGTCAAATAAGACCTGAGCCAGGACAATGCCAACAACATTTTCTAGTCTATCGAGGAGAATAGCATGATCAATGGTATCAAAAGGTCAAGCAACACAAGCAAGGAGACACAACCCTGATCAGAGGCCAGTAGTAGGTCGTTTACCACTTTAACCAGCGCTGTCTCTGTGCTATGATGAGGCCTAAATCCTGACTGATACATTTCATGAATGTTATTCCTATGTAGGTATGAGCATAGCTGCTGTGCTACAACCTTTTCTAGGATTTTGGAGATAAAGGGGAGGTTTGATATTGGCCTATAGTTGGAATACAGTTATTTTTAGAAGAGATTTGATTGCTTCTTACATGTAGGTAAGGGATCTAGTACACAAGTTGATCATTTTGATGAGGAAATTAGTGAAATTATTTCAGTGTCTCGAAGGGGAGTAAAACATTCTAATGGCTGATCTGATATTGTTATATTATTATCTACAGGGTTAGTTATAGTCAGAATTCTTTGCCTGATATTTTAAATTTTGTCATTGAAAAAATTCATGAAGTCATCGCTACTACATATTGATGGTGTGTCTGCTTCTGTTGTGGTCTTATTCCTAGTTAATTTTGCTACAGTATTAAATAAGAATCTAGGATTATTTTTGTGATCTTCTATTAGGGTGGAGAGATACGTTGATCTAGCCGCATCAAGAGCTTTTCTATAGTTCAGGAGGCTCTCCTTCCTTCTATGCTGATTGAAATACTACCAATTTAGTTTACTTTTACTTTCTAATTTTTGAGTGACCTGTTTTAAGGTGCGTGTGATCGTTATACCAGGTTGTTAGTTTTTTCACTCTAATAATTTTTTGTTTAAGTGGAGCTACATTATCTAGCATATAGCGGAACATTGACTCTAAGCAGTTGCCTGATCAAGTTCTTCGGGATCAGACGATGATCTAATCATAGTTTATAACTCTGCTACTGCAGTAGCTGATTTGATCATACATTTTCTATATTTATTTCACTGTATATTTTTGTATATTGTGATTGTATATTTTCTATATTTATTCCAAATATTAAATCAAGAGTGTGACCACCATTATGAGTGGGTCCTATTATATTCTGATTGACCCCTACTGAATCTAGAATGGACACAACCACTGTTCTCAGAGGGTCTTCCGGATTATCAAAATGAATATTAAAGTCTCCAACAATTAATGCTTTGTCTAAAGAAACAACCAGGTTTGAGCTGAAATCTGAAAATTCACATAGGAATTCAGAATATGGTCCCATGGGTCTGTAAATAATAAGTTGTGGAATCGACTGGGTAGACAATTTTTGTGGCTACGTATATTATTTTAGTATAAAGAACTTCAAATGCATTGAATTTATGACTAGGTTTTTGTATGACGTCTAGATTATTAGTATAAATAACTGCGACACCTCCTTCTCTGCCAGTTAGACAGGGCTGACGTATGTAACTGTACCCAGGAGGACTAGCTTCATTTAATGCTACAAACTCATTTGGTTTAATCCACGTTTCTGTTAAACACAGTAAGGATGATATTATCCTAATATTTATGATTGTCAGTTTGTCCAATTGCTTTTGAGCCTGTACAAATGGAGGGACTCTGTAAAAAATGGCAGCAATTCCTAAACGGTTAATGCAATATTGTTGTTAAACGCTTTGAATTAAAGCTGAAAGGCTCACTTCAATCACATCTTGATTGCTTTATTTCAAATCCATTGTGGTGGTATATAGAGGCAAAATTACCAAAATTGTATAACTATCCAAATACTTATTGACCTGACTGTCTGTGTGTGTGTATATATACACACACACACACACACACACACAGCTACACACCCTTCTTAAAATGGCAGGTCTTTGTGAAGTAAAAAATTAAACTAAGATAAATGATGTCGGAACTTTTTTAACCCTTACTGTGAAATTACAACATATAATTAAGTGAAAAATAATCAGAAACATTTTATGGAAAAATAGGGAAAAAAACACACCCTTTTATAATTGAGGATGTGGCTGTGTTCAGAATGAACCAATCACATTCAATCTCATGTTCAAAAGTAATTATCATACAGCTGTCATCAATTAAATTATTCTGATTAACCCCAAATAAAGACCAGCTGCTTCTGTAGGATTTTCTTCACATCTTCTTGGTTTCATCTGACTGCTGAAGCCATGGTCTGCAAAGAGCTTACAAAGTCTGTACAGGGTCTCACTGTCGAAAGATATCGATCAGGAAAGAGGAACAAAAATTTCCAAAACATTAGATGTACCATGGAACACCGTGAAGGCCATCATCAACAAGTGGAGAAAATGGAGCACCACAGTGACATCACCAAGAACAGGACGTCCCTCCAAAATTTATAAAAGGACAAGACAAAAATGTAACAGGGAGGCTGCCAAGAGACCTACGGCAACATTAGAGGAGCTGCAGGAATATCTGACAAGTACTGATTACTCTGCATGTGACAACAATCTCTCATATTCTTCACATGTCTGGGCTGTGGGGTAGGCGGCTAGACGAAGCCTTTTCTCATCCAAGCTCAACTAAATCACCCCACACCATGTGGCAAAATGTGTTATGGTCTGATGAGACCAATTCCAAAAGGTGCAATAATTCCATAATTCCAGAAGGTATGTTTGGTGCAAAAAAAAAGCACATAACCAGAAGAACACCATACCCACGGTGAAGCATGGTGGTGGCAGCATCATGCTTTCGGTCTGCTTTTATTTAGCCAGAACTGGGGCTTTTATCAAAGTGAAAAGCTACAAATAAAAGTCGATTTTAGTGCAAAACCTTCAGGTGTCTGCTAGTAAGCTGAGGATGAAAAGGAATTTCCTCTTTTGGCATGACAGTGACCCAATGCATACATCCAAATCAACAAAGGAACGGCTTAACCAAAAGAAGATCAGTGTTTTTGAATGGCCGAGCCAGAGCCCAGACCTGAATCCAACTAAAAATCTAAAAATCTGTGGGGTGACCTGAAGCTGCTGTGCACAGGAGATGCTCTTACAATTTGATGGATCTAGAATGTTTCTGCAAGAAAGAGTGAGAAAATATTGCCAAGTCAAGACATGCTGATAGACTCTTACGCAAAAAGACTGAGTTGTGTAATAAAATCAAAAGGTGCTTCAACAGTGTATTAGTTTAAGTGTATTTGTATTAGTATTAGTACATATAGTCTAAATAATCTATTTATATAGCACTTTTAACAATACACATTGTAACAAAGCATCTTCACAGAAATCCAGTAAAATAAATTACAAAATTTTAAATGAATAAAATTTAAAATATATCCCTATTGAGTAAACCAGAGGTGATGGTGGTGACAAGAGGAAGAAACCTTGAGAAGAACCAGACACAAAAGGGAACCCATCCTCATCTGGGTGACACTGGATAATGCGAGTATAAATAGTATCAGGATGGATCAGGCAGAGCCCTGGCCTCAACCCCACTGAACATCTTTGGGAGGAACTGGAACACCAACTGCACCCCAGACCTCCTCACCAACATCAGCGCCTGACCTCACTAATGCTCTTGTAGCTGAATGAACACAAATCCCCACAGCCACGCTCCAACATCTAGTGGAAAGCTTCCCACTTATTAACTTATTATTACAGAACTTATTATGACAGCAAAGGGGAATACTTTATACTCTATATTATAGCTACAACGTAATGTCCAAAAGTCTGTTCATGAACAATATTCAATGTGTGAGGAGCATCAAAACCTTGGCAAGGTAGCAACAAGAAAGATAAAATCACCATTTAGGAAAGTTGATAGCAATATAATGAATGCACACTTTTGAAAAACTGGTTTGTAAAAAGGAAATTTCCCCAGATTGATGTCCTGCAGCAGCCCTCCTGCTAAACACAAAGCCATGTATCCTGTCACCCAGCCGAAATGGTGTTGACTGCTGACTGATCATATACATTACAAATATCATACATATCCATCAAAAAGTGTTTGGTGAAATGTTCACCATGTAATAGGATAAAAATCATTTGTATGGCCATCTTTTTAATTCTGCTTAAGTGTGCCAGACCCCAGTTGTGGAGAGTCTCATGTTTTGCATACACATTTTAGTATTCTACCTCATTTCACACAACTGATTAATCTCTTAGCATAGGTGTTGTGGTTTAAATTCAGTGTGTTAGATGAGGAGAAACATGCCCTCCATAACCTGAATTTCTTGCACTAAAATAAGTTTGTTGTGTAAAATGCATCCTACGTATACCTTTTTTCATTTCATTCAGGCTTTCATTTGTTCATCAACCTCCCTGGAGGAACAGGAGCAGGTCAGAAGTTAAGAACTTTGTTAGATGTACTAAGCAACTGCTGGATAAGTTTCACTTGTTTCTCTTCCAGCAGCGTTTGCGTTTGCGTTCTGGGCCTCCTCGGCGCATTTCCTCTTCCTGGACAACTACCACCTCTGCCACAGGGCTTCCCACCATTGAGCCAAGCCTGGTCAGGCGAGACCACAGTTCCACCATCAACAAACCCGTTCATGACAATCCCTCCTGCAGGTACTACACTAAGTACAGTTCACGAATTAAGATATGTTATTTAGCAGAATGTGGCTCACTGGTAGTGTGGCAGTGTGAAAATATGAGGCAAAATGTATACAGTACAGATATAGAATTTACAATGCATTGCATGTTACACAACATTTCCTTTAAAGTAAGATGTTTCAGACAAAAGTCCTTTGACAGCTGTGCAGGCAAAGTTACTGTAAATGTACCTATATGAAATGTCCTGTTGCAGTCTTCAGCAAAAGGGACACGACATTCACTTGTTTTCTATATAAAACAAGTAAAAGCTCCTTTTACTATACAACTAATGCCTCAATACCACATGCTTTTTCTGCTCTCCTGTTCTGGTAAATGCAATGGGCTTCACTCAGGAACTTCAGGACAGAAGTCTCTCACTTCTTTACAGAAGGCTTCTATGGTGGTTTTAGTTCATGTTCTCTGCCTTTCACCTTGTGCTCTTGAAAAACAGATATGATCCAGAGTGTCTTTTCCCAAGCACTGTGCATATTCAGGCATCTTTTATTTCCCAGGTTGGGAGGTTTGACTTACTGCCTGGAGGAATCCAATACATGGAATTGTCATTCCATATGTCTGATCAGGAGTGTTTCTTGCCATTATCTTCAGTCACATAGCCTTACTCATTGGTGCATTATGGACATAGTTTTACTGACAATCTCATTTGATATTACCCTCATTACCTGATTCTCCTACTGAATCAGCCTTTACTTCTGTTTCCCCTTGTTTTGGTCATGATATGGGCCCATAATTCCAGCCTTATTCTCCCATATGTTACTATCATATAAGACTTCTGCTTGCAACTACCTTTGGTCCTTACTGACCATAAAGGGCTATTAAATCTACTAGGCAAGCCCAAGGTGGAAAATATTTCCAATGTTTAAAAAAAAAAAAAAAAAAAGAATGTCTACCAAATTGATGATGATACAGACGAGACTCATATTTTAAAGTGTTTATATTAATGGCTAAAGTCGCCAAGTTAAGGGAAATAAAGAAATCTGCAAGGAGATGTTCTCTTCCACAATTTGTAGGAAGACCATCTTAAACAGTTGTGACTAAGATTTAGATCCAGGAATTGGATCCAAATCCAGGTTTTATTTCAGATGTGCCAAAGTCAAACTCCAGACACATGTCCTAAGTAAAAGGCCATTCTTCTATTCCATGGTGTATCTGCTAATCTGCTAAAGGTCCAATCGGTGCACACACTTAATATTTTCATGGCCGTTGATGGAGGTGGTAACCTGACAAGAACAGCCTTCTTGTCAAAAGGGGTTGGGTTAGCTTAGTCATGCTGCTGTGATATCCAGACAAATCAGCTCCTCTCATTCCCTTCAGTAAACCAAGCATGTGCTGGTAGTTTAGTGCAGTAGCTACTAAAGAGTTGTACGTTCTAATTTGTTATGGATAAAATATGGCTGGTTGAAGTAGTTTATTTATGTTGAAATGTGGTGACATAAATACTTTACAGCCACAAAAGTGGGTTGTAAGAAATGGGACAGAGGTCAGAAAATACCATTTGGCCTTGCATCTGCACTAACGGAGGCACCAACATAAAGGCAGTTTCAGACCCTGAGCAGATTCTGAGTGCCAAACCACCCACATCAACACAGTCACATTCATTTTTGACCACAAAAATAGTAACTGAGTAAGACCAGGAACACCGTTTTCACCCAACCAAATTAGCAGTACACTGCAGATATGCCACTAGGTTACACCTGCATGCAGAAAAATAGAATTTATAAACTTCTATACTTCTTTTTTTTCTAAGCGTGTTTGTATTTTTATTTTTCTGAGTTTTATTTCACTGCATGGAATATCAAACAAGACTATTCAGTAAAAAAATAAGCTTAACTCATTTTATTATGTACTGTTTCTCTACAACCTTCTTTCTTTCCTCTGCCCTCACTTAGAAGGATGAACCAGTGATGCCCTGTTCAGTAATACTACATTTAGTGTGAAGGCAAAACATGGAGTCAGAGATTTGCATGTTGTTGGTACTTGTCTTGCTGAAAGCTGCATGTTCAGGCTGTTTTTACTGTGTGTGTGTGTGTGTGTGATGATCATTGATCATTCATTAAAAAAATGCCTAGGTCAGAGCAGTTTTTCAGTATAAACCGAGCTCATCTACTGTATGTGTTGATGTTTGTGCGTGTGCGACAATGTGTGACACTGTCACAGGTTAAAGTTACTGACATTCTGTAATCTTGTAGCACTACAAATTGCCTGTTATAACACTTAATTCATTGGGTACTATGTATATGTGTGTCTGACTGTCACTTTTGATTTGGTTTTCCTCAGTTAGTAGCATGGTGAACGGTCATTTGTGGAACTCTTGTGTGTTGCTCACTGTCTCCGATTGCAGGTCCATGTCTGCCTCCCATATCACCTCAGCCCCCAACTACCTCTACAACAAAGTCAGGCAAGGTAACCATTGTGTATGTGTGCATGTGTGTGTGTGTGTGGGTGTGTGTTATATTTAAGACAGTGTGTTCATTTGATCAGTAGGTTACCACCCCTTCAGCAACTCACCAATGGCCTCACCTTGCCACTCGCCTCCGGTCCAGGGAACCTCAGTGAACAGCCCCACCAATAAGGTGCCCTCAATGGACCTGCCTGATTCTGGGGCCCTTCAGGGCAATTACCTCTCACCAGGGTCCTCTCCCCGAGCCTTAACCTGCAACTCCCCCAGTTCCAGAACCTCACACTGGTCTCTCCCATTCCTCTGTAGCAGGTAAGATTTCCAGTACACTCCAGTGAGAGACAAAACTGAGGTCTACCTCATTCACTGAATCCCCTGAAAGTGATTGAACATAAACACATCAACTATATGTAAAATAGGAAGCATTCTAATAAGCAGTGTTATAATTATTTATAAGGCAGTACTTAATGTAAATATTTCACACTGTTAATCACAAGTGAATAAATTCATCTCTCATCTTTCTTTCTTTCTTTCTTTCTTTCTGTGTGCCTGTGTTTGTTTAAAGGTATCAGTGCCCTTGACCTGTAATGAATCTTGGGTACAAAGGAACAGTTCTGTCAGCGCTGCTGATTTACATAGCAGACCTAATGAGCAGTGCCAGTGCCTAGTGCAGATAAGAGGAGTACAACATGTCACAGGAGAAAAGAATGTGATCAGTTAGCCAGAGCGGATATAGCTACGTTTCAGTGCAAAATATTACTTGGCAAGCATTAATGATCATTTATTAATAGATCACAATGTATAAATGAATGTGCTCGATTTGGTATTTGCTTTTATTCCTCCAAAAGATGTGTCTTTGTGCTATTACAATCCACCTATGTATCTGTTATGCTCTCTTACAGCTGTGGAAGGCCATATAGCAAAATGTGGCATGGGCAGGATTCTCCAGACAAAGTTGACAAAACACAGCTATCAGGTAGTCATTTTTTATGGGCTTTAAAAAAAAATCAGCTTTCTTGTGCATTAGTACAATACCCATACAGAAAAATGTGAATTTTCTAAAGTAATACAAGGTATCTACTTAATGAAATGAAGTATTTCACATGTAACTTTGCCTGCATCTCTGGTTAGGTATTTGGATTTATATATTAAATATTATACATTTATATTTTGTTTTTGTTTGTTTGTTTGTTACATTTTTTAAGAAGTCTTTTATCAGTTAAAATTAGTTAATTCCATCATTAGACCATTAATAATACTTTGTTATTTTGGAGAGAACATACAGTGCATTTGTATTTATGACTTGGAGATGTAAAATAAATTCCAGAATTACATAACAACGTTATGGTCAGCTGTAAATCTACAAAACTCTGTTAGTTTCTTGAGAAGCATATAGAGAAGTGTGTAAAGTTTGGTGTTTGTTTAGTGTCCGATGTAAGTGTTTAGTTAATAGTGTCATCTAGTGGCTAAAGTCAGATGGCTAAGGGCACATTGTCTAGTAGTGATAGAACAAGGGCAAGGTATTCTTTATAAACGGCTGTGTAAAGGCTGATAGTTTTTCATAATTATAACACTAATAGTGGAAATCTGCCATGATTTGTAATAAACACACTTGACTTGGTCAAAAAAGTTCTATAATAATCACACAAAGTCTTCATGATTTACAGAAGTTTTGCTAACATTGTGCCACTGTTAACATAGTAGCATGTAATGTATATAAAATATTTTATTAATCATTAATTAATCATTATAACACATAAATACAAAAAAAAAAACATGCGTCAGTAATTAACAGTTTATTTTAACAAAAACACAGTTGTTTTCGCAGGCATTCATAGGGTTTGAAAATATCCAGGGCTTTGTCTAAAAAAATTGAAAAGAAAGAAAGATACAACTATACAACTAAAGATACAAGATACAACAACTATTGTTGTTGTTGTTGTTGTTGTTGTTGTTATTAAAAGCTGTAAAGTAAAAGCTGTAGATCATTGTTCAAGATAAAAGCTTTTTTATTTCTTGTATCAAACAGGACTCAGAGGGATAGTTAGGATCCATATGACATTAAATATGAACAAATATGTCCACAAACCAAAGAACATAAAACTGAGACAGTCAGGGGTCATACACAGAATATCACACAATCCAAAGTCGCAGGGGTCGTAACACAGAGTAACCAGCAAAATCCCAGACAAGAAAACCAGAAAAACAAGACAGGTCATACGCAAAGATCAATCCCGTTAACAAAAGCTCAGAACCTACTCAAATGCATAGAGATGGTAAGGCTTCGCAATGTGACTACATGTCCATGTTCCTTATGTATGTATGAAACAGTGTAACCAGTGAGGAAGAGTTCAATAAATTGGGAGAGGGTGCCCTCTTGTGGTGTGGTGGTGAAATGTCCATGGTGTGTGTGAGACGTATAATATATATCATACACATCAGCACATTTGAGGTAAATTAAAGATATTAATTCCTTTTAAGTGAGGTCTCTATGAATTTATTTGCTTTCCCAGATGTTCGGTTCCCTGCATGTCTGAGGCTTATGGTAGCTTGAGCATGGTAGCTTGAGCATGGTAGCCCATGAGCATTTTAATGATCTACTTCTTTATGATGTTGGATCTCAAACTGAAACTCCTGGAGCTGTTCCAGCCACCTGGACATCTTGCGTACTGGCTCTTGTCTTACACTGCATAAGACTGGCCAGTTTCTCTCCCCTGCAGCTGTCCTCAGTGGCCACTCCCTTTGTAGGTGTAAATTCTATCTGGCCACAGCTTCCCATAACGTGACAATGTCATGAAGTGGACTGAGTGTAGCCTGGAACGTTGGATCATGTGCCAATATATTATCCAGATATACCAATCACACATCTTTAGAAATGATCTGAAGAACTCACTCCATTGGCCTTGGAATGTATCTGGTACACTACACAACATGACTAGCATAGAGTACAGAACCAGTAGTGAAGGCCGTTTTTGATTTTGCCTCAGGAGCCAAGGCCATCTTGTTCCCTGGTTTAGTGTAATGGTAACTGGAACCACATATCTGGTTAGGGAGTGGATCTTGAGACTGATTCTCGGGATATGTCTGTGATGCCAACGAAAAGTGTGCGAAAAGAGGATGCACATCACATCATTAAAAAAAAACACATGAAGCTACAAACAAATGAACTAGTAAATTATTTCCACATATAACAACTGACTGTATTAAAACCCATACACAAAACGCACACATTTTGTGATCAGTCACTCTGGCAGAGCCATTATGGGTGTAGCAGTGGCCCAGATCCCATCACTCCAGAAAGTATAACAACTAAAGCTAGTGATACTGTATGTTATATGGTTATGTGGTTAGCATGTTCATGGGTTAAAATATCAGTGGGGCAGCATGTGTTGGCTATATTCTGTGAGTCCTATCCTTCAATAAAAAGAGACAATTTTCTTTTTGGGAAAGGATTAATTTGTGAACTCTAATGGAAATAAATTGTAAACGCAATATTAGCTAACTTTTAGGGGAGCTAGCTATGGCTTCTTATCAGCCATATAGTGCACTACACAGAGTGTACAAGCCATTATGTTTTTCCCTGTGTAGTGCATGTATGTATATACGAAGCAGGGAGCCATTTGGGATGCATCCTATTTTCTGGTCTGACAATCACCATACCGTCATAAAAGAAAGATGGTGTCACCAAGCCCATACCCCACTTGTTACAGAGAAACACACGTGTAGTAGCTACATTTTTTCTACCAGACTTAGTGATGTCAATGTGTCAGAGTCGATATTTGATGTAAACAATATTAACACAATTTCTAAGACTCCAAAAGCATCCTCAAAAGCTACTGGATGTGGATTTATTTGTTGCTTAAAATGGAATCTGTACCTTTTCCGTAAGAAGTGCCTGACACAAACTGATCACAAGGGAAGCAAAGCAAAGTTATGCCTGTGCAAAATGCCCTTCAGAGCCCTATCATTGGCTGCAGTGTTGGTGCATCCACCATGTTGCTCCCTGCTCTTAACCATTTTTAGGCCTCTGCCTTCTGGTGGTGGAGGCATTATGTTTTCAGGTGGTCCATCTGTCTGAGGTTCTCGTTAGCACGATAGCTCAAGAACAGGTAGTTGAACGTTTCTAGCATTTATATGGAATTATCATTCTAACCAGCAGATGAACAGATTTTGGAAGTGATCCAAAAGGTCTCTGCAAGGTCAAACATCTGAAATCGTTTTTCTTCAATAACTTCCTTATTTTAAGGTTATTTCAGGCGATGTTGGCATCACTCTCAGTGCTTTTGGTGTTGAGTTCTACTTTTTTCTTACTTTTTTTTTTTCCAAACATTTGAGAATTACAGAAAAGAAAATAATAATAAAATAAATAAAATTAATATTTTATCCTCTATAACATCAAATTGTTATATGTTTTAAACAATTCCAAGAGTTTTACTGTCTCCCTTTATTAGTACTGTACCAAAAAATTAGAATAAAATGAAAATAAACTGTTCACTCTGATGCTGCAGTCGTCTTGAACCTGCACTTTTCATGATACGTGCACTTACTGGGCTTCATAATTATGTTTAGTTAGCAGACCAACATCCTATCCTTCTTCTTCTTCTTCTTCTTCTTCTTCTTCTCTCTGCAAATTTCTTCCCTTTTCACGGATCGCAATTTATGAAGTAGAGCCACCAAATTCCGCAGGATCGTAGCTCTTATACGGGAATAGAGTGCTTGTGCTTTTGGGAAGGATCAGAATTAGGAAGGCTCGGAACAGTTCACAGGATTTAAGCCTTTCTTCATTCAGCTACATTGAAGACAATTAAAATGGCATTGTTCCAGCTTCTGAAACCCTAGCATCCACCTGGCATTGTTCCAGCAAATGACACCCTAGCGAACAGATGAGCTTCCTTAACACCCAACTAGCTACGACCTTGCAAAAAACTGGGGTCATATTGAAACCTCCTAGAAACACCATAGCAACATCCTAGTCCCCATAACAGCCACCTAACAACACCCTTGCAACCAGCCGGACCATGATAGCAAACAATTAACACCCTAGCAACCAGCTGAGTTTCCTTAGCAACCGACTAGCTACCACCTACAGTATAGCTACACCCTAGCAATCAACTGGGTTAGCCTAGTAACCACCTAGCTACACCCTAGCAATGAGCTGAATTTCCTTAGCAACTGACTAGCTACAACCTTCAACCAACTGGGATCAGATTGAAACCTTCTAGAAACACCATAGCAACCACATGGGACCTCATAACAGCCATCTAGCAACACCCTAGCAACCAGCTGAGCTTCCTTAGCAACTGACTAGCTACAACCTATAGCTACAGCTCTTAAAATGTGCAACATATGTATTTCCTCACTGGTGAGCAAAACAGAATGTGTACAGCCCTTGTGGAACAATTCTAATAATTTCTGGACATTTCTGGATATTTTCTTCTTACATGTGATTGGATGCCTAAAAATCCCATTAAAAATAAGAGGCTGCCAACAATAAGTGCTTGTAGATAATGCTGTTCATAATGCTGATATGGCGTTAGATAACCAGTAATCTCTTTAAAAACAGTGATTTCTCTTGGTGTTGTCATTAATCAGATGATCCAGTGCTGGTGTCTTCTGACTGCGACAGTACCTATGAAACAAATCACAGTGACAGCAGTGATTTTGCACAGAATGAGGAGGATGGAGTGGCTCGAAGACAGCCCTACAACATGCAGGAGCTTTGCAGGACATTGCAAACAGAGACCCTTCTCTTACATCCCTTACTACCATCAGAGGTGACTCTTGGAAAAGCTAGCTTGTGTAAAACATATATATATATACAGTATATATGTTCTTATATAACGTTTTTAGAGAACAAAAAAGACAGTGTTGTTAGATTTTTCCTTTACATCTGTGCAATTTGTGCTAATGATCACATTTTGAACACATTTCTTAAATTAGCCCAAAGATAAATAATTGTTGTTTACTTACAGCCTATGACTGTCATAAGAGTACTGAGTGAATAACCCAAAAACTGTCTTCCCTTTTTAAGAACAAACCTATTCTAGCCCCTGAACCACTGGTGATGGAGGGCCTGGAGTCTCTATTGAGTCAGATCAACAATTGGAACTTCCCAATATTCAGCCTGGTGGAGAAAACTGAGGGGAAGTGTGGTCGCATCCTAAGCCAGGTGAGGGACTGGAACAGTAGAGGTACACTGCCAAGCAAAGGGGAAATATAATGCATAAAGACACTGTTCATCCTACAAAGTCTATTACAAGGAAAAGATATGCAAGGAAAAACTGTTCGTCCATCCGTCCAAGATTCTTTTCAATTTCATGTGCAGGAACTCAAGGCCCATTTTCTGGCTGTCTATGATTCGTCCACCTGTGTGTCTTTCCATGTGTCTGTACAAGATTTTCGTTAGTGTGATAGAACTCGTTAGAACGAGTGGTTGAATGTTTGTAGGATTTATATGGAATTAGTACTGTAACTGATTAGATTTTGAAATAGGTCCAAAGAGGGTCAAGGTTCAGCAAGGTCTGAAATAGTTTTTCTTCCATAGCTTCCTTCCTGTTTGAAGTTTATTTTAAGGATATTACTAGCGTGCTCGTTAGTAACAAGAAGGACTAGACTTTTTTTATCATGGAGGCATCCCCATTGACGCCACTGGTGTCGACTTCTGATTTTTGCAACTGTACACAGAACAAACTGAAGTCCTTTTCATTGGTCCAAAGAAGTTCTCAAATTTTCCACACTCCTTTAGTGCTCTCACGCCGTATACTAGGCCTACTTCTAGAAACCTAGGAGTAATTTTTGATTCAGGTCCGAGTTTTACACAGCATATTAAGAAATTGGTTCAGTCTTCCTTTCTTCCAGCTTAGGAAAATCTAAAAAATTAGATCAAGTCTATCTTTTTTGACACAGAGAAAGTTAATCATTCTTTTATTTCCTCCAGCCTTGATTACTGTAATGTTGTTTTCTCATGCCTGAACAGTCAGTCGATTGCTCAACTTCAAACCGTACAGAACTCTACCGCGAGGCTTCCGACATGAACAAAGTGAACAAAGTGATATCACCCCTCCTTTTGGCTTCCTTCCACTGGCTAATTGTGGGCTATAGAATTGATTTGAAACTTCTTTTAATAACTTACAAAACATTACATGGTCTTGCCCCAGAATGTATTAGTGAGGTTTTAAATTCATATTCTCATTCTAGACCTCTCAGGTCATCTATCCTGGGTCTTTTGGCTGTTTCAGTCTCCCACTTAGTATTAGCTTTTAAATCCAATCTGAAATGTACTTTTATAGAAAGGTGTTCCAAAATGATTTGTTTTTATGTCACCCCAGGTTTGCTCTTCAGCTTCAGACTGTCTTAATTCTGTCTTATTTTCATTACTTTTTACTGATTATTCTGTACGCACTATTTTATAATTTAATTTACCTTATTTATTGTTTTTTTTTTTAGGTAGTCATCTTGTGTATGCTTATCTTTGCCATCAACATTGCCATCTCAGTATTGCCATCTCAAAATGCACTATTTGACAGACAAAAATATTTTATTGTCAAGTTAGTGGAGTTGTTCTCTGAGAAAGGGAATATGGCTAACTGCTCTTTACTTAAGCATCTTGCACTTACAGCCTACAACAGAGGCAAGGCAAGCATCCACAGATCTATCAACAGGTACAAACACACAGCAGAACTTACACTGAAGAATATAGTCATTCTGCAAACCCACCCTCTCTTAAGAGTTGGCTGACCCAATGGCCCAACAAGGTGATAGCACAACACTCCCCATAACAAAAGAGTGACCATAACACTGACCCAATACTGTGCAGCTGGACTGACCAGTGATCGCATTGAGAGGCCCTGCCTGAGCCCTCTGTCACTGGTCAGGTCTTTGGCCGGGGGTTTGATGGTACACTTTTAAAATTTTCCACCCTTTCCAGACCAGTACACCACCTCTGACGGTCTGGAGATGACAATGCAAGGGCCCACCCAAGGGTCCACCCAGCTGCTTGGGGGAGAGCTCCCATTTACCAGCTGGGATTGAACACTCTTTCTGTAACCTGGAGTGTCTCTTCCAGGCAGCACATTTTGTAAGTTAATTTCTGGCATGCACCAGCCCCTGTCTGGTGTCCTCTCGCCAGGTCATGGGCAACCCCTAGGTAACAGTGCAAATCCCAAACATACGCTGGCACCAGCTCCTCCTTGGAGCAGCAATCCACAAGGCTGTCTCAGACTACCAAGTTGTGTACCTTCTGCTTCTGAGTGTCCCACGAATGACAATAACTGACCGGTCCAGCCCCTGGCCTCGTGGAGCCAAATGAGCAGCTGCATCAGCTCACTGTCATTTTTTTCGGCCTGCTGAAATTCTTATGCAGTGATACCAGAGCCCACCACTGCTGTAGTCAATACGTCTGCAATTGATGGTGAAGCTGCCATTGCCATCACCATTGCACACTGTAATTGAATCTGAGACTACAGTGGACACAGGATCACCAAAACTGGACATCAAACTTGAAGATTGATGAATCTCAGTTTTTGCTGCGAGAGAGATTCACATTATGAATGTGTAGTTGACAAACCTGCAGCAATGGTGTGATGCAATCATGTCAGCATGGACCAGAATCTCAAAGAAACCATCAGGTCCACGTCAAGTCCTAAAACTTAGTACATGTAACATCAGATAATAAATGCTACATAACTACTGTGTCATTTTTTTATTTACCAAAAAATCTACCCGATGGGCAGCTCCTGAAGCCTACCCATCCTAGTGATGGGACATGCCTCTGAGTTTGGACAGCAGTGCTTTTTAGCCTGGATTTTCTGTCTCTGCAAGTGACCTTGCACAGTACTGGGAAACCAGGTGTGCTGACTTCTTCTCATCTACTAACTGACTGATGGGACTCCTGTGGGCTCTCCAGTTTGTGGAAACAGCAGAGTTAGATATCAAAGAATGTACTGAAGTGGGGTGAGTCCGGTGGAAGAGTGTGTGAGGACGTTTTGTGCATATTTATCGCAGGGGAGGTAATTTTTCCAGTCTTGCTGATTGCTACAGCAGTAGGACCTGAGGCATCTTCTAATTTCTTGTTTCAGAAGTTCCACTTGCCCATTCCACTGAGGGTGATAACATGATGACAGACTGTTAAGTTGTTGATAAAATGCCTTCCATACATGTGAGATAAATTGTACTCCCCTGTCTGATATGATGTCTTTGGGGAATGCCATAATGCCTGAAGACCTGAATGAATATGATTTTTGTGTTATCCATGGCTGTAGGGGGCTCTGGCAGAGGCACGAAACAGCAGGAAGGGCACTAGAAGTTGTTGCTCACTTTTACATTATGTGTGTTATGTTCCAGAATGTCCAGAGTTGAGCAATGTGTGTCCACTGTATAAGTGTTCTCTCACCTGCATCTTTTCCAGAGACAGGGTGTCTTCTCGAAATTCTGTTCCAAACTCTTTGAAAGTTAATGGATCATTATGGATCACATGTGAGCACTCTTCTGGTTAGCAGTGATATAACCAGCCTTATCATGTCCACATCTCTATGATAAGTAGATGAAGAACTTGCACAGAGAACAGAGCAGGTGTGTTAAACACAGCCCAATGAATGTTCTAATCTGGCCAACCAAATGATTGCAGAAGCAATGTTATAAATCACAATCATCTTGTGGACTATGATTGAACTGAAATATTTGAAAAAGAGCTATATTGTCCCCTGCTGACAATATGTGATAATGAATGTAACTGTCCATTAGCAAGCTACAAAATGAACCTTGAAACATGGCTCTTTCAAAAAGAAGAAAAGTACACACAGTGTCGAGTTTTCCAAGAGAAAGTGGAAAACAAGTGTGTTTGCTTTGTTTAAAGCTAGTAGAAGTCCTGAAAGAATATTTTGGCACCATTATCAGTCTCATCATGCTTAAACATACAATGATTTGCAAGGGCAACTGAGAAAGGATAAAAATAAGGGGTCACTTTTTAATTGTAGTCAAGGCACCAGTGATGCAGCTGTTAAAGCTAGCTACCTCATTGCTAAAGAAATAGCAAAGCATCAAAATCATATTCTCTGACAAGCGGCAAGCTTTCACCAACATCAGTTGGTGTCTCTGAAAACATTAACAACCAGTTGAAGGACAAATTTAAGTCATTTATTGCTTTTTTAGTAGCTATTGATGAAAGCACTGATATTGGTGATGTTGCAAAGCTGGCCATAATTATTTGTGGTGTTGGAGCCAGGTTGACCCCTGAAGGATTTGTCAGGTGAGATTTTAATAACCCTTTGCAATGCAGCTCTTTCAGCCATTGAACAATTTCCATACCAGACTGTAATGCAATATGTTAGTATACTTTCTGCCATACAGTGGTGGTACGACTTCAACAGTCTGGCAGAGAGATGGGCCTTTCTCAAAATTCGGAGAAAGTAAAGTCTCTGTTGGGCCTTTTTGACCAGAGCAGCAGTGTTAACAGTCCACTTAAGGTCCTCGCTAACATGGATGCCTAAGAACTTAAAACTGGACACTCTCTCCACCTCCCCTCCCTTTATTTCCAAGGGCTGAAGTTCCTCTCGATGTCGCCTGAAGTCTATGACTAGCTCCTTCATCTTTTTGATGTTTAGAGACAATTTGTTGCCTGTGCATCATTCAACCAATCTATACACTTCATCTCTATAGGCAACCTGAATTCTACCTCAAGTCCCACAATTGTTGTATCATCAGCAAACTTAATTACTGTATTAGTGGGGTACACTGATGTACAATCATGTGTATAGAGGGAGTAGAGCAGAGGGCTCAACACACATCCCTGTGGTGCTCCAGTACTAAGAGTCAGAGTTGAGGAGGTATGCGAGTTCAATCTCACAATCTGTGAGCGGTTCCTGTGATAATCCATGATCCACAAACATATTTGATTTCTGAGACCCAGGTCCAGCATCTTTGTGACCAGCCTGCTAGGAATGATAATATTAAAAGCAGAGCTGTAGTCTACAAATAGCATCCTTACATATGTATCCTTCTGCTCCAGATGTTCCAGTGCGGTATGGAGAGCAGTGTTTACTGCATCCTCCGCGGATCTGTTTGGTCTGTATACATATTGATGTGGGTCAAGTGTAGGAGGGAGGACAGATTTAATATATCCCAGGATGAGTCTTTCACGGCACTTGGATATAATAGGTGTTAGTGCTATTGGTCTGTAATCGTTTAGGGAAGTGGTGCTGGACTGTTTGGGCACTGGAATAATAGTGGCAGTTTTAAGGCAGGCTGGTACAACAGTATGTGCCAATGAGAGATTAAAGATATCTGTAAAAACATCTGCAAGCTGATGTGCACAATCCCTGAGGACCCTGCCTGGGATCCCATCTGGTCCAGCCACCTTCTTGGCATTCGTTGTTCTCAGGACTCGCTTAACTTGATGAGTCTGAAAAGTGAGCAAACAGTCCGCAGAGTCCAGCTGTGGTAAAGCTGCATCGTCCGATTCTCTCTCAAATCGGGCAAAGAAGCAGTTCAATTCCTCAGTCAGCGTGATACCCGAAGTTGGTTATATGATGCATACCCTGCCACATGCGCGTTGAGTCCGTAGAGGTAAAGTGATTCTTCTCTTTATCAGCAGCTTTGGCTGATTTTATCCCTTTCTTGAGGTTGTGTCTAGAAACGCTATGCAGTTCTTTGTTGCCAGATCTAAAAGCTGCATTGCGATCTTTCAGGAGAAGTTGAACCTCCTTAGTCATCCATGGCTTCCTGTTTGGGTAGACATGGATGCGTTTGTTGATAGTGACACTTTCCACACAACATCTGATATAAAAAAGCACGGTAGATGTATATTCATCCAAATCCTGAGTGGAAAATAAACTCCAATCAGTGCTTTGAAAACAGTCCTGCAGCTGTAGAGATGCTCCCTCCGGCCAAATTTTAACTGTTTTAACAACAGGTTGCTGTTTCTTAATGATGGGGCAGTATGCTGGAATTAAAAAAAGTGACAGGTGATCAGACTGTCCAAGGTGAGGTAGGGGTGACGCTCTGAAGGCTTTAGGGATGTTAGAATAAACACAGTCCAGTGTATTCCCCCCTCTGGTGGGGCATTTCACATGTTGTTCAAACCTTGGAAACACAGTCTTCAAGTTGACATGATTAAAATCACCAGCCACAATAAACACCCCATCAGGATATAGCCAAGTGCTGCATTTTCATTAGCATCTGGTGGAATATACACGGCAGTGACAACAACAACAGACATCTCCCATGGCAGATAAAAGGGCCTACATTTAACTGCCAACAGCTCTAAATCTGGAGAACAGTGTCTGTCAATAATAGCAGTAT
>CM075020.1:19067572-19094306 GCA_037576675.1 Pangasius sanitwongsei | reverse complement strand
TGCTGATATTGCCCAAAAACCCTATTTTGTTCAGGCGTTTCCAAACTTTTGGAGGGCAGTGTATATATATATATATACACGTATACACACACACACACACACACACTGATAAGCCATAACATTAAAACCACTGACAGGTGACAGGTCTTTTCTTTTTCATGACACTGAGCTACATATCAGACAAACATTAAATGGACAAAATCAAAATCAATTGCAACTTGCAAGTATGCGATTCCAGCGTTTCAGCATGGATGTAGTGAGGGAAGTGAACAAGAACACAATGGCCACTCTAACAGAGCTTCAGAAGTTCTCAACAGAAATGTGAGAACTTGCCAGAAGGACAACCATCTCAGAAATACTCAATCAGTCAGGCCTTTATGGTAGAGTGGCTAGACACAAGCCACTGCTGAGTAAAAGGCAGACAGCAGGCACTTAAAGGACTCTGAAAGCAAAAAAATTCTCTGCTCTAATGAAACAAAAATTGAACTGTTTGTGCTGAACTCCAAGCGTTATGTCTGGCAAAAACCAGGTACTGTTCATCAACTGGTAATATCATCCCTACGGTGAAGCATGGTGACGGCAGCATCATGCTATGATGGTGCTCCTCAGAGGCAGGGACAGGGAGACTGGTCAGAATTAAGGAAAGGAAGAATGCAGCAAAAATACAGAGAGGTCCTTGAAGAAAAGCTGCTCCAGACTGCACATGACCTCAGCCTGGAGCAAAGGGAGAAACTGCCCAAATCCATGTGTGCAAAGCTTGTAGAGACTTTCCAAGAAGATTCAAAGTGTAACTGCTGCAAGAGGTGCTTCTGCAAAGTACTAAATAAAGGATCAGAATCTAAATGAGATAATTCAGGTTTGATTTTTTGGTTTCTAAAAACTAATTTTCTCTTTGTCATTATGGGATATATGGGATAGATTGATAGCCAAAAAATCTTACATGATGAAAGAAATCTGTTGCTGAGCATGAGCATCTAATAACTGTCCTTGAGACACAACATGCACTTGCAGATCTTGTGGATAGATGGATATTGTGATAGTTCTGGCCTCAGCTTTGTTAGAGAGCCATGCCATGCTGCGCCTTCTGATGGAAAAGTGCTATTATTGGCGTACCCCTACAGTGTGCACTAACAAGGTAGTTGTGTGTGTCATTAATTGCACACAGTGTAAAAAAATAACAAATGTGCTGTTCCTGATACACAAATATCAGCATGGCACTCACTACAATGCCACAGATGTGCTGCAAATAGCGTACTACCCAAGTAATACCTTGTCAGTGGTGGTGCTATTGTACAGTTCAGTAAATTTGTATTTAGGAGGTGGGAGATTTGATGCATGTAAAGGTACCATTTCATCTTTGTGTCATTCTTAGATAGAGTCATCAACCTTGATATAAAAATTTTTAATAAAACAAGTTTTCGTATATCAGTTTTTTCTGTTAAGGGTATAATGTAAGCTCAATACCCTCGGTTGGCCGGACCGTAAGCTTTCAGTGTTCTTTATTTGTCTATCTTGGCATTAAAATCATATCAAATTATCCTCTAATATTTATATCAGCAAGAATAGCTATTTATGATTTGTTGAAGTCTCTAATCTCCAACTGCATTATCTAGATGTCTTACAGACTATTTGAAGACACTGGCCTCTTCAAAATCTTCAAGATCCCAGTGAAGGAATTCATGAATTACTTCCATGCCTTGGAGAATGGTTACAGGGACATCCCATGTAAGTAGGGAGAGCAATCAAGGAATTTGCATGAGTTGGGGCCATTGGTTGGTTCATTTAGCATGAACTGTCATTCTAGAGCTGATTATAGCAAATTTTATTTTGTTGTTATTATTATTATTAATATTAGGAAAATAAGTGGAACTGAATTACCTTCTGTGTATATTTATAGTATTTCAACAGCTTCAGAAGATGTATAGTCTCTTGTCCATAACAAAATATTGTGTTTTTGCAAGCTACTGCTTTTCTTCTGGTGAACCACTGTATTGCCCACCAGGAGCTTTTTTCAGTACTGCGTCTCTATTTCACTTCAGATCACAACAGGATCCATGCAACAGATGTCCTCCATGCTGTCTGGTATCTTACCACACAGCCTGTGCCAGGCTTACCTTTGCTGGCTCACAGCTCTATATCAGTCAGTGACTCAGGTAGGAATAATCAGTACTTTAGCATGATGTGACTTGTTAATGCCATTTTAAGGCAAAGTAGAACAAGTTCCCTGTACAGGCCATTTTGGAAACATCAACTTTCAATGCTTCAAAGCCATATATCTAGGAATATTGAGTCTCATTTATCAGTCTTTTAAAGTTGTGTGTAAATGTTTGTGTAACCCAAACTGAACAAAATTTTTCAGCTGGATTTACAAACGGTGATTTTCTTCCTACTTGCGTGCATGTGTCGATCACCCATAAAGTGCAAGTGCGTTCCCAACACAGCTCACTTGCATTTAGTGATGCCCACAAAACTCCATAAAAGTTCAAGCTCACAGTCAGGGGGAGCACAAAATGAGCAGTGAGGTTAAAGGCTAGTGTTCCTAGTGAACTAGTATGAGGATGTGTTTTTGTGAAGAGACTCCAAAGCACTTGTATATGTCGCTCTGGAAAAGGACGTCAGCTAAATGCTGTAAACGTAAAAAAAAATGATCCAATTTAAACTTGACAGTATTTTCCATATATAAAATCACAGTAATACTGTGGTTTATATTAGTTACCTTATGCATGAATGAGTAGGATATGAACATTTTTTCTGAATTTATGAGATTTTCATGAAAACCACATTTCTTCTGTAAAGGATTTTACAAGCGATTTATGAAAAAATCCATTTATCTCCAGCTTGATAAATGAGGCCCACTGTGTGTATGTGTGGCTTTACCTTTTAATCTTTTCTTTCTCCTTATTTGTGTAGACGCTGTCAGTGGGATCAGTCATGGTAATACGGATTATCTGTTCTCTAAAACCTACCCAAAAATGGAGGATGGCTATGGCTGTCTTTCAGGGCTTATTCCTGCCTTGGAGCTGATGGCACTGTATGTGGCAGCTGCCATGCATGACTATGACCATCCTGGCAGAACCAACGCCTTTCTGGTGGCCACCAGTGCTCCACAGGTAGAAAAGAAAGAAAGAATCATGCATTACAGTGATTTAATCATGGGTATGAGTGTTAGGCATGACAGCAAGAATGAATGTAGTCTGTTCAGTAAAAAGTAAGCATTGGTTGCTGAACATAATGGGCAAAGGTATAAGAGGTATTTTGTGCCTAAAATAAAATTAAAATTAAAACTTTTTTTTTAATTAAAATTTTTTTTCTTTTCTTTTCTTTCTTCTTTATATTGCTGTTTTGTGGCCATAATTATAATTGAAATGCTAATAAGAAAAAGAAAAGCCAAGTTACATTTGGGCTTTTCATTTTCTTGATGAATTGCAAAATGAGTGCCAAAATTAAAATGAAAATGCAATACATACTTTGTCTCTTCTTTTTTATGGCATTGGGCTACATATCTGACAAAATGCGAATTAAAAAAATTAAATGAATAAATAAAATCAAAATCAATTGCAACTTGCAAGTATGCGAGTCCAGCGTTTCAGCATGGATGTAGTGAGGGAAGTGAACAAGAACCCAATGGCCACTCTAACAGAGCTTCAGAAGTCTTCTACGGAGAGGTGAGAATTTGCCAGAAGGACAACCATCTCAGAATCAGTCAGGCCTTTATGGTAGAGTGGCTAGACACAAGCCACTGCTGAGTAAAAGGCAGACAGCAGGCACTTAAAGGACTCTGAAAGCAAAAAAATTCTCTGCTCTAATGAAACAAAAATTGAACTGTTTGTGCTGAACTCCAAGCGTTATGTCTGGCAAAAACCAGGTACTGTTCATCAACTGGTAATATCATCCCTACGGTGAAGCATGGTGACGGCAGCATCATGCTATGATGGTGCTCCTCAGAGGCAGGGACAGGGAGACTGGTCAGAATTAAGGAAAGGAAGAATGCAGCAAAAATACAGAGAGGTCCTTGAAGAAAAGCTGCTCCAGACTGCACATGACCTCAGCCTGGAGCAAAGGGAGAAACTGCCCAAATCCATGTGTGCAAAGCTTGTAGAGACTTTCCAGGAAGATTCAAAGTGTAATTGCTGCCAGAGGTGCTTCTGCAAAGTACTAAATAAAGGATCAGAAATTTGACCTAAATAAGAGATTTCAGGTTTTGAGCTGTGGTTTCTAAAAACTTGTTTTCTCTTTGTCATTACAGGATATAGTATGTAGACTGATGAGCAAAAAAATCAATTTAATTAATTTTAAATTAAATTCTTAACATTGAAGAGTGCAAAAACTGAAGGGGTCTAAATACATTCCAAACCCACTGTATGTATACAGTATATCACATAAGAGTTCAATTTTTAAATGATTTTATAAGCAATTTCTTATTAAGGTCAGCAACTTTATAAGGAAAAATAAAAACAAAGCATCATTATGAAAACTGAAAAATTAACACATTAATAACATTTTTAGTGACACTTTTATTTACCATTAAACAAACATTGCTATCATGCTGTTACATCATGATCTGTTAATTATATCCTATTGCATCAAACATAAAACTCACACTACTTCCCTACTAGTAATAACTGCATGGACCAGTTATTTCTCCCTCATGTTTAAATGCTCATACATTTAACTGCTCGTATGAATTTGTCATTTTTGCTTTTGCAGGCGGTGCTGTACAATGACCGCTCAGTTCTGGAGAATCACCATGCTGCCTCTGCCTGGAATCTATTCATGTCCCAGCCTGAGTACAACTTTCTGGCCAACCTAGACCATGTGGATTTCAAGCGCTTTCGCTTTTTGGTTATTGAGGCCATTCTAGCCACTGACCTGAAAAAGCACTTTGACTTTTTGGCTGAGTTCAACGCTAAGGTGATCTCTTACTTCCATAATGCAGATTAATCATAAATAAAATACTACATTTGAACTTAAACTTGTCATTTGCATACAGGTGGGGCATGAAGGTTGCTCAGGTATTGACTGGTCCAATGAGAATGACCGGCTTCTGGTCTGCCAGATGTGTATCAAGCTAGCTGATGTTAACGGGCCGCTGAAGCACAAAGATCTTCACCTGCAGTGGACAGAGGGCATTGTCAATGAGTTTTATGAGCAAGTACGCAGTGCAATCATGTACATATTTCATTTTCGTGATTCTCTGAAATTGTGAGATATTCACTAATACTGTCTATGAATGTCAAGAAGCTTTAGTACTGAGTGAAATCTTAAGTTCTCGGTAACAACCTGTGTAGCAGTAATACAAATGTCCTTAGCAACCAGTTGGTGCATCAGTAATGCTGACCCAGTGTCACTCGAGAAAAGCAGGGACCTGTTGTTTCCTGGCAACCAGCCTTGTCCTTTTCAGTAGTGTTGAAGATAATGGTCTTACAACTGCACTGCTGACAGCAATAGACACCAATTAATACACTAAATAGACTGTGTGTGTGTGTGTGTGTGTGTGTGTGTGTGGGTGGGTGGGTTTATGAGCATGTGTGTTTACCTACACACAGGTCCCAGTGAACTGTATATCTGAGCATATTATGCAACGTATCACAACAACAAGTCACATTTCATTTCGCAGACAGCAGGCACTTAAAGGACTCTGAGACGCGGCATGTTTACAGTAGATAAGTGGTTCATGTGAGAAAAGGTGCTGCAGGTGTGAACAGTCGTGACAGTTTTGTCAAGACCCCATTTACAGCATTAGAAAATTCTAATGCATAACCTCCCTCTCTCTCTCTCTCTCCCTCTCTCTCCTTCTCTCCCTCTCTCTCTCTCTCCCTCTCTCTCCTTCTCTCCCTCTCTCTCTCTCGCTCTCTCTCTCTCTCGCTCTCTCGTTCTTGAATGATTCATCCTGTACCACATGACAGAACAAAGCACACATACATGATGGCCTTTTGAAAGACAGTCCCACTGGTTGCCATAGAAACAAGAGGCCTTGGCAGCTGTGGTTCATTGTCTATGCCTGAATGTCATTCCAAGAATGCAGTATACTAATTTCTTGGCAATTAAGGATTTTTAATACTGGCTATATCATATCTTTTAAATGTATTTAAGTACAGGTGTGTGTAAGGACACACATCCGTAATGCCAGTATATTGCTAAAACGTTTATTGTTTTTCCAGAATGCAGTATAGCTTTATTTTGTCCAGAATGCAGTATAATCCAATGACTCTTCAGACATAAACATACATTTTTTTTGGATCAAAATGACCTGAAGCCTTGTGCTGGGATATATCGCACATTATTAAAATAACATGGTGGATAACGCATTTTGCTTTCACGCCTAAACAAACAAGTTTAGGCTTTACAAGACAAACGTAAGATTTTTTTTTTATTTGTAAACTTTTATTTGTATTTTTTAGGTATATAGTCTCCTGCACACACACTAGACAGGATGTGAGCATGACCATTCTGAGTAAACAGCCTTTTATAAAAACCAAACAAGCAAATACAACAGAATAAAATATGCTGCATATCATACACACATACACACTCATTCTACATATTTTAGTAAAAAGCTGAGAACAAATCCACTCACAGTGTTTGTGAGCTTGCTCTTTTTTTTTTATAAAATATGATGACTAAATCCTGAGGACTGTGAGTCATGAGTGCAGGTTTCTTTATATCTTGTATATACAGTACTAAGTCTTAGACACCCTATTTTTAGTACAAATTTTGTTATACATGTTTATTTTATGACTTCTGCATTATTGAGTCAGTACAAAAATATTTTATATTTCCAAATATTTCATTTCCAACAAAAAATTAAATGTCACAGAAAATTGTTTGTTATGGGGCGAAGTGGATTAATATTAATATAGCTGGTTGATCAAAATGTGAAAACTGTCATTGCAACTACATACTTTCAGGAAACAGGGAAATCTGAAAACTATGTTGAAAAAATCAGATTTAAGACTGATGTGACAGGCAAACCATACAAAACACAGATACCACATACAGTCCAGGCCAGGTCAGGTCCCCAAACGGCAATGCAGGCCATAAAAATCAAACCTTTTCATTATATTTAGATAGAAAGCTGAACTTGTCGGACTGATAGATCCATAGTTATATGTAACGGAAGTGTGCTGATTTTTATTTACTTCAAAATGGTGCCTGAGCATTCAGACTGGGTGAGGATCTGCCACACCGTGGACACACCGTGGACAGCTTTGACCATTTTGGGCAGAAAGAAGAGAGTGCTTCAGCAAAAGCTTCTCAAACCTCATGCAATTACAATAGTAGGCTGTAACCAGAGAACACAGCAGCAAGTGAGATTAAAGAGATAAACATTTGTTTTACACGTCAATATACAAAATAAAAACAACTAACTTTTACTAAATAAAAGTCTCCTGGCTGACTTATATAAATAGATATCAGCTATACCTGTAACCCAACTATTGCTTATTGATTAACTGTTTGTTTAAAGACAGAACATGACGTCGAAATGTAAATGCTTTCCTCATCCAGTGTGTAACGTTCACTAAGGTACAGCGAACGTGCGAGCTGATTGCCAGCATTCCGTAACATATATAACTAAAATAAGTCCTAATATCTAATATCATAAAATCAATTTGTTAAAAAAAAACAAGTAACATCCCATTCATAAGAGCCCTGTCTCTTTAATGGTGTGTATCTCAGATTTACCCAGTATAATCTGTTGCATTTGGCTCTCTATGCACTGTCTAATCAGGGTGATGAGGAGGCCAGCCTGGAATTACCCATCAGCCCATTCATGGACCGCTCAGCCCCCCAGCTAGCCAAGTTGCAGGAGTCTTTCATCACACACATCGTAGGGCCGCTCTGCAGCTCCTATGACACAGCTGCCCTCATGCCCGGCCGGTGGGTGGAGCCTCAGCCCAGTGATGCTGAAGAAGGATCTGGTGTGGAGGAGACTGATGAAGAAGAAGAAGAAGAAGACTCAACCGAGGAAGATGCCTCCACCAACTCGGATCAGTCTCGTATGTTCATATCCATTTTGAATACATTTTATGTTTTTATCTAGTGTTCTCATCAGTACACGTCCCTTTATATAGGTCCAGAAGCTTTTTTTTTTTCATAAGGTTTGCATTTTGATGGCATGGACAAGAGAGACAGGCTTACATACACACAGATTGCGAACTCGCCAAATACCTGGGCTGTCAAATTCATTTAATAAATTACTTTTGAAATGTCAGTACTTAAAAGATGAAAAGATGAACATGAATATTACTGACCTTGTCATTTTGATAGCAAACATCAGTAGTAGTGCCACATTATGCATTTGTGTCTCATAAACCAGTGAAAACCTCATCAACAGGTAAAAAAAAGCAGGTTTTCTTAAGCAAAGACACAAGGAGTCAAGAACATCATTTTATTATAAACATTACTAAACATTCCAAATGGCTTCCTCTTCACTTTCATGCTCACTGCAAAGAATATAAAATATGAAATGGCTTTGTAGAGCGAGTGTAGTGTATGTTTGTTTAACAGAATACAATTTAGGATTCTTATAATGACAACATTCAAAGCCCGCTGGACCAAGAGGGCAAAAGACAGCCCAGTGAGTAACACTGAAATGTTACCTAATGTTAGTGTCATGTAATATTAGGGATGGGTCACTATTTTCAATATTTAATATTCGAGGGAATATTAGCAATTCAAACAGTGAATTAAGCATTTATGAGTATTATTTAATAGTTAATTAAATGTGTTGCTACATCGGTGAGATGGAGTGTGGCGTGGTTACGCGCATTTTGCCCTTCACAAGGTTAGTGCCCTGCTTCATTAAGACACACTGTGCATTAGCTTCGAATCTGAAAGCAGACCTGTTGAATTATTTTACTACATATTATTTATTTTATTTTTTATTTTCGTCATTATTTTATCTGCTTATTTTTATTTATACTTATTATTAAACAAACAGTTGTATTTTTCTGGATGCAGTTTTGTGGAAACGTATCTCGGTTAAAGACAAAAAGGCGCCACCCTCATCAGCATATGATGGCGTGTTGAGATATCATCAGTGTCACTCCTAACACGGCCAGTGGCACAGTAAACGTGTCAATCATTCAGAACAGTGATTTTGTCATTCTTCATCTTCGACTAACTGTGTGGCAGTACGGTAAGGAAGCGCTTAACTTAGCTAGATAAACATGCCTTAAGTGACCTCACTGCCTCGTAAGGATGTTATGAATTTAAATAAAGTTTAAAAGTGTAATGTGATGCTGTGCACCGCCTGTAACATTTTAAAGTGTCACTCAGCGTACTTTATTCCACTTCTAATTCAAATAATTCAATATAATTCAAATAATTCCTTAAAAAATGAATAGTAATTTTGCCTGAAGTGCCTGTCACTAATATCATGCAGGAAAATCTTGCATATTTTCAGAATATTTTGGGGTATGAACTACCTGCAACCACTCTTTGTAATATTTAAAGCCCCTTGGTAAACAGTGGTACATGATACGTCACTTTAGCTTTATTGCTTTCTAAATTTTGTACTCTGGCACAGCACAAATAGTTTGCATTTTTCTGTGAATAGTGCACAACTGTAGGACACTACATTTTAGAAGTGGATGTCTGCACAACTTCAGAGCTTAGGCAGTTTTTGGGCAATTTAAACCATCTTTGTATCATTCATTTTCAGAGTGTAAACGTGCTGCGTGGCACAGGGCAGTAATGGGTAGCTTTGCTGCCTCTTAGCGTCAGGGTCCCCACTTCGATCCTGGGCTCAGGTTACTGTTTGTGAGGAGTTTTATATGCTCTCCCCATGTCCGGATGAGTTTCCACCATGTTCTCCCCGTGTCCATGTGGCTTCCTTTCCTCCATTTTAACTGACACTAGTTTATTTCTAGGAAGAAGCAAAATTATCTGCCAGTAGAGTACAACAGTTTTAAGCTTCTATTTGTTATATAATAAGCTCCTAATGAGATATAAAGATAATAAAGATAGCTTCACTTACAGTAGTGCATACAATTTTTCTGTTAAAATTAAATGAAAGTAGCATTTCTGAAACAAGGAAGAAGAAATACATTAAACAATTACAATAATTTACAGCTAAAGAACTATACCAAATAGTAACTTCAAATTTGTGTCGTTAGTGCACTACGAATTGTCTTTTTTTGTTTGTTTGTTTGTTTTTTTACTATTTTGACATATAGTACTACTGAGAAATATTCTTTGAAAGTGAATTGACATGCCTCTCATAAAATTTTGGAATAATGCTTGTGAGGAATTATATGTGCTATAACATACAGTATATCTATCAGAGAAGGTGCAGAGAAGGTGTTGAAATCAGCAAATCCCCAAAAATTGCATATTATATCTTGAAGTTAATTTAAGGTTAATACTTCTATTATCTGTTGTAGAGAAATTGATGCCCAAAATGCGACAGAAAGTCTTCTGTCAGATCACCCAGTACCTTTTGGAGAATCATGAAATGTGGAAGAAGGTCATTGCTGAGGAGGCCCAAAGCCAAACAAAGCCAAACAAAGCCTCTGACCCAATCCTGGCCATTCACGAAGAGGAGGAGGAGACAATAAGCAAGGACAAGCCAACAGTGGACCAGGAGCAAAAAACAGAAGGAGGAGAGATATGGCCATCAGAGGAGCAGCGAAATGACGCATCAATAGAAGATGAGCAGACTGAATAAAGTGAAGACACGAGAGAGCAACAGGAAACAGTTAAGAAATATCAGGAAACTGAAAATCAAGACACAAGCTGTAGAAAAACATTGAGAGAAAAATGCAGAAATGGGATGAGACTTCAGAGGATCAGGAGATATGGAGTGAACGAGAGATTTATCTAGTCTAGGATATTGTCACAAAGCCTTTATTTCCAAACAAGACTCCTGATAAATGGTTGCCAGCACATCACTAAGACACAACACTGTAGATTCTTTAGGTGAACAAGTTTCTGTACGAAACAGGGTGGTATCCGAATGTCTGCGGATAGGGCTTATTTGCTAGATCCAATAAAATGGGATTTCTAAAATTAACATGAACAGGCTTTTTGAAAACTCCCCACTCCACCAATTAGTGCTGAAGTTCCAAAACAACTTCCATGACCAGGGTCTTAATTATGTGTACATTTTAGTCTATTCATTTCAGCAAGTATTTTTAAGGGCCCTGGTATTACACTGATGCAAGAATGAAGTCCATCATGATACAACTAGCCCTTCGGAGCTCATAGCAATGTGATGGGGAAGCACACACTCCTTCAACACTTAAATACACCATAATCCATATGAAGGAAAGAAGGTTCAGGAAATAGCATGCATCACATGTGTAACACTACTTATCTAATCTTTTTTTTTTTTCTTTTTAAGGTAAAAACGTCTGTCCTTTTCTTTTGTTTGCCACTTGATTTCCTGTGCAAGCTTCATGCCTCCACAGGTTCACCACCTGCCTGTAGAGTTAGGCACCATGACTTTGCAGGTACACTAGTGAATGTTCAAGTGTTTGTCCTTGTTAATATAAATTACCTGTTACCTTTTTAAAAAAAATCATTTTTCAGGTTTTTTTTTTTTTTTGGGTTGCAATAGCTTTCGTTTGTGACCTGACATTCCTGTTTATCAAGACACAACAGCACTGTAAATACTGTGTAACATTTCTTCCTTTCGAATAATTATTCTGCCAGTGCACATTTGGAAAAACAGAAACTCCTGTTTTTATATGGTTAGTTAGAAAGACGTTACATAGACACTACATGCTAAAGCTCCAGCTCTATTCAAGTTCATACCTGTGTGTTTTTGTATAATATGATTCTTTAACGATGAAGTATGCAATGCAGTTACTTTGCTTATTAAAACCGAAGTAAATCAATTCCACACAATCCCACATCCTATAGTTAGGACACAGCATGTATTCAATCCTGGTATTCGTGCCATTTCAGCCTTCTGTGTATTTGACCCACACATTTGAATTGCCAGTTAACTGCTGAATCTTAGATCTGTTGGTCGTTTCATGCATCTTGAGTAGCAAGTATATATCCATATAGAGATTATATACATAGAAATGCAAGTGTAAATGCACCCAAAGACTTAAAGCTGATTGTTTTTCTAATTTTGCCTCAATGCTCGTATGATTCCTTTTTTGTTACATGTTTAAAACAGAAAGCAAGCAGCTTTCACCCAAAGTTCCAAAAATAAAGAAACAAATATGACGTGCCCTGCTTGGAGGCTAAAGAGAAAGCATTGGATAAAGTCATGCACTCTCGCTAAACAAGGAAGGCCACTCATACTCCAGCCATCCGATAGCTGCTATGTCCTAGAGGCACCGTAGTCATGCACATAGGCATGTGAACTGCTAAGCAGCTAACCCCTGTAACTAAAGGAGAACCCCACATAGGCATGAGACATGGTGTATCGACACATGCGAGAGAGCAGTTCACTACAAACAGCTACAGCACTGATGTGTGCTGCCTGGGCTGCCTCAGACACAGGGACAAAGGGAGAAGCAGATTGATTGTGACTGCAGTTCAGGGATAGATAATGCAGTCTGATGTTCTTTTATAGACGTAATCAGCTTGCGCCTGATGCTACTGTGCCATAATTTAGAAGGGGTGCTAATTAAATTTGTAGAATTGCAAAGTGGGAATTGGGTGTTTGTCTTTGCACCTCAGTTTAGTTTAGAAATCCCCACTTCAATTTGCAGCATAATGTACGCTTTCTTCTCAACAGCCAGCACATTAAGCAATACTGACACATACTGTAGACTGATGGTAGTTTTATGATTGCCATCATATTATTATGAAGTTGGGCATAATATATATTTTTTCACAGTGCAGCTGTTTGTGCCAAATATTACTTCAATAAACAACTGCGTTGTTGAAGCTTTTTATGGATAATAAGGTATGTGAACGTCAGGTGTGCTTTCTCTGTGTGTGAGTGCATGTTTGTGTGGAATCAAGTTGAGTTCATCTGGAATCACATCAATTTGTTTAATAGTGCCTAAAAAAGAAAATACTCTGAGGCCTTACCGACTTACAAAAAAGCATTTAGATAATACAAACAAAACTGAGGAGATGACACTTTTGGCACAATGTTTTCTTTGAATTTTTTCATTACTTTTTGATATATATAGTTTTGTTGTTGTTTGACAAGTAGGTGGGGAAACTGAGAAGGCATGGCAAAAAAAGTTCATTCAAGTATAGTACTAGTTTTACCCAATTTTACTACAAACATACTAAGGCATAATTAGAAAGTTGTTAGTTTACTCATGATAATAGCACTTGAAGAGAAGAGGATCAGGGACAAACAGAAGGAGGAGAGATATGGCCAACAGAGGAACACTGACATGAGAGGAAAGTTGTTTCTGAGTATACTCATTAGCCACGTCTATTTACATTGGGTCCACACTAAATTTCTTATTAGGTTTCATATGAATGAAGGGGATCTAACTTGACAATGAATAAAAGACTGAACAATTTATTTGTTTAAAAGCAGTTCCCATGTAGCGCAGGGGTGATGTGTTCAGCTAGGATGTAGGAAGTCTTCATGTGTCGTAGAGAAAGTGCCCAGACTGTAACCTTCATTTGATTTTGGGAGAATTAATTTAATTTTTTTAAAGGTTTCTTTTTGTTGTTGTTGTTTTAATTGTTGTTTTATTGTTTTAACTAATCTTTAAAGTGTGCATAAACTGAGCTGAATGTCTACTTTAAGGTAAATATGCAGCTTATTCACAAGTTAAGTTCAAGTAAGGTAGAGTCATTAATAAGCATCTGGCTAGTGTGTAAATAGTATTTTCAAAATATTCTTCAGAGTAGACACAAAAACACGTAATAATTTTAGTAAGAAGTATAGTTTTCATCCCAAGTAAAAAAAAAAATTCAAACAGTAGGTATACCATGATATAAGTGCTAAAGTACTAAAGTATAATACATTTTCAGTAAGGGATTCTGACTTACTGAAAAGACACAGCACAGGACCATGTTGGACATGCTATTTAAAATGTAGATAGCCAAGCGGCAAGTATGTGTAAGTATACATAAAAAGTATGTATCTCAGCCACACGTTATAGTCAAGAGTCATTAACATTGTTTGGCATTTAAAAACAATACAAAACAATTAATAAAACATTTCTAAACTACTTGCAATTCGCTTGAATAAAAAACGCTATGCTAACAAAGTGATGCTACCACTTTGGTACTGGAATACTAATAGCTTGACACCACTGCCCAACACTGACCACAGTGTAAATAAAATGTTTATATTATTTCCTAATAGGCCTAAAATGTAACTTGTTAAGTGTGGTTACAGATTCAATCTTCACTAAACAGAAAGAAAGGACAACTATTTGCCCTGTTTAAAAACTGACTTGGTGTTGATCAGCTACTAATGGTAAAAGGCAGTGATGACTGTGTAATATTTTTTTTGTGTGGTGGCTCAAGCTGATGATGTGAATCATATTATTATTTCCCTTCTACTGTGGTTGTGATTGCTCTGTACTCGCTCGTCAATGACTAAACTGAAGCGTCACATTAAAAAGTTAAACAGCAAACTATGACAGAGTGGCCTTGCAAACATTGTAGAAAATTCTGCAGAAAAAAGGGTATCAATTCCTCAGTCATGTTTGCAATATCTAAATATTTTTGCCGTAGAGTGAGGCCTCATCTTTGTGACACACTCTATGACCAAATGTTTGTTGACAACTGACCATAACACCCATATGAGGGCTTTCCCCAAATTGGAAGCACCCAATTGTATGGAATACAATTTCCCTTCATGAAGACATGGTGTGTGAAGGTTGGAGTGGAAGAACTCGAGTGTCCTGCACAGAGCCCTGACCTCAATCCCACTGAACACCTTTGGGATGAACTGGAACACCGACTGCACCCCAGACCTCCTCACCAACATCAGCGCCTGACCTCACTAATGCTCTTGTAGCTGAATGAACACAAATCCCCACAGCCACGCTCCAACATCTAGTGGAAAGCCTTCACAGAAGAGTGGAGCTTATTATAACAGCAAAGGGGGAATAAATCTGCAGTGGGATGTTCAACAAGCACATCTTCTGTGTGATGGTCAGGTGTCCACAAACTTTTGGCCATGTAGTGTATGTTCTTTTTTTGTCACCATTAAAGGCCTCAGTTTGACTCCATATGTGTGTGCTAAAACATTATAAATGGTAAGGCATAGGACTATCTCTATAAGTGTGACCTTATATGAAGACGTGTTTTATTCAGCAAATGCAGACTGAAACATTCTTTAAAATCATATGCAGAAACAGATGGTATCTGCTGCAATCAAGCTACTTTTCAATCAATATTTGGGCAATATTCTCATACATCTTCCTATTTATTTTAGGCATCTCAATCTTTAAGGCTAACGTCACCATATGTTACTAGGACTTTCTGGTTGCAAGCAAACAAGGACGTATCACCTGGCATAGTCTTTCCATAGTACATTTCTACTACTAATGTTACCCTGCTAAAATAAATAGGTTAATATTTATCTAATAAAATAAAAAGATCACATGAAGTATTACAAGCCTTCACTCTCCAATCATAAAACTTCAAAACATTTTTAATTATGTAAATTGTATATTCACCATCCCTTTAACTTTCCCTCCTGGTGATAAGATTTTATGTACTTCCATACAGTTTGGACTTCACAGTATTGTGACCTTGTTTGGAGTCTTCTAATGTTTTAAAACATCACATACCCATGATATAGCAGTGTCCCTGAGACCATCAGACTGAGATCAACCTCATTACTCCAATCTATTCAGAACAAGGTCATTCCTTTTATCCGTTTTTCCTTTTATTATTTACTTTTTAAATAACTCTCAATTTGCATTATTTTTCAGGTTTATTTTTTTGTCTTTAGTTTGTGACTTGAGATTCCTGGTTGTCAAAACAGCATTGTAAATATTGTGCAACACTTCTTTCTTTTAAATTTTTATTCTGCCAGTACACATTGAGGGGGGAAAAATGCCTGTTTTATATGGTTCACTAATTTTCATAAAGTCATCAAAGCTCTCACTATTTTATATGGGAACTTTTTCTTGGAAGGTAATTTATTAAACATATTTGCATACTAGATACTAAAGTTTCTATATTTCCAGCTCTAATCAAACTCATCTCTGTGTTTTGTTATGATTCTTTAATGATGAAGGGTGAAATATAGCTATGTTCATTCGTGTCCCAGCTAATGTCTAAACCATTCCCCTGGAATTCCATATGGTATACTTAAGTAGACGAACGTGTATTCAATCATGGCATTGGTGCCATTTTAGCCCTTTGTGTATTTAATCTGCTGAATTAAAAAAAAAAACTGCAGAACTGATCAGGAACTATAACGTTCCACATACAGTATCTTAATTCATGGATCATGCATGTGATTAGATAGAGAAGGTAGGTAGACAGGGACATAATTTTGTTGTTTGTTTATGTTACCAGTATATTTATTTCACTGTCCTGCATGTGCCTTTTTGATACTGTATAAGGTTCAGTTCAGTCAGAATATTGCAGCTTCTTGCTTGTCCTTCTATTTTATTATTATCTGTATTACACAAACTCATTCTCATTTCTGTCTGGCAAGTTCGATGAATGAATGAAAAGTTTGGTTTCCTGTTAATAAGTATACAATATACACAGTGTTTAATATTATGGTGAATCAGGGTAAAGAAAGCATAGATGTGCTGAATTTATCCATCAAAGCCTTGGCTTTGTCCAGTCACAACAACCTGTTTTGGTGAGGAGGCATGTTCATATGAAATCATACAGTTGTTGACTTGGGAAACATTTTATCTGATGCCTGATTTTCTTTCACTGTCACTCTTATCCTCCTTGTTTGTGTCTTTTGTCAGTCTGTAACTGTTGTCATCCTGTTATCTATATGCATCTGATGATGGTGGTCATTGTGCACTCTTCTTTCACCAAAAGAAATACATAAGATTCACACTCTCAACATGATCAGTGAGAAAAGTTTTTTTAATATGTGATGGGTACCTCACCGGCCAAAAAAATTGTTTTCTTCTCACTAGTATGTTGCACTTAAGATATGTAGCAATACCTATACAAAAGGGAGCTGTACAATTCACCAGTATTTATGAAGTAAAATATTCAGTTTATTGATGTCTATTGTTCCATTTTGTACAAAACACAATATTGTTAATGGAGGGCATGGAGAAAACAAATAACAAATGTCTTTTGAATAAACATTATTTATTTTTAATGTTTTATAATTTACTCACTATCCTGTAGCTTCTCTATGGCCAGAAAATGCTGGAAGTGCCTCTTGGTAAAATGTATTATTCAAGAAATATATACTGATATTACTAGAATTTGTCACTATCTGAACATTGTTTATGTTATGTGAATACAGTTTAATACTGTATTAAATGTTGTGATATTCAGTGTCTGTTTTTTGGTTTTTTTTTTATCATCCTGTAGTGTTTGTAAAGGAGTCGCATATATTTTTAAAAATTGTTCCTCACACTGCAAAAAAATGATATCTTAGCAAGTGAAAATATCTTGAATATGGGCAAATTTATCTAATATTTCTAAAGAATGGAGATGAGAGAATTTAAGGCAATGGCTCTTGATGAGGATCCTAGTCGCCTGAAGCATCAGAGACAAAGGGAGACCATTGCTCTCACACGTGATTATCGCCATTACCAAAGGTTTCAACAATCTAATCCTGATTTTGTTGTTAGCCATGTCAAGACCTTTCACCATGCAGAGCTTACAAACACATGACTATTTATTCTCACACCTTTGTGTTATTAGTAATGCTGTTATATGGTTATAGAAGGCATAGATAATTGTCTTCACTCCAATACTAGCCGCTGCTGTGTTCTTGCAAACTCAGGGTTCTTACAAGTAACTGTTTATCTTCTTTGGTATTTTCTCTCCATATTTCAAAACACACTTATGGTGGTGATAAAGAATAAGAAACTCAGTCTCACAAGGACCTCTTTCTCCATCAAGGTTAAAAGAAATGAAACAACAAAGTACAACAGAATTGGTGACAGGAGGTAAGAGATAAGAGGAATGCACTGTGTTGTCTAGATGCAAGAACAAGTGTCAGTGTTTACACTACTACACTGAAAAAATTATATCTTAGCAAATGAAGATATCAAGAATGATATCTTGAAGCATAGGAAAAGTTATCTAGTATCTCTCATTACGAGATTATTATATAACGACTATAAGAGGAATTACATATTTACTATTTTCAAGCTTTAATTCAAGCTTATTCTATTAGTAGATGATTTTCTTTTTTTGTTAGAAATAAATAAAATTATCTACCAATAGAATAAGACAATTTCAAGTTTGAAATGAGTAGAAATGTCAATAGATAGGCTTAATCATATCATATTTGTTTAAAAATAATGTAATGAAAGGACACATTAGATGACTTCTTTGAGTGATCCTCCCGCACCACTTTTTTTTGTGTTTGGGCAAACGATAGGGGTGGCTGCGTACCACCACCCCTTGGGGCATCTCATTGTTGTGACCAGGTAGAGGCGAAAACACATCAGAAAATTCCGTCTGCAACATGGCAACCTCTGTGATTTCGGACAGTGCAAGGGATCGTGGTGGATTGAGCCGTGTTTTTAGATTCGCCTCTGGTCCTAGCTCCTCCCTCTCTGCAACACTGAGTGCTGAGACGTTGCGAAGAGGCATGGCTTCGAGGTATCGCATTGCACAATCCACTAGGACCAACACAAAGCAATGCCCTTGTGCAGTCCATTCCATTGGCCCGACAAGGTCCATAACAATTCTAAGGTCCATACCAAGGGGACCTCAATTAATGGGGTGCAAAGGCACTTTTGGGGTGGCAGATGGATTCACCAACTGACATTTGCAACCTGCCACACACCACCTGTGAAAATTGCTGTGAATGCCCGGCCAATAGAAGAGGGCCACAAAATGGTTCGGTGTTTTGTCCATTGGATTATCATGCGCTGCCTGAAATAATATTTCCCGACAGCTCTTTGGGACCAATAACTGGATTGTTTCTTCTTTTGTTTAAGTGTGCTGTGTCAATGTAACCTATAATAATTGCAAGATAGGGGAAGGAGAGCGCAATGTTGGGCTGAACTCGCTGACCATCAATTACTTTCACGTGGTTGAAGGAGTGCCTGAGGGTTTTGTCTCGAAAGGGAAATCCCAGAGAGGAAGGCCCTCTCCAACCTCAGTGTCTTCCTGAGCTGACATCAACAATCCAGGCGAGGCCTCCCCAGCCAACACTGCACACATGCCACACCATGCTACACTGTTGCAGGGTCCATCTACACACAACATCTGAAATGCCAGATGTCCCCAAAATCAGTGGATGGGTGAGGTGCTGCCTCTGTTTTTGCTCTTGTTCCCAGAATTGGACTGTGACAGCCACTAGGGGATATTTGTGCACATGGTCCGCACTTATATAGTGCCTTTTAAACTTAGCAGTTCAACAAAGCACTTTACACTATTTCTCACTCGCCCATTCACACACACACACACACACACACACACCAATGGCAGCAGTGCTGCCATGCAAGATGCCAGCCTGCCATCGGGGGATCAGTGTCTTGCCCAAGGACACTTCGGCATGTGGAGGTGCCAGGAACTGAATCACCAACCCTGCGATTAGTGGAAAGCCTTCTCTACCACCTGAGCCATGCCATCCCCATGCACACAACTCACCTTCACTCATTGTCCTTGAACTAGGCATTGATGAATTGAGGTTTAGTTACAGCCTGAAACCACCAATGCATGGGATGTACCCCTTTGAATACTCACTGGTATATGGTACATCCCAGCTCAATCAGGGGTGGCCTGCAGTGCGTCAATGCCCCCACCTCCATCACGTGGCATTGGTCCTGGAAATGCCCGGGTTCCCAGCAATGCCAGCACACCGGCCCAGGCTTTACTCCCACACCTGTGGCCCCAGAGTCACCAATCTGAGAGGGAAAAGAGACAGACACAGGGGGAGAGGGGGGGTAGGGAAAGCCCAGGTTCAGGGGACTGGTTTTGGGGCAAATGATGGGGGGGCGGGGGCAGGGAGAAAAAGGGGAAGAGCAAGAGAAAGAGAGAGAGAGGGAGGGAAAATGGGGGGCTTGTCTGCCCCAGATACATCGCCAATGGGCAGCCGAACTCACTGAGCATCAGCAAGCAGAAGCATTGACAGTGCTAATCAGGGGTGCAGCCAACCCATTGCAAAATAGCCCACTTTAGGTCCAGGTACTCCAGCAGGTTCACAACCAGAAGCTGTTAGGCTGGGCTTGCCCCAACAGTAGCAGCAGCAAGCAGGCTGCCTACTCTGAGTCTGGCTAGCCCCACACTTCCGTGGCACGCTCAAAAAGTTCAACAAACGCTTCCAGTTGGTCCTGCAGTGCATCTTGGAGAGCTTGATGTGGGGCATGGCTGCAGTTACCACCGGGGCTGCTCCTTGTGTACCCACTGGCTGGTCAAGGCTCCATACCACCTGCCGATCCTCTGCCTGGATTGGAGAAGGGCCTGGAAGTGCGCAGCTCGAGGAGGGCACGATGTTGTGTCTGGTAGATGCAAGCGATGGTTTTGACGATTTCACAGAGTGGCAAGGACTCCATGATGGCTGACCTTCCCGGGTTTCAGCACCAGTGTGACACTTTTACAGGTTGGACTGGAAATGAGGACATGGGAGGCAGGCTTGGGACAATTCAAAATGGCCCTTTATTTAGCTTCACTATTCTTTCACTTTTCAGCAACTTTATTTCTACACACACAGTCGGCTCTGTGCTGCTTTCTCTCCCATGGCTCTCGTCTCTCCCCCTTTTATCCTTGCCACTGTTCACTGAAACAAACACTCATTAGAAAAATCCTGCACAGGTGTAGATCCTTACCACTCACTTTTCCCAGCTCTGCCCTCCATTCAAAAACCGAAGCTTGAAGATGCTCCTGCCTCCACAGTTACAAATAATGATTTCTGCTTGAAATAACAATTTAGTGCTTCAAACTTGCTATCAAAGAATCCTCCATTTGCAGCAATTCTAGTTATCAATTTGTTGAGGTAATCCCCATCTATGTATGTGCTTCCTGAAGCACCCCTCACAAGTTGGATTGGCTTGATGGGCACTTTTTTCATACCGTCTGGTCAAGCTGCTCCAACAGGTCAATATGGTTGAGATTCGGTGACTGAGCTGGCCAATCCATTACAGACAGAATTCCAGGTGACTGCTTCTTCCCTAAATAGGTTTTGCATAATTTGGAGCAATGCTTTGGGTCATTGTCCTGTTGTAGGATGACACTGGTACCAATCAAGCAGCATCCACACGGTATGGTATAGAGTTGCAAAGTGGAGTGATAACCTTCCTTGTTCAAGATTACTTTTACCCTTTACCAGCACCAAAGCACCCATGGACCATCACATTTCCTCCACCATGCTTGACAGATGGCTTCAAGCACTCCTCTGGCATCTTTTCATTTTTCTGTGATCCAAATACCTCAAACTTAGATTCATCTGTACATAACACTTTTTTCCCCATCATCTTCTGTCCAGTTTATGTGTTCTTTTGCCCATTTTAACCTTTTATGTTTATTGGCCAGTCGCAATTATGGATTTTTCTTTGAAGCTTTGGCTATAAGGAAAGCATGCAGGAGTCGCCTCTTCACTGTTATTCACTAGAGTGGTGCTTTTCAGGTATTAAACAGGCATCTATTTCTCAAACTAGAGACTATTCATCCTCTTGCGCAGTTGTGCACTGGGGCCTCCTTTCCTATCCTGGTTAGAGACCGAAGCATTTGGGCCCTCACAACCAGACTGTGCAATAGTTTCTTCCCCATGCCATCAGACTCCTCAATACTCAGAAACTGGACTGATGGAACACACACACACATACATATATAGACACACACAACTGAGCATCCATCCTCTTTGCAATTTTTTTTCAAAGTTTTTGCACATTACATTATGCTGCTACAATACTTATACTGTACATAGGCTGCTACTCTTATGTTTATACTATTTCAGCTACTTGTATTGTACTCTTGTACTCTTTGCATTATTTTCACTAGATTCACTTTTAGAACAGAACTGTGTACTGGTCGGGGCTGCACTGGGACTCACTGTGCCCATTAGCTGTCCCAGTAGTCATTGTGCTGTCTTGTGCTGTCTTCACATTTGCACTTGTGCACTTTATGTATAAATTATGTAGTCCCTTGTAGATCTGTGTTGTTCTGTGTTTGTCTTATGTAGCACCTTGGTCCTGGAGAAACGCTGTTTCGTTTCACTATGTACTAACTGGCTGTGTATGGTTGAAATGACAATAAACTCCACTTGACTTGACTTGACTTGAGACAGTTTGTATTGTTCTGTGAAGGGAGTAGTAAACACCTTTGTAAGATATTTTCAATTTCTTGGTTGTTTCTCACATAGGCTAGCCTTCAATTCTCAAAACAACACTAGACTTAAGAGTTTCTGATGAAACTTCTTTCTTTCTGGCCATTTTGAGACCACAATCAAACCCACAAATGCTGATGCTCCAGCTCTTGAACAGTAGTGTAAATTATTAAGAATTAAATCAATTCATACCATTGTTCCCAGATGGATGGGCTGGCCGAGCAATTTAATCATACGCTTAAGAATATGATTCGTAAGTGTGGTAGAAATTCACCTTAAGACAGAAACAGAGACTCTTTTCTTCATCAAATGATTTCTTTATTGCAATACTTATTGCCACGAAGACTGATCATATCAATACTAATACCTCCGATCTTCTTCACCAGCTTGTAGAAAAAAACAGACTATACACCTTAGTCCAAGATTATACTCCTACGTGTCCACACCAGTACATCAGGTTTAATTGAAATGATTTGTGCCCAGGAGATGACCTTACAGTTTGATGGATCTAGAATGTTTTTGCAAGAAATAGTGAGAAAATATTGCCAAGTCAAGGTGTGCAATGATGACCCTCCTTCTGGACCTTCCTGGGTCTGCATTGGTTCATTTCGGTGCTGGAACACTCTTGAGCTTGACTAGTTTTATAGCGGGCCCAACATACGAAAACTCAGTCTTTTCATGTTTCTGCATTTATCTGTGCTCTACAGCAATGTGAACACTGAAATAAAAATCTCATCTTTCCATAACACGGACTGCTGTGGGTGTCATCAGGAGAATCTGGCACGGGCCTAGCCAGGGAAATCTGTCCTAGGGAAATCAGTCTTCCATGTGTTATAGGGATTCCTCTGTGAGGGCCTTTGTCAAGAAAAATTATAAAAAAAATTTGCTTAATCAGCTTATGGCCTATTTAGTAAACACACCCTGTGAGGAAAAATGTCAAGATTTTTATTACAAGACCTGTAAGTACTGTGTGTGGACTTAAACCAATCTGGCTGTTCTGTCTGTACTTTGTAGTTATATCAGCACCAGAGGGCCTGTACCCAATTTAGCTCTGATGGTTTCAACTGCTCCTGCACTCACTGATGTGTTTTCAGGTTAATTTGCAATGCTGTGTGATTACTTTGTTCACAAAGCGAGTGCCATTTTCACTGGAAATTTTAAGTCGGAACCCCCCTAGAGATTACTTCTCTAGGCATTTTGTGACAGTCTGAGCATCCTGTCTCCAGCAAGGGAAACATTTAGAGTATTGGGAATACATGCGCACAATCACTAAAAATTAGCTGAAACCTTGACATTAGTCCAATGAAGTCCATCATCAGATGATGGATGGTTGGGTTGAAAAAGGAGGATTGGTAGACTTCCCAATATTCATTGCCATGCAAACTGTACACTATTTACAAAATTGATCAGCCTGGTGCATGCCAAGACTTTTGTACTGATCCCCCCTTTAAAATATGGCCTTTCCCATGTATAAATTTTGCAAGGAAGAAATAAAGAGTTTTATAAAGAGCAGGACGATTGTCTGTGGTATGCCACACACCAATGTCTGTGTTTTGTGTGCAGGTGGCACGCCAGTGGTGGTGGTCTGCTTCAGTGGCTGACTTCTGAAAAAGAATTAGGTCATCCAGACGTGTATGAAAGTGTGTGTGTGAGAGAGAGAGAGAGAAAGAGAGAGAGAGAGATGAGAGTAGAATGGCAGAGAGAAGATTAGAGACGAGAGTCGCATGAGCAATGGGCTTTCCAGCAGAAGTGAGAAATCCACCGTCACGCTAAATTGTACAAGTCATGTGTCAGAGAATAAGCATAATTACTGTCAGTGTACACAGTAAGAGAATGGCCTATAGCAAGAATGCATGCCCTAGTGAGAGCAAAAAAGTTCAGCTGCTTGAGGAGATAAAGAGGAAGGAAGACAGAATATTTCCAGTGTAGAAAATCCAGTGACCACAGAATATGCTGTGGATGGAAAACCATCTGACAACTGCAGAGAAGAGCCATCAATGAAGAAAATAAAATCACCATTAGGATCAGGAATGTCTGAATGGTCAGGTCTGGGTTTGTAAATGTCAATCATAGTCAGCCAGATAGTCATGTGGAATGCTATCATTGTCAGTAGGTATAAGAGTAACAGGATTAGCAAATGAGAAAAGAATGTTTTGGATTGAAATGATGTGTGCATTCATGAGGTGTGTAGTGTTCGTGGAATTTACAATCGAATGAACAGCATGTGGTATGTGAACTTCCAGATTGTGCATTGTGACGAGCTCAGGACATAACGAAGTGGTCTCAGTGGCAGCGAACAGGCGTGGTGATTGTCCCCTCATCACTGGATCCAGACGTTTGGACTATAATGCTATGGGACATTGTTGGATACCGTGAGTTCGCGTTAGAGCAGCAGACAAAAAACCAGTTGATTCAATCATGAAAAGATGGAAAGGTTTTGAATAATCAAAGTTACGTAGACAGGGAATGGAAGAGAGTATGGTCCTCTTCAGTCATGTAACATGGTCAGTCATTTTCAATGACAATCAGGGTCTATGATGTCCCAAGAGTAGAAATAGACATTTCAACCTTGGCACATAACTGGATAAAACCTAATGGGTAATGTCTGGGTTTCCAAACCACCTTCAGTGGCAGAAATATACAATCAAATCTTGGCCTAACAAATTTAATGGGCACAATGACAAAATCTGTTAATTTGACAGACAATGGGACCCTATATGGTTCAGTGACGGGGAGGCCAGGTGCACCCACAGTAGTAAGTCTTTTGACAAATTTGGTAAATGATTACAGAGCAAGTGGTGCCAGGTGCCAGTGTCTACCAAGAATGTAATTTTCTCCCCAGCAACATACAGATCAAGGGTTGGGTTCTGCTCACGCAAAAAAGAAAGTTTAACAAACTCTTGCTTTAACAAACCTACCTGCTACATCTACATCTACCGTTCATTTCAGTAAGGCTAACAGTTGTGCACTTAGAATCCATTTCACGATTTCTTGTGTTGGTATTAGGAGACATTTGGGGAACAAATGCTTGATAAGTTTGAAACACAGAACTGTTGCGTTAGAGATCATTATATTGAGACCTGTCTGAACAAAAGTTATCAAAAGAATTTAGATATTCAAACCCGTTCTAATGTAAAGGGCTGGCAAATGCGGAAAAAAAAACCAGGATGTGAGGGTGTATCTGAGCAATGCATCTACGTATCATCTCGAATCTTGATAAGTTTCTTCAGGACCATGCCCTGAATGTACCCAAGAAGTGACTGCGCCACCTTGTGGTCGAGAACTGTAACTTCCTTTTTTTCCTATATCATTTGTTTTCCTATATCATTTGAGTGTGTGATAAATTCACAGTTCATTTTTCCTATAATTCACTGGAGTATGCAGAAGTGAACACACACCAACATCTGAAATTCAAGTGTACTTCCTGTCGACCATCTTGGATTTTGTTAAAAACTGTTTTTTCACTACTCATTCTACAGATTTTCTCCAATCATCACCAAATTTGGCACACATCATCTTCAGAGTAAGCCTCACAAAAGTTATCAAAATAATTTAGAATATTCCAAATGGTTTGTCTGTAATGGGCCAACAAATCAGACAGCAAAGCCGCCAGACATCTAACAGCCATTTTTGCTACTCCTCCTCCAAACTTCTTCACCAAATTTGGCTCACGTCATTTTGATACCTGTCTAAACAAAAGTTATCAGAGGAACTTTGATATTCAAAACCGTCATCCCATAATGGACTGGCAAATGCATCAAACAGGATGATAGGCTGTATCTCAGTAAGACATTTGCATATTGTCAAGAGGACTTGCCCTAATGTTCCCAAAAAGTTCAGTGACTGCACCGCCTGTGGTCAAAACCTGTGACAACTTCCATAATTTTTCTCATTTTATTTTATGAACTTGTGCTAAATTCACAGTTCTAAATTCTTACTTCTACATTCCTATGATTCCCTGGGGTAAGCTCAAGTGAGCATATGAATTTCAAGAGTACTTCCTGTTTGCCTTTTTGAAATTCATTGAAACTCATGTCATGGATAATTCTACTAATAACTTTTGAATTCTTTGTCTACAATTATAATTCTTCCACTTTTTGTTTTCCTTTGTTTTACCTTGCTGAAAGTGTATAAATTTGTAAGAGTGGCTCATATTGTCTTTGTGCTATTTTAATTTTGATCAGAAAGAGTTTTTTTGCTACTCTTCCACTCACTGCTGTCCAAACTTGGAATTGTGCGAATTTGAGACTGTTACTGACAACAGTCACTAGCTGAATATTTTGTATTGCTGCTGGGGCCCCATATGGACGACCTGAAGAACTGTTTGGATTGCTGGGGATGGTTCCACCTGGGGGCTGTGGAGATGGTTTGGGGATCTCATATGGGGAGCTGTACTGTAATGGCTTG
>CM075020.1:19053269-19067472 GCA_037576675.1 Pangasius sanitwongsei | reverse complement strand
TTACTCTGGACTGTTGACCCCAAGTACTTAAACTCCTGTACCTTCTTCACCTCTTCACCCTGTAATCTTACTGTTCTCTCTGTGAGTTCCTAGAACTGGGAAATAGTATTTAGTTAATATTTTCTTAGTATTTGTCTAAAGAAAGAAAGTCTTTCACCTTAATTTGTTCTTTCCGTAATCCAGCACAGGCCCCATCCCTGGGACCACAGGTGAGTGGCTCATGTCACAAGTGTGGCTTGATGAGCAGCAGCAATTGCTTCTCTGAGGTCATGACTGATGTCCATTCTCCTTGGCGTGGTGTAGACACACACCTGAGTGCTCCAGAACACCAAATTACTCTCTTAATGACTGTGGAAGGATGTATTTATTTTTTCCCACCTGGTTTCTGAATGCCCATTGTTAAAAGTGCTATACAAATAAAATTGAATTGAAATGAATTCTGAATGTTGGTTTACTTTTCGGGGGAAAATGACTACATATTGAAATCTGTTGTGTTTATTTGTTGTCACCTGATGTTATTTATTTGTTTATAGAACTTGGTGAGGACCACACAATTGTTAAATAGTGTGGTTTCTTTTACCATGACCGTATATAGTCGCTACTTTGTAAGTCAAACGCATGGAAAATCATGGGCAGAGGTTGACATTTGAGCCTGTGGGAGCCAGGCTAATAGGACAAAAATGCAAATAATGTCCTACATCACAGCAGGTATGTTCAAAAATCTACAGTGTACTACAGTTTAGTTGGCTAGCTAGTAAAGACCGAAATTAAAAATGAAGATTCTTAAGATTCCAAAAGACTACTAAATATAATTGTGATAACTACATACACAAACTACACTCACATCCACTTTATTAGGAACACCCATAAACCTGCTCATTTATGCAGTCATCTAATCAGCCAATCATGTGGCAGCAGCACAATGCATAAAATCATGCAGATACAGGGCAAGAGCTTCAGGTAATGTTCACGTCAAACATCAGAATGAAAAAAAAGTGTGATCTCTGTGACTTTAACCGTGGCATGGTTGTTGGTGCCAGATGGGCTGGTTTGAGTATTTCATAAACTGCTGATCTCCTGGGATTTTCACACACAACAGTCTCTAGAGTTTACACAGAATGGTGCGAAAAACAAAGAACATCCTGTGAGCAGAGGGTCTGCAGACTGAAACACCTTGTTGATGAGAGAGATCAGAGGAGAATGACAGACTGGTCTGAGCTGACAGGAAGTCTATAGTAACTCAAATAATCACTCTTTACAGCCGTGATGAGCAGAAAAGCATCTCAGCATGCACAAAATGCTGCAAGGGAGATGGAGTCAGATGCCAAATCCAGACAAAATAGCCATATTTTTATTGTTAACACATTTACTATAGCTGTAGCCTTGAAAGTTTTGTACAGAAAATATCCCATGTTTGTGATTTATTTATAAAATTGGCTACTAATGCCATTGTCGCCTGCCCTCTGTTAAACCATTTCAAAAATACTGAAAATTATGTAATTCCAAGTTCTGATTTCCCAATTCAGAGGTACGTCGAATGCATCATCCATGATGAAATGTGATGTGCTCATCAAACATGCAGTGCAATATTAATCATTCTAAATGACAGACAGATAGACTGAAAAACTGACCTTTGTTTTTATCCATGCTCACATTTTACACCTGGCCCCTGTACAACTGACCCCAGTCTCCCCTAGTAAAGGTTTACATTACTATCAGATCACTGGCACATTTTGCTACCAGCTGTTCGGAGTAAACTGCATCTGAAATGAAGTACTTCAAATAATGTTTCTTTTGCTGCCCTGGAAAACATCTCGAGAGGATCTAAGCACTCCCAGCACCAGTCTGCGGGCTAAGAGGTGTCACGTGCTCGAGCCAATTCATCGAGAATCTCGTGAAAACGATGGAAACTGTTTCTCAGGAAGGTTAGGGAGCTGACGCAGAAGATTATTCTATTCAGAACACCCCTGCTTTCTTCAGAGAGAACACGGGATGTGACTCGGACTCGAAGCACAAGGCTTTCATCCAGCCCTATGGGAAGTTTCCTGGAAGCCCAGGCAGCTGCTGCGCAGGAGAGCAGCTGATCGTGTAGCGTGGGGAAAAGTCCAGCTCTTATACAACACCCGGAGAGCACGCGCACGAGCGGCTCCAGACCACTTACTTGTGGAAGATCTTGTGAGTATTATTGTTCGTTTATTATAACCAATATACGCACGTTTTGTCGTAACTAATTAATAATGCTTCTGTTGAAACGATGAAGTCGTTTGTCTGGATTTTAAGAGTGCGCAGTGTGATGGAAAAGCCAAATCTAACATAGGTGTGTGTGTGCGCGCGCGCGTGTGTGTGTGTGTGTGTGTAGGCTGGGGTTTTTGCGCTGGGTATGTGGCACGTATGATTAGTTATTGTGCAGGACACAGGGCACGCGCTGCGCATTTAATGCGTGCAAACAAGTGCCACGTTTATACACGCGCGTGAGCACCACCATTACACTGGGCCATTACTCTGTCATCATTCAGTCACTGCTCGTCTCTCAGCACTCCAACGACCAAGAAACAGCATTTTACTGCCTCTTGGCTGATTAAAGCTCATTCAGGCCGATGAGCTTTAAGCTGCCTTAATACATAATATGCATCAAGCCTAAGCCTTACATAATATTTTTGTAAATAAATATGAAGCATTTATCTATTTATTTATTTATCATTCGTGAATGTGTCTCTAAATTCGTTTGAGTCCAAGCACAGGGTCTGGCCTATAAAAAAGGACAAGCTGGAGCATGCGGTGGCTGAGCAGAAGACGTGAGCTTGTGAAGGACTGAGAGGTTGTCATGACTTCTGCCTCCCTGTGTAGCCCTTTAGACTTACCCCCAAAACCAGCCCCAGGCTTCTACACTGTGCTTTTAACTACACTAACATTTCCCACATCTCTTTTTGCCGGTTCAAATCTGATCACATGGCTTGTCATGACATTAACGATGGAATCTGCATTATTAACCAGACCACTGAAAAGAAAAGCCTTTGTTTTTTGACTCTAATATTCCACACCTGCTGCCATGAGGAACATTTTAATGTGCCTTTTCGAGTTTAATGTGCGTCTCTACAGCCCAATGTAAGAAGGCCTACATTAAAAAAAAAAAAAAAAAAAGTTAATCCATATAATTTTTTTTCTCTGAATGCTTTTCTTGGGAAATTGACAAAAGGGAAATGTCATCCATTTAACATTAAAAATGATATAATGATAATGTTAATGTTCAAAACATTTAAAAAAAAATTAATAAAACTTCATGTGTGTCTTCTGGTTAATACACACAGCAGGGTTTTTTGTTTTTTGTTTTTTTTTTGTCTCAAGCGTTTGCATACCCTGGGCACATTCCCAGTGCCCATTTAGCCAACAAGTGCTGTATTGTTTGGTTAGAGTGATATGCCAAACCAGTAATCTATGTGAATATTAAGAAATATGTCTTTGTTTCCTTGATAATAAAGAAATTGTTTGCCTGTTTTTTTTTTTGTTTTTTTTTTTCACCATTGCTTTGCTTTAACTAAAACAGTGGCACATGCTCTCCTCATGCAGGAGATCAGTTATTTTATAAATGCCTGTTTCAGCTTCCACTAGGCATGTTTATGAACTGAAGGACAGAGGCAGAAGTTCTAGGCATACTTTTTTTTTTTTTAATAAAAATTCATTTATGAATATTGTGAAGATATCTGCAAGCATCAAAATGTCTACTTTTGCCTCTTGAGTCTTAAGCAAATTCTTTGCATGTATATTTATCCAAAGTAAATTCTTTAAAATATTTCTACAGCTTTTTTTTTTCTTTTTTAAAAAGATTTTAAATATATTTTATTTAGTACACATACTGTTTTCTATTTTGTAATTGTATAGAATATTTTTATTCTGTTTGACAAATTCTAAATGATTTTCATCACCATTCCTGTTAATAATAACTAGAATAAAGACAGATGGTTCTGTTATTTTCCTGCAGGGGTGTCTGCGTCAATGGCAAGAAATTTCATTAGGGAAAATGGAACCTTTTTGAGGAGGATGGACCCACCGAGAAAAGCCACTTGGTCACCAGAAAATGGGATTACATTGAGAAGGCAGCGCTCATGCTGTTCCAGCCTAAAAGTAAGGCAAAGTTTCTGTGGGGAGCTTTTCCTAGAACAATGAATTCCACAACAAATTACTAAGTGTATTGGGCTGTGGAGGTGTGTTTTATTTGCTCTCAGTTAGAACGTGATTGGCTATTGACGTCACTAAATCAAAACAAGATTTAGCTTCAGGTTGCGGAGGAATCCTTCTGCGAAGTGCTTAATCTGGTGAACAAAGAAGGGTTTCAGAGTGTGCTTCTGACCATATGGGTACCAGTGATTTAAAAAGGAAATCAGTCATTCTCAGCCAGTCTATTAGTTGCTCCTACTGTACTTTTCGTGAACGCATTCACAAGGCTATTCTTACACACAATAAACAATTTGGTGATCCTTCCTGTGAAGAAAATAGTAGCTTTTTCCTCTAATGTTTAATAACCTTGGAGAGGCTCTTGGACTTCTTCATGCAGAATATTTAATGCATCTTTACTGTATTTGGGTGTCTGTCAGTATACTTGTGCAGACAGCCCAAGTATAAAAAAAAAGGCTAGAGGAAGTCATTAGAAGAAAAAGTGGAGAGAATGAGACATTTGGTTGTCAATAGAGAAGATATAATATTTTTATGTAAATTCTAATACAAATCTTATTTTATACTTAATGCTAATGTCCGATACTTCATTCCCATTGCAGATGAGGAAAATTAGTCTATGGCTTGTTGTAGAAAGAGAAAAAAAACTCATTCTGATTGTCTTTGTGTTCCATTTCATCCTTCAAAACCACCAAGGGTGGTGAACATCACCTGGATACCTTCATTAGCTATTTTGCTTCTTGCATCACATCCATCGCTACATCTATTGACCCTTCTGAATCTATTTACCCCTCTGTGTCGGCGGTACCTAGGCCAGGATCCAGTCTGATTTATGGACAGCGCCAAATGTGGTTGGCACAATCCTTGTAGCTACACATGTAAATCAAGCTTGCAAAAACCTACCCTTTGGTCCAGCCCTTGGAAGAAGAGGACAAATTTCAGAAACTAGTAATAGACCAGCCACATAGCACCCTCAAATTTCTAAAGATTGGCTCACTGGGTAGGCACTCACTGTGTGTCCCTGAGTGTCCCTGCAGCCATGGGGTAAATAGGTAAACAAGGCTGCTAATGGGATGCTCTACAGCTAAAAACATTGCTTCAGTTCCTCCGTCAGCCCTCATCCTTTTTGGGGTCCTGTTACACCCCTTCAAGTTTGCTGCTTTGTCCCAAGAACAAGTCTAATTCTGAATTTCAGTGGGCTGAAATGTTTCTTAAAAGCCTTTGTATTCCATATGTTAAGGCTATCAGATGTGATGCCACAGCACTGGTTCACATCACTGGATCTGCATGATGCAGACTTTTAGCCTGGGGCCCACTCTTCATTAGCCACAGTGAGAGCAACTCACTTTCTGGGATGGCACACTGTTGAGACAGGTCATACAACCAGGAAAGTGGTGCGTCCAGAAGTGCTGTTCCAGATCTGGGAACAGTGGCAGGGCACAGGTAGGCATTTTTACTGATGCCAAATCAGTTTGCTGGTTCTCCCTGATGGAACTGGACAGTCTTAAATTAGACACACTGGCCCACAACTGGGCTCACTGGCCACTGTACACATTTCCTCCTCTATCACTGATTCTTCCCACATTGAACAGAATTCAGCAATCAGACAATGGAGTCCTACTTGTGGCCCCAAACTATGTTCTGTGAACACTGGGTAACCACCAGGTTTTCCCTGTCATTCAGAACAGGCTCCAAACCAGCGGAAACTCAGCGAGAAGGTTCCAGGTAATGATGGCTACGTAACAATGGCAATTATGTTAAATACTACATCATACAGTCACTTTGTACACTTTGTTAAAGTCTCAGCATGTATGTGTGCATACACAAGAAGGTATCCAGGTTATTCTCACTGATCTTGGCTGTTTTCCACTGTTCATAGGACAACATTAATTACTTATGTAACTGTTATCCGCTGTTCACAGGACAACAGTTACATAAGTAGTTAATGTTTTTCTGAATTGGTCTTTCTATTCGGATCAGAATTGATTTCAATTATAACTCTCCAAACAAATTAAAGAAATATATCTGCATTTGTACTGTAGATAAACCTATCTAAGAGTTTAGAGATAGAGTCCATTTTTATCACATTGGTTCTGTTAACTGCTAGCGGTATGCTAGTAAAATAGTTGAACAACAGCAAATAATTCAAAATATAGTTGTGAGTTTGCTCTTCAGTCATCACAATGTGCATGTGATACTCTCCTTTATTTCATTTCATTGGTTTTGTCTAAATGCTCACATTACATTCAAGCCCTTGATGCTGGCCTGCAGATTGATGTTGGGAACTTGCTCTATGGGTTACATTCCATCCTGATTAGTATGGTCTATGAATGATTTGGTGGATGCTTGGTGATACCATAATTCCATGGTACTAAATCTAGAGCTAGACTTGTCTTCTGTTTTTCCATGTTGGCCTGTGTTCTGTCTCATTGCTTTGGTGTGTGGTGGCCCATCCACTGGGGCTGGTGGGGCAAAGCCTCCCATTTATATCAGCCATTCAACAAATGTTAATATTCATAAAGTCCTCATTTACAACTCCATCCATTTGAAATTCAGTTGAAATACAAATTACCTTATTTAAGTGACTAGCGATTTAAAAAAAAAAAGCTGCTGTTTGACATATAAGCCAATAACTAAAACCAAGATAAATCATGTCAGAACTTTTTCCACCCTCAATGTGAAATTACAACGTATAAACATTAACATTGGAAATTAACATGGAAACATTTTAGGGAAAAATAGAAAAAATGAAAATCTTACATAATCTGGTTGCATACGTGTGCACACCCCTAAACTAATACACTGTTGAAGCAGCTTTTGATTATATTACACCACTCAGTCTTTCTGGCTAAGAGTCTATCATCATTCCTCCCGGGCACAGCTCGTTTCAGGTCACCCCACTGATTTTTAGTTGGATTCCGGTCTGGGCTCTGGCTCGGCTATTCAAAAACTCTGATCTTCTTTTGGTTAAGCCGTTCCTTTGTTGATTTGGATGTATGCATTGGGTCACTGTCATGCCAAAAGGGGAAATTCCTTTCCATCTTCAGCTTACTAGCAGACACCTGAAGGTTTTGCACTAAAATCGACTGGTATTTGTAGCTTTTCATGATTCCCTCCACTTTGATAAAAGCCCCAGTTCTGGCTGAATAAAAGCAGCCCTAAAGCATGATACTGCCACCACCATGCTTCACCGTGGGTATGGTGTTCTTCTGGTGTGATGATGTGCTTTTTTTTGCACCAAACATACCTTTTGGAATTATGGAATTATTGCACCTTTTGGAATTGGTCTCATCAGACCATAACACATTTTGCCACATGGTTTGGGGTGATTTAGTTGAGCTTGGATGTTTTTTGTGAGAAAGGGCTTCCACCTAGCCGCCTACCCCACAGCCCAGACATGTGAAGAATGCGAGAGATTGTTGTCACATGCAGAGAGTAATCAGTACTTGTCAGATATTCCTGCAGCTCCTCTAATGTTGCCGTAGGTCTCTTGGCAGCCTCCCTGTTACATTTTTGTCTTGTCCTTTTATAAATTTTGGAGGGACGTCCTGTTCTTGGTGATGTCACTGTGGTGCTCCATGTATAGCATTTTTAACGATGGACATTGTCACGAAGCAGCTTTACAGAAATAAATGTATTTCAGGATATAAATTGTAAACGTATGAATTTATCGCTAATGAGCGAGCCAGAGGCAATGGTGGCGAGGAAAAACTCCCTGAGACGACATGAGGAAGAAACCTTGAGAGGAACCAGACTCAAAAGGGAACCCATCCTCTGGATGACACCAGATAGTGCGATTATAAATAAATCCCTTTTATAACTGTGTACTACATGGATAAATAGTGCAAATGTGTAACCAGGAAATTCATTACAGGTTTCACATGAAGTCTGTTTTGTTGAACCTATCCACTGTCTACCATGATGTCCTTCACGGTCTTCCATGGTGCATCTAAGGTTTTGGACATTTTTTGTACCCCTCTCCTGATTGATATCTTTTGAAAGTGGGACATTGTACAGGATTTGTAAGCTCTTTGCAGACCATGGCTTCAGAAGTCAGATGAAACCAAGAAGATGTGAAGAAAATCCTACAGAAACAGCTGGTCTTTATTTGGGGTTAATCAGAATAATTATATTGATGACAGCTGTATGATAACTTTTGAACATGAGATTGAATGTGATTGGTTCATTATGAATACAGCCACATCCCCAATTATAAAAGGGTGTGCACAATTATGCAACCAGATTGTTGTAAGTTTTAATTTTTATACATTGTAATTTAATATTGAGGGTAGAAAAAGTTCTGAGATGATTTATCTCAGTTTCCTTTTTTTTAAATCACAAAAAACCTGACATTTTAACAGGGGTGTGTAGACTTTTTATACCCACTGTGCATAACCTTTTCTATTGTCAGATACTGTATATTACAAAGATTGGAAGGGGGAAAGGTGGATCATCAAGTTCATAATGTCCATACATCAGAAATATGAGTGAAATACTTGTTTCCCCACGCAAGGCTAAGAAAAAAAAAAAATTCTCCCTTTTCCAGTGCCCAATTTTTGGTGATGATCAGGAATGAGTATAATGCATATTCTTCATTCAAAGTAGCACCACAGAATATGAGAAAATGATTAAAATTATAAATCTGTCCCTTTCATTCCAGATGTTCCTTGTAGCTCTGTCCTTTGCATACTTTTCAAAGGCTTTATCTGGGAGCTATATGAAAAGCACAATAACTCAGCTGGAGCGGCGCTTTGACATCCCCAGTTACTTAATAGGCATCATTGATGGCAGCTTTGAAATAGGTAAGAGCCATATCATCATGCATCAGCAGACTCCACCAGATCATGCTTGTGGATTTCAGTGATGTTGCAGAGAATTTTTTATGGAACTAACAGCCTTTCATGGACCCACCAGTATTCTTTGTCCCTTATTAGCTTTTGGGAAATTATCCAGTGATGGTTGTGATGTAATGTATGTTAGTCATTAACAATGCAATGCAGAGGGTCCTATAGCTGAAACTAGCATGAATGGCGTGTAGCTATCCTGTCAGTTAGGAATGTCTGCTTTTCTCAGGTCCTGTGTTCTAAGGTCTTAGTACATCATGTTTTAGTACATAAGTTCTGTTTCATCCTTTCTAATCACCAGGGTCAGTGAGAATCACCAGGATACCTTCTTGTGTTTGTGTGTGTGTGCATGCATAAAGTGACTAATAAAATAGTATAGAAAGAAGACCAACACAAACGAACTGACCATTCTGATTCGGTGATCCAACTCTAACAAGGTGGATGCCTTAGGCAGAGTAGACCCTACAATTACTAACCTTACTTGCTTGTTCAGAAGAGCAGCTGGTTTGCTCCAGTTCTACATTTGAGAGGGTTTAACTGGTTCTTAAAGACACTTCCCTTTCTTATGCTAAATTTGTAGGTCAAGCTGACCAAATATAGGACTGGTTTACATGGTCCTGCACAGCTCTACTTTGTATGTCTATATCACCCTAGAACACAGATGCTTCTTATGTTTTGTCTTCCAAGGGTAGACTTTCAAAAACAGGAATTCAAAGTTCCTTTCTACTCTCTGCTTCCCTCTAATGCTACATGTGTATTTGAGATGTATGCAAGTGGCCTTTTCTTCCCTGATGGACAGTGGCATCATGATACTGATGTGCCTGGCCAATTAGCTCTTGTGTGTCCCCATTAAGGAGCAAGCCATTTGGAACACGTTACTGCACTCGTTCTTATGGTGACCTCATAAAATAGTTTCCTAATGCCAAAGCAGGCCACACAATTCATCAGCATGAGCCTAGATTTTAGAGAATGCTACCCACCGCAATGTATGGCTGACATTATCATGCTTGCCAGGTGTATTCAGGCATGTTGGCATTTGTATTACTGCCTTCTGTTAAGGATGCTAGAACTGATAACAGCAGTATTTCTCTTGCCAGAGCTTTTCAACCTTTTCATAAGTGGGTTATCAACCTATAGCTGGACCCCAAAATCCTCAAACAGAAATTTCTCCTCATCTTAGTGGGAGGAGCCTGGGTTCTAGCTTGCTGGAAAGGCTTTTCTAAAATCATGTGGGAAAAGTTCCCCATTAGAGAGAACTAGAGAATTTAATAGAATGGCCCCAAGGTGCCTGGCAAGACCTTAGTTTCCAGTACTGCTTTTGCTGGTGGTGAAAAGACTCTTGCAGTTCCCTTCCCAAGCAGATCTGCTGTGCTGAATGAAGAAAGGGAATTTGTGCCTGTGGGTCTGGCCCCTCAGAATGGATCACCAACTTAAGATTGCTACCCAGCGATCTAGGACACATTTCTGAATCTCGCATGCTCTGGTGTGTACCATGTGCATTGTTCTAGTGCCTAAACATCAACCATTCTCTAGGCACTGCTAGACAGTGGCAAGTTGCAGTGCACCATAGCACTGTGGATAGCATCTTTCTGGGGGGCCCATCAACTTTAAACGCACTCTCCTTTGTGTGGGTGTGGTCTCTCCCCCTTGCGCTGTAATCTCAGCCTACACAGGACATTTAACTGTAATGGATGTGTCTTAAAACTGCCTTTATTTTAGTGATGACTTTGGCAAAAAGAGTGGGAAAACTGCAAAGCCTAAGATCATCTAACACAATTTTGTGAAACAATTGATTTTGCAGTGTTTCATTAAAGCAGATCTACAAAGTGTTCCTTGCTGTACCTAGTATGATATCCCCTACAGCAGGGATTCTAAAACATTTGTAGCTGGGCACCTGTTTAGTTGTGAAATATATTTTAAACTAATAACCAACAGTTTAACTCTTCAAAGATTAAGCTTAATATTTAACCCTTTCTCACAGTACACTGGAATTCCTTTCCGCCAGTGGAATGGAAATTGACTTATTGCACCTTTTCAATCAATATAAACAAATTAATGAGTTTATCACCGTAAGTCCGCAGTTATAATAGTACGCAGGACACTGTTGGGTTTTTGTGCGCAAAGCATCGTGACGCTGTGTTTAGCTGCTGGTGAGCAGGGCAATGGGAAAGGCGAGGGGTGTGAGCCCCCCTGCTGGGCAAATAATTCACACCTTTCCACAACAACTTTGGTAGAGAGATAAAATGGACAGCACAACAAAGCTTATATGATAGTATAAAGCTTTTATAGTATAAAGCACAGTAAAGCTTTTTGATAGTAAAACACCATATTATAACATTTAAACCTAGTAGGCTAGGTAAAAAAGAAATTACTTAAGAAAAACTGCAAATCCATAAAGTACTGTTTGTCTACTTTCATATGAGTCATTAACCACTACTGCGGAATGTGACGTCACAAATAAATTCAATGCTGAAAACGGGCACAACCAAAACAGGTGGAAATTATATTTTCTGGCCTCTGGTAAAAAGAGTTAAATATATGTACAATAATATTTTGGAGTTATAGAGCTTTTTGACCTGAAGTATCAACTGACAGAACATATTTGGTCCAAGTTGTCATTATTTGTAGGCCTACCTGTTTTTGAGGTTTTTGTTATTTTGTTAACAAGGTTTGGATTAAACCTATTCAATTGAAGTGAGCAGTCAAACAGGTTAATAACTTTAAGAACTCAATAAAAAAAAAACCCAGCCCCTACCATGACATGCTACTCTACTAGGAGCGTTTCATCCTCATGAACGTTATATAGAGGCATATCACCCCAGGAAATCTTTGCTGCTGCTTCTTGCTGTCCATGTGTTACAAAACACTTTCCCCTGGTTCTCGAAGTTTAACAATTTTTCTCCAAGTGGTGTGAGGGCAACAGTCATTTCTGAACAGTGAATGAGTCCTGTATGTCATGACACTGTTGGCATGTATTATCCAGGAGCTTCTCACAGACCCTGGAGGTCAGGAGGGGTAAAGTAGAACACACAATGCGCAAGACTGTATCCAGATGATTCTCACAGTCCCTGTTAGTTATCCAGGGTACATAAAAGCAAATATACTTACTGTATACTAACTTGTATGTAACTTGTAATTACTGTATAATACTTACAGGTTATGCGTCAAACCATGAGCCATTTGTAAGGCTTAAAGGCAAGCTCTTGTGTTTATAGACAATCTTGGCGCTGGAGACTAGTAATGTGTTACATCACTGATTCAAGTTGCCCACTCTGAATATGGCCCTTAAATGTATAAATGTCTGTTAGAAACACAAGGATCTACCTCATTTGTGTGTTTTTTTAGTGAACAGTGTATCTTCAATAAATGCCCTGATGAACATGCACTGGATAAACAAGCATTTTCCTTTCCCCTGCTTCTTGCTTTCACTGATAGGTAACTTGCTGGTTATTGCCTTTGTCAGTTACTTTGGTGCCAAGCTTCATCGACCAAAAATCATTGCCACTGGATGTCTTCTGATGTCACTGGGGACATTCCTAATTGCACTCCCTCATTTTATTATTGGACGGTAAGCTGGAGGGCTACCTTTAGTTTGTGAGTCCCTTGTATGTATAGACACATTTAAGTACATTTGTTACAGTTTTGTTCTTGGCCAGTTTCTTTTGATGGTGTTGTTGTTTTTATAATAATAATAATAATAATAACAATAATAATAATTATTATTATTGTTGTTATTATTGTATTATAGAGTATTGTATTATATATACTAAAGAGTTCTTGAAGGTCACATGACATTCTTCTTTCACTCCACCTAACTGCCAGGGGCTGTGTTTAACACCTAGATATTCTCTCATGTTCATGCATGAGACCTTTACCACAAAGTCATACAATGACAGTAACATAGTACTTACTTTAAGTACCCAATGTAAAATCACTCCCACTCTTTTTCTCTACTCTCTGATGTCCATTTGGGGACTGCTTGTAGAGTTTGGAGCCATCTTGTGCAGCTGGTGACTTCAGTTGGAACTAAAGTTTTTCCTGTCCTTCAAAGCTGTGATCATTTTTTTCTCTTTTGCCTCTTCTCCCACTGTGCTAATTGTATCTATTCCTTTTTCTGTTGGAGCACTGGCTGTGAATAGCTATCTAGAATTGCTACTGCTAACTTTGCTTGTTAGCTTACATTTTGAGGTGTCTGAGATAGCTATGCTGTTGTTTGCTAATGGCTCGCTCCAGCTCACTCATGCTCTGAGTTATAGCCTCTACAGGGTTGGAGTATATGCTAATCCCTCTCTTGCCCTCCTATCAACTAACATCCATTGAGTTGCCCCTTCAGCTGTCCAGAGCTCATTTCTCTTTTCCTTCATACAACCAGAGTTCACAGCACTAATAGTGGAAGGTATGCTGTCCACTGCCTAACACCATCAGTCATACCAGTTTGCCAGGCCAGAAACTGCTATTATGCAACCTTGAGTCTGCAGACTTGGTTACTGATCCTAGTGGACCACTCTAAGCTTAGCCCAACCTGCCATGGATCTATGCTCATGCAGCCGTTGTCCAGACCTGATAGAGTCAGAGGACAGCGTATCCAGTGTCTCATTATTGACCATCTGTGGAACACAACCCCTGGATTGGAGGCCCCTGGTGCCCCATTAGACCATACCTATGCTAACTCTGGGACAGCAACGCAAGCCTAGACCTCGATTCTGAGGCCAAATAAATCTAATCAGGACAGACCCTAAATGGCACCCCTAATGTTGGGAAAACTGCACAGAGCCTACCAGTGGAAAGCGGGGGTTGCTGGCAAATGCTTCGTGGCTGAAGATTTTGCCTGTTGGACTGAGACTACATCAGATCAGTGAGTCCTGATGACCTTGTCGCAAGTCAAGTCAAGTCAAGTGGCTTTATTGTCATTATCAACCATATACAGCTAGTTAGTACACAGTGAAATGAAACAATTTTCCTCCAGGACCATGGTGCTACATCAGACAACACAGAACTACAAGAGACTACGCGTTTCTACATAAAGTGCAGCACAAGACAGTACAATAACTACTAAACCAGTACAATAACTAAGACAGTACAATAACAAAGAAAGGCCAACAGCATCTCTACTCTCCCACCCCCGATCCTCACCATGTTCTACAGAGGGACTATCGAGAGCATCCTGAGCAGCTGCATCACTGCCTGGT
>CM075020.1:19029786-19053169 GCA_037576675.1 Pangasius sanitwongsei | reverse complement strand
TTTTATGTAGCACCTTGGTCCTGGAGGAACGTTGTTTCGTTTCACTGTGTACTAACTAGCTGTATATGGTTGAAATGTCAATAAAAGCCACTTGACTTGACTTGGCTTGACAATAACTACTAAAACAGGACAGTAGGCACAGAGACAGTGCACATTTCTTGTATGAAAGTGAATCAGATATAACAGTAGTTAAAAAAATAACAATATAATAAATAGCTGTGATTGTAAACATAACATACTATGACATAGTATTCGGCAGGTAAGCTTATAACATATATGGACATAGCAGTTATTGGAGTAGCAGTCAGGTAGAGAGTATAGTAATGACAAGAAATTATATACAATATTTTATAAATGCAGCAAAAAAAAATATGTAAGTAGTTGTAACAAATGTCAAAGACTAGCAAGGAGGAGGCGGGAACTGAGTGAACTTAAACACAATGTTTAATCAAAATAAGCATAAACATAACGTAAAACACAAAACATGTCTGCATCTCTCTCCCCCTTGACATATCCAGCTGCTCCTTTATCCCTCTCTCCCACTGATTAGCCAACTCAGTGCCAGGCGTGCATCCTGGCCCCTCCCTCCTCGTCACACTCCTCTGCAGGCAGATTCAGGCCTCCGGGCTGACTTACACCCTCTCCTCCCCTCTTGGGAGGAGCAGTGCTGCCCTTCCAGGTATGTCCTTCAGATGTCTGGCCCCGCATCCTGCAAGCAAGAGGAGAAAACGAGAGGAGGAAGAGGGGAGAGAGAAGGAGCAAGCTGTAGAGACAGCAAGAGGGTGAGAGAGGAGGGAGAAAAAAAACTGGTTCCCCAGTCCCCAGATACACTGTCATCTGGTCCTCGGCCAGCCAGGAATTGATCCGCACAATGCCGGGCTCTTAGGCATGTGTCCTAACAGCCTGGCCCCTCCCTCCTCCTCGTCACAGTAGTAAATCCAGAAACGTGCAAAAATTGCAAAGGGAGTGGGATGGTGTTCAGTTGAGTATGAGAGTGTGTGTGTGTTGTCAGTCCAGTCTCTGAGTATTGAGGAGTCTCATGGATTGGGGGAAGAAACTGTTACACAGACTGGCCATGAGGGCCCAAATGCTTCGGTACCGTTTGTCAGAGGGCAGGAGGGTGAAGAGTTTGTGTGAGGGGTGCATGGGGTCGTCCACAATGCTGGTGGCTTTGCAGATGCAATGTGTGGTGTAAATGTCTATGATGGAAGGAAGAGAGACCTCAATGATCTTCTCAGCTGTCCTCACTATACGCTGCAGGGTCTTGCAATCTGAGACGGTGCAATTTCCAAATTTCCAAATGCAGCTGCTCAGGATGCTCTCAATAGTCCCTCTGTAGAATATGGTGAGGATGGTTGATGGGCTTTCCTCAGCCTTTGCAGAAAATAGAGACCCTGCTGGGCTTTCTTGGTTATGGAGCCAGTGTTGAGGGACCAGGTGAGGTTCTCCGCCAGGTAAACACCACAGAATTTAGTGCTCTTGACAATCTCCACAGAGGAGCCAAGTGGAGAGTGGTTGCTCCGTGCTCTCCTGAAGTCAAGAACCATCTCTTTAGTTTTGTCCACATTCAGAGACAGGTTGTTGGCTCTGCACCAGTCTGTTAGCTGCTGCACCTCCTCTCTGTATGCTTGTTGTGAGTAAGCAGAGTGAACAGCAGTTGACTGAGCACACAGCCCTGCGGGGCCCCTATGCTCAGTGTGGTGGTGTTGGAGATGCTGTTTCTGATCCAGACTGACTGAGGTCTTCCAGTCAGGAAGTCCAGGATCCAGTTGCAGAAGGAGGAGTTCAGGCCCAGCAGGTTCAGCTTTCCAATCAGGTGCTGAGGAATGCTGAACTGAAGTCTATGAACAGCATATGAACATAAGTGTTCTTTTTGTCCAGGTGGGTGAGGGCCAGATGGAGGGTGGTGGTGATGGCGTCATCTGTGAGCGGTTGGGATGATACGCGAATTGCAGGGGATCCAGTGAGACGAGCAGCAGGGTCTTGATGTGCCTCTCGAAGCACTTCATGATGATGGGTGTGAGTGCAACAGGACAGTAGTTGTTGAGGCAGGACACTGAAGACTTCTTCAGAACAGGGACGATGGTGACATTGAAGCATGTTGGAGTGACGGCGCTGCTCAGGGAGGTGTTGAAGATGTCAGTGAAAACATCCACCAGCTGGTCTGAACATCCTCTAAGCACTCTGCTAGGTTAGGTTCAACTTTATTGTCATTGTCAGAGTACAAGAGTGCCAGGAATGTTGTCTGGTCCAGCAGCCTTCTGTGGTTTAACTCTGTGTAGAGTTTTCCTCACATCAGCCATGGTTAGACACAGCACCTGGTTGTTGGGAGGAGGGGTGAGCTTCCTTGTTGTCATGTCATTCTGCACCTCAAACCGAGCATAGAAGTTGTTTAGCGCATCTGGAAGGGAGGCATCACTGTCACAGGCAGGTCATGTTATCCTGTAGTTGGTGATGGCTCTTTGCCTCTCTAATGGCCCGGGACAGTTTGGCCCTCACTGTTCTTAGGGCCGCCTTGTTACCTGCTCTGAAGGCGGAGTCTCGGGTCCTCAGCAGCGCACGCACCTCTGCAGTCATCCGCGGCTTCTGGTTGGAGCATGTGGTGATGATCTTCGAGACAGTGACCATGCACTTGCTGATGTAGCTGGTCACCGATGCCATGTATTCCTCCAAGTTGGTGAAGTCGCCATCAGTTGCCTGATGTGCCAGTCAGTGTGCTCAAAACAGTCCTGAAGAGCAGAGATGGCTCTCTTGGCTCTCAGATGTGTTCACCTGCTTCAGAACTGGTTTGGAGCGTCGGCTGGGATTAGCATAACAGAGATGTGGCCTGAGTAGCCGAGGTGGGAGCGGGGCTCCGCCCGGTACACGCGGGGATGATTGTGTAAAAAAGATCCAGTGTGTTGTGGCCTCTCATTGCAAAGTCCACATGCTGATGGAATTTAGGGAGCACTGACTTGAGATCTGCATGGTTGAAATCACCGGCAACAATAAACAGTCCGTCAGGGTGTGAATTCTGCAGTTCGCTAATAGCCCCATACAGTTCACAGAGTAGCTCCCTAGCATTAGCACTGGGGGGAATGTAGAGTATGAGGACAGTGGTGAATTCCTGTGGTAAATACAATGGTCTGCATATAACAGTCACAAACTCCACCAGCGATGAGCAGTAACTAGAAACTAGTACCGAGTGCTTGCACCATTCCGTGCTGATGTAATTTCTGTCGGCATGAAACGAGGCTAGCCCGTCTAGCTGAATTGCGGTGTCCGGAACTCTGTCGCTGAGCCACGTCTTTGTGAAAACGCATGCCGCGTAGTTTGCTGGAGTCAGATGTAGTCCAATGTATTGTCCAGGGACTACATATTGGAGAGCAGGATGGGAGACCCAGCCAGCTAGGGTTCGTTTTTAGCCTAGCACAGACCCCTGCTCTCTTGCCGTGCTTCCGCTTCCTCGCACACTGCTTACGTCATCCCCTCCCCCAGCCACCGGCATCAGGCAATGCTGAGGGCTGGAGGCCTGGTCCCCGCAGCAAGCCGAGATTGCGTAGCTTCTCCAGCAGACCATCATGCAGGTCAGTTGTTGCATGATTTCTGTACTTTATTAGTATCTGGTGATTGTAGACACGAACACCAGTTGCTGTGATGTCCAGATGCCATTAAAAAGTCAGACTAAGAACAAAAATAGCACCATATTAGATCCAGAGTGGCTGCTGCGTGCTATTGCCACACCACCATCTTGGAATGGAACAATACAGGGGTACAAACTCCAGTTCCACTGTCAGCCCCCAACCTTATCAATATCAGACCCCCAAAAAGTTATCACAAAAGGGGTACAATTAGGGATGTTCCCCATTGGAGGGAGACAATCACCATGGATGCCTCCCTTACCTGCTGGGGAGCAGTATGTTGCAACAGAGGTGCAGAAGACATGTGGGACCATAATGAGAGGTCAGAACACAGGTCAGCCTTCTAGAACTGAAGGCAGTCTGGCTAGCCCTCAAGTCCACCATGTCCTTATCCACTCAGAAAACATGGTGATGGTTGGGTACATAAACAACCAGGGTGGTGTGGCATCAAAGAACACCCTTCACCTCACACAGAAACTTCTCAAGTGGGCTCACCCATGGCTAGCTTCACTGAGGGTGATTCACCTGCCTGGTCAGCACAATGGTACTGAAGACATGCTTTCCAGAGAGTGTATACATTCAGGAGAGTGGCACCTACACCCAGAGGTGGTGCAGCAGAGTCCAGCTGGGCAAAGGTAGACCTCTTTGACTCACTGTCAAGAGTGGATATTGTAAATATATATCATAAATCCTCACCAGGTAGTCATTAGTGCATCTGCTTTGAGTACTTCTGACAGTGCACAGGAGTAGCTTTCCTTCTGGTGAGACCACCAGCACCATGGCACAGTCATCATTGGCAAGCATATGGCCACACCTGACCTACTCGAGGTCTGAAAAGCTGCCTGAATCCTTAAAATCTGTCACTAAATTTTTTTGCACTGTGGCATAGCAAATTGTGTCACAACAGGATGTACCAGCCAACCCGCCACTATGATTGTCGTGGCTAATTTAGAGCCTTTCTGCTGTGTCCGTGTGCTGGCAGAGGCCACCTCAGTCATTCCTCAGATGTTGCTGAGACTGCAGACAACTCACTTCATCACAAGGTGGGGCTACCAATTATTGATTAAGGGGGTGAATACTTCTGCAACCAACAAATTTCTGCTTTTTTACTTGATGGACCTTTGTATCACAATAAAAAATTGCACCTTCACTTAAGACATATTGTGTAAACTTTATGTACACTTTAAAAATGTTCCTGCTTCACACTCAACCTGGTGGTCTCAAGGGCCTAATTAATCCAACATCAATTCAATTTCAAAATAGTACAGTTTTTTCATGCATGATAATTTGTTTGCATTTTTGTTAGTATTTTTTAGGGTCATCAATTTTACCACAAAATTGCAATTAAAATTATTATTTAGAGAACAATTATTGTTGTTAGAATAAAGGTAAGTAGTTAGTCCTATTGTTTGCATGGAAAGTTGTGTCTAATGTTTATTTTATCCAATAATGTTGTTCATTTTTATAAGGGGTCCTGTACATAACTGCTGGACAGCGTTGCATTACCATTTAAAAACAAGTTCAAAGAAAACAAGGAAGCAAATTAGATCGAAAAACATCTGTTATGTGCAATGCTAGTAGAGTGTAATGAACAGGGCTCAGACAGCGTAAGGATCGATGTTTAAATGTTTATTGGAAAAAACATAGTCAACCAACAGTCCAAGGTCAATACCAAAATAGTCAGTACCAAATAGAAACAGACAAATCCAAAAAACCCAGAGAATATTCATAAGGGCAGAGCAGAGTTTTAAAAAAAACAGACAGGTGTATCCACCAAAAAACAGATTAGAAGGGCAAGAGAAGACATAGTTGGGAAAATCGGTGATGAAATTGAGCGTTGTGTGTGACCAGGAGCAGAGTGGAATGGGGAGTGGCTCTAACAGCCCAGCCGGTGACTGGTGTGAGGGTTTGGTCTGAGCGCACACTGTGCATCCTTTAACAACTGTTCAATGTCTCTTTGCATACTGTCCCACCAAAATTTGTTTTCTGCTAACCTTTGACTACGTAAGATGCCTGGGTGTCCGGAGTGAGGTGAGGTGAGAGAGGTGTGGACCCAGTGGATCACCTCTTCTCTCTTTGTTTTAAGGACATAAGTTTTCTCCATTGAGCATGCTGGCAGCATGAGGTCATCATATTGAACTTGTTGGATGTCCTCCATTATTTCCCATAGGAAATACAGGACTCTGGTACAATGGATTCAGGTGGTTGGTGGAAGATAGGATTTTCATGGATGCGAGAGTCAGCTTTGCCATTCTTTGAACCAGGTCGATAAGTGATTGAAAAAAATGAAAGCATGCAAAGTATAGGGCCCACCTGGCCTTACGAGGATTGAGTCTTTTGGCTGTCTTGATGTGCTGCAGGTTTTTGGAACCTTCTAGCCAGTGTCTGCACTCTTTGAGTGCCACTTTAATCGCAAATAGTTCTTGATTCCCCACATTGTAATTCTTCTCTGCTAGAGTTAGCGTTCTTGAATAGAAGGCACATGGGTACATTTTCGAGGGGTTACCTTGTCTTTGGGAAAGGATTGCCCCAATTCTGCTGTCCGACATGTCCACCTTGACTACACACTGCCACTCAGGGTCCAGATGGCAGAGACTTGGGGCCATGTTAACTTTCCTTTTGAGAGTCTCAAAGTTCCAAGGATATCGGGGAGATGCTACCATGCTGAAACCTCGGATTAAGCATCTGTAGAAATTTGTGGACATTGTCGAGGATACCCTAGGAACTAGGAACGGTTTGACATACAGAGTATTTTGCAAATAATAAAGATTAAATATTAAATTAATTACAAAATATTTAGTTCATGAATATGCATACAGTGGCTTGTAAAAGTATTGAACTCCCCTGGAGTTTATCTGATTTGTATGAATAACAAATGATTTGTATGAATAACAAATCAGTATTTTTATTGCAAACTCATGTCCTCTTACAGTGAATTTTCAAAGTCAAATTTAATTAATGGTCAGCAGTTATTAAAAAAAAAACTCCCATTTTCTGAACAAAAACCACCTCAGTTGAACTGTCATTGAAGAGACTATCAATCTGAAGGAAAAGATTGAAGACTTAGGAGCATTCTAAGGTAGTTAAAGATAAAGTAATAGAATTCATTACTTAGGAATAGGGTGTAAAATTGTATCTAAGTATCCCAGTAAGTATCAGCTGCGTCACATAACCCAAGAACTGCCTAGAGACTGTCCCTTAAAACTCAACTCACAAACAAGACAGAGACTGGTGAAGGAAACCACAGTGAGGCCAACAGTCATTCTGAAGGAGTTACAGAGTACGGTGGCTAAGAGTGGAGAGAAAAATGCAGCACAACCATTCCAGGAGCTCTGCAGAGTTGAGATGGGAGGGTGGCTAGAAAGGGAAAAAGAACCATATGAGTGATTGACCCAGTGAAGATATGTTTTTTTGTGTGTGTGATCACAATACTGTATTTGGGTAAGTTTCAAAGTGCTATGTGTGGTACAAACCAAATGCAGGCCATACCTCAGTTAAAACCATCCCTACAGTCAAATATTGTAGTGGCAGCGTCATGCTCTGGGGACACCGTTCGAAAATACCAGTCAAAAAACAGCAACCAACCTGAAGAACCTGGAGCAAATCTGCCAGGAAGAATGGGTGAAAATCACTCCCAAAGAGCTGGTAGGAACTTACCCCAGCACACTCACAGCTGTTACTGTAGCAAAAGGTGGTTCTAATAAGCACAAGTTAAAGGGTTGAATATTCATAACAGCCACATTTTTCAGTTTTTATTTTTTAAACATCTGCTAAAATATTATGAATTTTTACTTTAAAATTTACTTTAAGAGCATATTGTTTTGCAGTAAAAATACTGTCTGGAAAAATCTGTGTAAGTGTTATTTGTAATCCACAACAAATCTGATGGCATTTAAGGGGGTTAAATACTTGCGCAAGGCACTGTATATATTTATTTCAATATAAATATTGAAAATATTCAGTTAAATAAATAAATAAAAATAAATATTCAGTTATTTTGTAACTAAAAATGGATGTCTAGGAAAAAAAAAAAATTTAGGGCACTTCCACACCTATCACAGAGAATTTTGCACAACATCTGCTCTGCAACCTTAGTAAAATAGCTGCACAAAAAAGCATTTTATCTCAGTAAATTATATTTCATTTAATATATGTTTAGGCCTAAATGATTGAATGTGTAACAAGGATATGTGAAATGCATCAAGCACTAGACCTTGTGACTAATGTGCATTTTGCTGTTTCTATTTTCTTTTTGCCTACTTACCAAAACAACTGAACTGATTGGTTGTATTCAGATATAAGTTTGAAACATCAGTTAGATCTTCAGTGAACTCAACACACAACGTCACACCATGTCCAGCCAGTCCACCTAGAATGCTGTCTGTGGGTAACCACCCCTCCCCAGTGTTAAACACAGGTACACTTTACTCAGTTTATGAACATCCGAGTTGAATGTGTGTATATATACATACAAATATCTATTTAATTGGTTTTATGGGAGGTATTACTTTTTGTATTTGTACTTTTTTTTTTACATCAGGTTGTGAGAATGAGTCCAGATTATCCATGTGGATCTATGTATTACTGGGGAACATCTTGCGTGGAATTGGTGAAACTCCAGTACAGCCTTTGGGAATTTCGTACATAGATGATCATGCTCTGGAGGACAATGCTGCCTTCTACATTGGTATGAATTGTTTACCTTTCTGTTGTTGGTTTATTGTGATACATAGGCATCATTTATCTGAATAAAGTTTGCTGGCTCAAAAAGCAGTTTCTGTTTTTCTTATGCCAATCAGTGCAGCTGTGGATCAGCAGAGACAGCAAAACTGAATTATTGTTCCATTGATATGATTTTAAAAATCTGTAACTAAATGTCTAGCAAAAATTATTTTAAGGCACTTTCTTACCTGTGTGGCAGATACAAGGTCAGAGAACAGGCTATGGTCAGGCGATGTACGAACAGCATAAACTGGGCAAGGCAAAATAGCAAAATGGGAAAATCAGAAATAAGATTGAAAACCAGAAAGACTATGACAAATATGAGGCTTGGTAATGACTGGTATGAATAACACAGAGCTTAGGCTTTGCATTGAGTGAGTGAATTGTTACACAGTCATGAGCAGTAGGGTCTTGATGTGCCTCATGACGAGCCTCTCGAAGCACTTCATGATGATGGGTGTGAGTGCAACGGGACGGTAGTCGTTGAGGCAGGACAGTGAAGACTTCTTCGGCATGGGGACGATGGTGGTGGCCTTGAAGCAGGTTGGAATGATGGCACTGCTCAGGGAGATGTTGAAGATGTCAGTGAGAACATCTGCCAGCTGGTCTGCACATCCTCTGAGCATGCTGCCAGGAATGTTGTCTGGTCCAGAAGTTTTCTTTGGGTTAACTCTGTGTAGCGTTTTCCTCACATTAGCCATGGTTAGACACAGCACTGCCACATGCCGCCGCTATCCTTGAAGTGGCTGTGGATTCTCTGGGCATATGTGTGTTTGCCTCTCTGATGGTCAGGGACAGTTTGGCCCTCGCTGTTCTTAGGGCCACCTTGTTACCTGCTCCAAAGGCGAGGTCTCGGGTCCTCAGCATCGTATGCACCTCTGCGGTCATCCATGGCTTCTTGTTGGTGCGTATGGTGATGGTCTTGGAGACAGTGAAGTCATCAATGCCCTTGCTAATGTAGCTAGTCACTGATGCCATGTATTCCTCCAAGTTGGTGAGGTCGCCGTTGGTTGCACTCTCCCTGAACATGTGCCAGTCAGTGTGCTCCAAACAGTCCTGAAGAGCAGAGATGGCTCCTGCTGGCCAGGTTTTCCCTGTCGTTGCAAAGTCCACATGCTGATGGAATTTAGGGAGCAATGATTTGAGATTCTCATGGTTGCAAGTTCCTGCAATAATAAACATCTGTCAGGGTGTGCATTATGCAGTTTGCTAAAAGCCCCATGCAGTTCAGAGTGCCTCCTTAGCATTAGCACTGGGGGTAATGTACACTCCAACTATAAGGACAGTGGTGAATTCCCATGGTAAATAAAATGGTCTGCATCTAACAGTCACAAACTCCACCAGCGATGAGCAGTATCTAGAAACTAGCACTTGCACCATTCCGTGTTGATGTAAACACACAAGCTACTACCACGAGCCTTACCACAGAGAGCTGCATTTCTGTCGGCATGAAACAAGGCAAGCCTTGCAGGTCGGTTGTTGCATGATGTCTGTACTTTAGTAGTGTCTGGCGATGGTAGACATGAACATCGCTTGCTCCGAGTGTGAATGTGATGTGACGTGAATGTGAGGTGTTTTGGGAAGTGTAGTCTCAGGCAGCCAGGTTTGTAGGCCATGGTGTGTTCTGGGAAATGGAGTTCTCAGGAGTTGACCTGACAATACCACTCTCTGCAGAAAAAATGCATATACAGTATTTCTAGAGAACAGATAAATCATTGCACATGCATTTGTTTTCTATTTAATGACTTAAATACATTTAAAGGTATATTTTATTATTTAATGACAATAGAAATGAGTTTAAGTATGTGTTGGACCTATTGTCGGGAGATTTTGTGTTTGAATCCTGACGATGCCACAGCCATCCTTGGCAGGGAGTCCTAAAGAGCAGAATTGTGCTCTCTGGGTGGGAGGGATATCATTACTCTCTTCCCTGTCAATCAGAGCAACACTAGCCACTCATGGGATTTTCTGAGCTCATGTATGTGGAGGAGGGCGGTTTGCTATGTTCCTCTGTGTGCATTATGCTGTCCTTTGAGGTAGCAGAAGTTTGAAAAGATGTAGTGGCTGGCTTTATGTGTCTTGGAGGAAACATGAATTAGACTTTATCCTCCCTAATTTTTAGCTCTCATGTGATAAGGGAGAGCTGGCTAGTGGGTGGGAATTTACAAACAACCAAATTAAAAACAGGGAAAATATAGGTAGAAATGTCAGAAATTGTTATTGACCTTAAATTAGTATTGGTATACTGGCCTGTTATAAATCGCTCTAAATATAATTCCATAAGTGAGTGTAGAATTATGGGTAATGTTGAGACAATGTAAACTCAGTTGGACCATATTCAGGGTTAGCAACTTAAGTCAGTGAATCAACTCCAGAACTTAATATTAATAGTACTAAATATTTACGCAGGGAAAATACTCGTATTCTGAGACATGTTACGCACGTTTAAGTCAATTTTCTGGGCCATTCATATTATGCGAATCACCTACATGTAGTTTATGCCTTCCAGTTTGCCAGGTTTTTCTTGGACAGAGGTGTCCAACACAGTGTTTTTCAGTAGTGTCTAGACTACTGACTTTAAACACAAGCATTTGCCTGAAAAAAAAATTTAAGGATAGAAAATGACTTAAGAAGCACATAGCCTTTTTTTTCTATGCATGAAAAGAACTTAAATCATAGACTTTAATGGGATGAAACAACTAATGAATCATTCATTCATTCATAATTCGGTTATCTTCAGTAACCACTTTATCCTGGCCAAGGTCATGGTTGATCTGGAGCCTGTCCAGCTGTAGCAGTAACCCCATATGGCATGTCTGGAATTAAGAAAATCTCTGAAGAAGGTTCAACATATACTCATCTCACTGAAACTGACATGAGCTCCAGTTCTCTGGAAGCATAAGGTTTTTCCTTAGAACAGGAAAAAGACACATCAGAATTCACTACACCTGTGTTTGTAGCGCTGTCCCTTAAAGGGATCTAGGCCAAGTCAAGGTTGAGTCCGAATAAAAGAAAAAAACAAGTCAAGAGTGAGACAGAAAACAATGAAATAATTTTTTTAGGCCAAGCCTTTACTTCAACTAGTTGGCTTCTTTTGTACATTACCCCACAAGTGCAAGTAAGTCCAGGTTAAGGCCAAATCAATACAGAAAACCTCTCAAGATCAGTCTTGGACTTGAGTGCTAACTGTAATAACTGTATTAGACAATAAAGCAGATATATTGTACTTTATATGTTGTATATTAGTTAGTTAGTTTTTTCCTGCCTATTGTCATAAAAATGCTTGCTATGTGTTTCAGGGTTTGTTCAGACAATATCAGTCATTGGTCCCGTGTTTGGCTACCTGCTTGGATCTCTTTGTGCAAAGTTATATGTGGACATTGGATTTGTCAACATGGGTGAGTAGAAGTGTTCTCATCTTGATGATAAAAACAATTTCACTTTTCTGTATTTTTGTACACAGGCAAATGCATTCCTAATAATCACTACAAATACTAAGGATTGTTGGTAAGATTCAGAGTATTTCAGAGAGCCTTATATGATTAACCCCAGTGCTTACTAATTATTTGATGAACCTCCCTTTTTATCTCTCTGTTTTGCCTATTTATAATTTACATATTTTAATAGTCTTTTCAGTCCAAATATTAGCATTTTATGTATTAATTAAACTTTTCATCTCTGGCTGAGCTTGTCTGTGATGACAAGTATGTTAACTGTATCTGACAGACAATGTATGAGTGTCTGAAGATCAGATGCTGCCTTTATTCCCACAATTTTTTTGTATCTTCTGTCATGGTTGCACTAAATATGGCGCAGAACTACGACTCCCATCAGCCACTGCACATCACATAATCATGACATTCACATCACATAACTGTTTGCACCTGATTTATATTTATGTTTAATGAGCACTAGTATTAAAGTCACGCCTTGTACAGCGCTTGGTGTCTAGCATTTGTCTTTGGTTGTTATTGTTTGTTATCGTTGTGGCCTAGTTCATATCATGTTTATGTTGTTACTTTGCTTCGTTACTCACCATTTTGTTTCATGGTCTTTATGTTTTATGTGTTTTCACTCGTAATAAATTAAATCTGCACTTGCATCCGCCTCCGCTACTGTGTTCCGTGACAGAAAGCTAGACCTACCATGGATGCAGCAGGTTTTTTTTCAAGGGCCAACAGGAACTCCTGGAGAGGAATCACCTGATATGGGAGCAACAGGGGAAGGGAGAATGGATAAACACCACACTGGAATGTGCCCCCTGGAAAAAAATTTTAAGGAGAGGGCTACAGTCCAGGCTGGGACCATAACCCAACCTCCCTGTCCTACTGAGAATATTGCTCTGCCTTGCTGCTTGGTTGAGGAGGTCCCTCTATCTCTCTGCCCTACATTATTGCTCACGGCCTCGCCATGGGTGTCACTCCATCTCTTTGCTCCACTTTGGACGTCGCTATGCCACCCAGCCCCGCTTTGGATGTTCCATTCTCCTACTCTGCTGAGGACGTCGCTCTGCCTCCTTGCTCAGCTGAGGGCATTGCTCCTTCCCCCTGCTACGCGATGTACGTCACTCCCCCCCCCCCCTTGCTTCAAAGAGGACATCGCTCCCCTCTCTTGGACCGTGGAGGACGTCGCTTCCCCTAGCTGGCCTCATGGAGGACGTCGCTCCCCCCTCTGGCTCTACCTTGGGCTTCGCTCTCCCCTCTGGCTTTGCAGTAGCTGTCGCTCCTCTCTTGTGCTCTGCCTTGGACCTCAAGCCACCCCTTAGCTATGCGGAGAAGATTGCTCTGCCTCACTGCTCAGTGGAGGACTTCGCTTCTCCAGCCTACTACTCTAAGGGTACCGCTCCTTGTCGACCCAAGGGCCTCCAGAAACACAGAGACTCTGTGCCTGGTTGCCCAGGACCCACTCTTGAGGAGTTCTGTCATGGTTGCACCAAATATGGTGCAGGACTACGACTCCCACCAGCCACTGCACATCACATGATCATGACACTCATGTCACATGATTGCCCCTAATTCATGTTTATGTTTAATGAGCACAGCTATTTAAGTCATGTCTTGTACAGCACTTGGTGTATAGCTTTTGTCATTCATTATCATTGTTTATCTTTGTAGGCTAATTCGCATCATGTTCATGTTGTTGCCTTGCTTCGTTACTCCTCGTTTTGTTTTGTGTGTTTTCACTAATAAACTAAGTCTGCACTTGCATCCGCCTCCTCTACCAGTGTCGTGACATCGTCCTTATAGCACAAAAATTATGGTGCATTCAAGTCATGTCTGAAAGATCATATTTACGTGTTGAACGCACATGAACGCCACCACAAAGTTGTAATTACGAGTGGGAAACTTGGAATTTTCTTTGAACTCTGAGTTTCCAAGTTGGGGGCGTGTCAGTAAGAAAACATGGTGGAATCAATGGATGCAACGTCTGTAGTTGACGGTAAATTTGTTGTTGTATTGAAAATTGAATTGAATGAATGAAAATTGAATGGATATTTAGCAGTGACTATATACCCAGTGTCAGGCTTTTTTATTTACAATAAAACAAGCTAACTGCCTGCACAAAATACAATAGCATTGTACAATTACAATATAATGTGTAAGGTTAAAGTTTACATTGGCTTCATAAATTTATTAAAAACATGAAACGCAAAACATACATGATTCACATTCTTTGTTCTTCATTTTCTAGAAGTAGAATCTTGTAGAAAATTGTAGTAAATTCTTGTAGAAGCTGTATTTTTTTTGTAGTTAATTAAGAGAAGGTACACCGCCATCTTCCTCCGACCAAAGTGACTTGAACGCAACTGACGTCGTAATTACGACTTCCCAACTTGAACACAGTTAGATACTGCATTCTATACTGTATGTTCACATGTCATAGTATGTTATGTTTACATTCACAGCAATTTATTATATTACTATATGTTACTCTATAGCACTACTGTTATATCTGACATTTTCATACTACAGCTGTGTACTAGTCGGCACTGCACTGTCTCTTACTGTGCCTGTTGTCCTGTTTTGGTAGTCATTGTACTGTCTTGTGCTGTTTGCACGTGCACTTTATGTAGTAATGTGTAGAGTCTCTTGTAGTTCTGTGTAGTTTTATGTAGCACCATGGTCCTGGCGGAATGTTGTTCCCTGTGTACTAACTAGCTGTATATCATTGAAATGACATTAAAAGCCACTTGACTTGATATAAAAGCGAGAGACAATTTAAAAATAAAAAAAAACTACTACAATGATATATTTGCAAAGAAAAGTATATAACCCCCCCCCCAAAAAACACCAACTTACATCAGTATTATTTTCATTCGATTCAAAGCTAGATTTGATTCTGTTTATTGTAGAGAGTCATGTACAGCATATTTAATTCCTAGAAGCTGATGTAGAATATATTTCACAATGACATTCCCACCTGGAAGGCCAGTGCACCTCCATGGACGATTGCAACATGAAGCTGGGAACTAAATTTTGTGTTGTACAGCAGCACAGCAGGAGACAGAATTTTTATGTAGTGGGCCTACCGGAATCCGTTGAAGGAGTCCGACCATCTTAGTTTTTCTCCACATTCTATACTGAGGAGGGAACAGGTACTGGAGGTTGACAGAGCCCGATATCAAACCAAAGACCAGCTGATCAAGCTCACAAGCATAAGTACCATGGTCACCACATTCGGATCTATGAAAACTACCCTCTGGCGATACTATGCCATTGGGATGAATATCAGGATGTCCTGGTTCCTCTCTCTTCTATCCTGTGAGGCTTTGTATTACACTGCAAATTGATGAGAGGCAATGGCTATGTTCTGTTACAGAGGCTAAGTAATACACACAGAGCCTTGGAGAGCTAGCTTGGGTTGGATATCTGCCTGGCTTATGATCATGAGTCAGCTGAATCTGAGCATAGTAATCTGTTATCCCGACTTTACTGATCGAGGTTCCTTTAAGGTTCCTTTCTTTGTTGACACTGTGTTTAACTTATTTGTTGACGTTGCATCATATTTTGTAAGTATGTGTTATGCTCATAGGGTCTACAATAGAGGAAAAACTTAAAAACAGCTTTATGACTTTTTTGCATCCCGTCAACAGAGAATACTCATTCTTCTCTTTCAAAAAAATAATAAAGTGATGCCACATCTGACCATGCCCCCCCAACGCTTGACCTATAATTCCAGGAGACACTGGCAGTTTAACAATTCTCATTAGCAGATGAAAGTTTTGTCAAATTTATTTCTGAATAGATATCCCTTTTCTTGAGTGCTAACAGATACAAATGTGTCAGAATGTATAGGAGGTCCTCAAAGCCTATCTGAAAAGTAAGTGTACATTACTAATCAGATTCTGAATTTGGATAAGCAATAAGTTATCCCACACCAGATTTGTACAAACCTAAAACGTAAACAGAATTTGATCTACTCTCACACCAACAAACATTACAGCTATTGCAGAGGAACAGAAGCAATTTTTATGAACTTTGGGAAAAGGCAGATAAGTTGCTTATCAGTCAGTTGCATGGAGAGAGAGCCAGACAAAATATTAGTGATTTGCGCTTGGCCAGTGGGGATATCACATCTTTTACAGTACCTTAAAAGTATTACTAGTCCTATCTCCAGGTCTCAAAGGTCATCTGGAGAACCTTTCATGCAGTCAAGCAGATCCCCAGGTCCAAATGGTTTTCCTTCAGAAACAGTTGCATGGAGCAAGAGCCAGACAAAATATTAGTGGTTTGCGCTTGGCCAGTGGGGATATCACATCTGATCGAAATGTGATAAAGCCCATCTGGAGAACTTTTCATGCAGTCAAGCAGATCCCCAGGTTCAGATAGGTTTCCTTCAGAAAAAAATTAGTTCAACTCTCCACTCACCTAGTCTCTAGGGTTTTCTAGGGAATCTTCCACCAACACCGAATCTGGCCTGTATATCACTACTAGCTGAAAGTGGAAAGGACCTGTTATGATGTGCTTCCTACAGGCCTATCTCTTTGTTAAACACTAACATAAAGATTCTAGAGTTAAAATACTATAGATTCTAAAGCTAAATTTGCCATCAGACTCAAGGAACTCCTCCCTACTCATATGTCTCCTGACCAAAATGGATTTGTTACAAACCGTCACTTATTTTTCAATATTCTGTGTAGCTGATCACAGCCCATTCCAGAATGTGTCATCTCTTTGGATGCGGAGAAGGTGTGTGATAGGCTGGAATGGGACTATGTATTTTCTCTCTTAGAGAAGTTTGGATTCAGCCCAGGTTTCATCTCTTCACTAACTAAACAGGATCTTGCCTTCAGCATATCTCTTATTGGATGGATCAACAAAATTATTGTGCTTCCAAAATTATACCTCTTTCACTGTATACCCCTTTGTATACCTCTGTCTTTTTTAAAGCTCTAGATTCCATAATTTCCTCATTCATTTGGAGTGGCAAGCATTCTCAGGTGGACAAGGGCTTTTTGCAAAGGCCCAAATATAGTGGGGGCATGGCCCTATAGTTTCCATGGCAGCCAACATTAGAGCCATGCTACACTGGTGGCATTATCTCCTGTCCATCTTGGGTCACCATGGATATAAGTTCATGGGAAAAGAAAGTACACCCTCCTTCAATTCTATGTTTTTATTTATCTGGGTCTAAATAACAATTATGTAGTCCTCACTAACTTCTATAAAGAAACAAATAATCACAGGTGAAAACAAAAAACACAACAGATTTCAATATGTAGCATTTTTCCCAAAAAGTAAACCAACATTCAGAAACCAGGTGAGAGAAAATAAGTAAACCCTTCCTACTTTCACAATCTTTAAGAGAATAATTTGCAGCCAGATGTTACTAATGAAATGCACACCATTAGTTAATCATCAAGTGTGATTCATCAAGAAGTGTGACTACCTCTTTTGACAGTTTCTCATTCTGGAGTACTCAGGCATGTGTCTACATCATGCCAAGAAGAAAGGACATCAACCATGAACTCAAGGAAGCAACTATTGCTGCTCATCGATCTGGCAACAGTTATAAATCCATCTCCAAACAGTTTGAAATTGATCATTCTACAGTGACTGGCTTGTTTACAACTGGAGAGCCTTCAAGACAGTTGCCAATCTTCTCAGCAAATTCAGGCCAAGTTCAGTAGCGTTTAATGCTCAGAGATATAAAGAAAAACCCAAGAGCTACATCATCTGACCTATAGGCCCCTGTAAGCGCATTAAATGTTTATGTTCATTACAGCATAATCAGAAAAAGACTGAACAAGTATGGCTTACATGGAAGGGTGGCTAGCACAACTCAGGTTTGCAAAATTGCATCTGAACAAACCACAAAAGTTCTGGAACAGTATCCTTTGGAGTGAAGAGACCAAAGTGGAGATGTTTGGTCATCATGCACAGTGCCATATTTGGTGAAAAACAAACCACAAACACCTAATACCAACTGAAATTGGGTCATGCAACAACACAATGATCCTAAGCAAATCAACATCTGAATGGCTAAAGGAGAAAAAAAATCAAGGTGCTGGAATGGCCAAGTCAAAGTCCACATCTCAAATGCTGTGGCAGGATTTTAAGTGAGCTGTGCATAAACGAATGCCATCAAACTAAATGTAGTTCAACATGTTACTGAATTATAGGGTGTACTTATTTTTTCCCACCTGGTTTCTGAATGTTAACAGCCACAAGACCTGGGAAACTCACAGTCATAGAGACAACGATGAACTCCACTTTATTTCACATTTACATATTGAAATCTGTTGTGTTTTTTGTTGCCACTTGGTTGTTTATAGAAGTTGGTGAGAACTTGTTTAGAATTGTTATTTGGGCTCTGATAACTAAAACATAGAATTGAAGGAGGGTGTGTTTTCTTTTTCCCATGACTGTAAGGAAATATCTCTTCCTGTGCTTCTAGGAGCTGCTCTCCCTTTGGTTCATCAGAAGCCAACCAATAACCCTGATGTGAATTACTAGCTAAGGATGTGGGTTCAGTTCAACTTTGGTTTTCAAGAATCTTCCCTTTTAAACCCCATAGCCAACAATAACTTTCTTACACCTTCAGTGCAGGATGTCACATTCCATTGCTGGCACAGGAAAAGGTTCATTAATAGTCCTAGCTGTAAAACCTTAAACCTAATAATTTATTTATTTATTTTCTCTTGTTATGAATACTTACCAGAATGTGCTTTCTCTGTATTTGCTTATATGCATATGAGTATAACTGTATTATTAACTATTAATATTAATGTGTTATCTTTTTATAGAGGGTATTACAATCACACCAGGAGATGCACGCTGGGTGGGGGCATGGTGGCTGGGCTACCTCATAGCAGGGCTCATCACACTGTTGTCGGCTGTGCCTTTGTGGTTCATGCCCAAGTCTCTCCCTGTATTAGAGAGTCAATTGTCCAAGTGCTCCCCCGAGCAGACCAACTTTATCAAAGACTCACACGCTGTGCACCACAAATGCCAGGCAGATGAGGCCACCAGTTTTGTTGTATTGGCCAAAGGTAATTATCCATCAAGCCTACCTTTTTTTCCTGACTAAAATGCTTATGTTGGTTTCAGTTCCAAAAGATTTGAGGCTAAAAGTTTTCACTGTGTTTTGCAGATTTTTTGCCAACACTGAGATCACTCCTGGGGAACCCAGTCTACATTTTGTACCTCTGTATAACGATCATCCAGTTTAATTCTTTGATAGGCATGGTCACATATAAGCCAAAATACATAGAGCAACATTACGGGCAGTCAGCATCCAAAGCCAACTTTTTGATGGGTAAGTCTTTTTTGGATACCAATATATTAATACATGGGTCAGTGTAATACAGCTCAATAATCACCTCCTAAAACTTTAAGGCACACATGGGGAACTCCTTCTCTAGGGATGGTGCTGAAACAGTACTTTACAGGCAGTACTTTACTGGCAACCATGCAAGCTCTGACCTAAACCCCACTGAACACCTTTGGGATGGCGCTTCTTGTCTGACATCAGTGCCTGACCTCACTAATGCTCTTGTGGCTAAATGGGCAAAACCCCCCAAGCCACGCTCCAACATCTAGTGAAAGCCTTCCCAGAAGAAAGCCTTCCTAGAAGAGTGGAAGTTATTATAGCAGCAAAGGGAGACTAAATCTATAATGGGATGTTCAAAAAGCAAATGTGGGTGTGATTGGTCAGGTGTCCACATACGTTTGGCCATATAGTGTATATGACAAGCTGGTGAACAGTGTGTGTGTGTGGTGTGTGTGTGTGTGTGTGTAATTGTGTAATATGTATGTATGTATATCCACTGTTAAAATGGCAGATTTTTGTGGTGTAAAAAAATGAAACCAAGATAAATCATGTCAGAATTTTTTCCACCGTCAATGTGAAATTACAACGTAAATTAAATTAACATTTTAGAAAAGTTTAGGAAAAATAATAAAAATAAAAAACTTACAACAACCTGGTTGCATAATTGTGCACACCCTTTTATAATTGAGGATGTGGCTGTGTTCAGAATGAACCAATCACATTCAGTCTCATGTTCAAAAGTAAAAATAAAGACCAGCTGTTTCTGTAGGATTTTCTTCACATCATCTTGGAATGCTGAACCCATGGTCTGCAAAGAGCTTACAAAACCTGTACACTGTCCCACTTTCAAAAGATATCGATCAGGAAAGAGGTACGAAAAATTTACAAAACATTAGATGTACAATGGAACACCGTGAAGGCCATCATCAACAAAATCAAAATGGAGCACCACAGTGACATCACCAAGAACAGGACGTCCCTCCAAAATTTATAAAAGGTCAAGACAAAAACATAAAAGGGAGGCTGCCAAGAGACCTACGGCAACATTAAAGGAGCTGCAGGAATATCTGACAAGTACTGATTACTCTTTGCATGTGACAACAATCTCTTGTATTCTTCACATGTCTGGGCTGTGGGGTAGGCGGCTAGACGAAGCCTTTTCTCATCCAAGCTCAACTAAATCACCCCAAACCATGTGGCAAAATGTGTTATGGTCTGATGAGACCAATTCCAAAAGGTATAATAATTCCATAATTCCAGAAAGAAGTAAGCTAGTGAGCTGAAAATGAAAAGGAATTTCCCCTTTTAGCACAACAATGACCCAAAGCGTACATCCAAATCAACAAAGGAACGGCTTAACCGAAAGACGATCAATGATTTTGAATGGCCGAGCCAGAGCCCAGACCTGAATCCAACTAAAAATCTGTGGGGTGACCTGAAGCTGCTGTGCACAGGAGATGACCTTACAATTTGATGGATCTAGAATGTTTTTGCAAGAAAGAGTGAGAAAATATTGCCAAGTTAAGACACGCTGGTAGACTCTTAGTCAAAAAGAATGAGTGGTGTAATAAAATCAAAAGGTGCTTCAACAATGTACTTATTTAGGGGTGTGCATACTTATGCAACCAGGTTATCGTAAGTTTTTTATTTTCTATTTTTCCCTAAAATGTTTCTGTTTTTCACTTAATTTTTATATGTTGTAATTTCACATTGAAGTTGGAAAAAGTTCTGACATGATTCATCTTGATTTAATTTTTTTACATTACAAAAACTTTCCTAACAAGGATGTGTAGATTTACTATACATATATATATAGTGTGTGTGTATGTGTGACCCAATTTTGGCCCAGCTTAAGCACCTTAAGTGAGGCAGATGACCTCACATTTGTCTCAAGAACATTTTGGTATAAAGAGTAGTTCATCATTGTCTCAGTGACTGCAAGTTTCCCAGGTCCTGTGGCTGCATAACAAGCCTAGATCATCACCCCTCCACCACCATGCTTGACAGTTAGTATGAGGGGTTTGTGGGCTTTTTCCTAGCCACCTTTCCCTGAAAGCCATACTGGTTTGGTTGTTTTCTGATTGTGCTGTCATGAACATAAACATTTAATGTGCTTACAGAGGCTTGTAGGTCACATGATGTGGCTCTTGGGTTTTTCTTTTTATCTCTGAGCATTAAGCGGTCTGACCTTGGACCGAATTTGCTGGGAAGCCCACTCCTGAGAAGATTGGCAACTGTCTTGAAGGCTCTCCATTTGTAAACAAGCCTTCTCACTGTAGAATTGTGAATTTCAAATTGTTTGGAGATGGCCTTATGACTCTTCGAGATTGATGAGCAGGAACAAATTCTTTTCTGAGGTCATGGCTGATGTAATTTCTTCTTGGCATGATGTAGACACACACCTGAGTGCTCCAGAACACCAAACTGCTGAAAGTTCTGCTTTTACAGAGGTAGTTACACTATTTGATGATTAACAAATCTTGTGCATTTCTTTGGTAACACATGGCTGCTAATTACGCTCTTAATTATTGTGGAACTAGGAATGGTGTAAGAGGAAAGAAGTCCTTTAAGTTAATATTTTTAGCAGACACTGTGTCAGGCAGGATCTGAATTTGCCAGAAACCCTGATATTTCATTTGAATAATCATTGTGATCTGTGGATGTTGTCCACTGTGATGAATTACTGAGACTGAATGACAAGAAACTGGTCAATATTAATCAGTGCACTGTACATTTGTGATCTATATTCTTTCCTTTCTGTTTTTTGTTAAATGCATCATGGAAGGGATAAGGCAGGAACAATATACAGAAACATCTTGTTGGAAATGAGTCTGTAGCAGGTAGGGGTTGGAGGCAGCTGGGGGTGTGATTTGGTTGGGTGCTATATGTCTGATACCCTATTTGTTTTCTCTATCTTGGAGCAGTATGCCATGAGCTGAGGGGGAAAAACAGGAAGGGGCAGTGTTAAGCATTTCTTGTTGTATGGTCATAGAAGGGGTTGGGTTGGCTTCTAGCTTGTCTATAGTCTAAGGCAATGGCTTATTCAGCAAATTCGGCAAAGTCAGGTCACTCTTGTGAAGGAAGTTTAAAGGGAAGTGTGTTATGCAGAACCATTAAAAACTAGCATGTAAATGTGGAAAAAATACAGCAAACCTACATGCACAACAACAATAACTGTAACAGGATTGAATCGTAAAGTTATTTGTGAGTGTTCACTTCTGATAGTGAATTTAGCCATCTCTTTTCACTAATCTTGTGTCTTCAGTGTGGTATATAGTTTGGCCAGGTAGAGAAGGGCTGGCTTAAAACAATTTTTTAAAGTTTGGACATAATGCTTTTGTACTCTGCATGTTGCATAAAGATATCATCGTAGATGTAATATATCTTCGTAAATGTGAATCTTGTGGCCTCAATACATCAGATTGCCTCACAAACGCGCCTTGTGTATGACTAGCTTCTTCATCTGGTAGTGATGGAATTGATTATTAGGCAGTGGAGTTCTTTCTCTATTTGGCCAGTTTTCCTTGCATTGGACATTGCGTAGTTTTCTCTATGAACCATTGTTGTCGGGTTGCAGTTAAAAAGGATGAGATTTGATACACTGAAATAACAGTTATCAGAAGTGAGCCAGACTTGTATCTTCACTTTCACAACCCTGATCAGAGGCCAGTAGTAGGTCATACTTCAACCAGCGCTGTCTCTGTGCTATGATGAGGCCTAAATCCTGACTGATAGATTTCATGAATGTTATTCCTATGTAGGTGTGAGGATAACTGCTGTGCTACAAGCTTTTCTAGGATATTGGAGATAAGGGAGGTTTGATATTGGCCTAATATTTGGACAGCTGACAGGGGTCGAGGTCAGGGGTTGGTTAACTGCTAGCCAGTGATAGCCAGTGATAATGGAAGAATTTATTATTTTTAGAAGAGGTTTGATTGCTTCTGGAATTATCTGTGTGAAGAAATGTGTAGGTAAAGGATCTAGTATAGAAGTTGGAGATTTTGATGGGGAAATTAGTTCGGTCTCTCGCAGGGGGATAAAACATTAATCTGATCGCTGATCTGATGTGGTTAGTTATCAAATTGTCTGGCTTTAAATTTAGTCTGAATTGTTTGCGTGATGTTTTAAATTTTGTCATTGATTCATAATTCATAAAGTCATCGTTACTACACTATATTGCCAAAAGTTTTGGGACATCTGCCTTTACATGCACATGAACTTTAATGACATCCCATTCTTAATCTGTAGGGTTTAATATGGAGTTGGCC
>CM075020.1:19002768-19017821 GCA_037576675.1 Pangasius sanitwongsei | reverse complement strand
TCCCCACAGCCACGCTCCAACATCTAGTGGAAAGCTTCCCAGAAGAGTGGAGCTCATTATAACAGCAAACACAGGGAGAATAAATCTGGAATGGGATGTTCAACAAGCACATATGAATGTTATGGTTAGATGTCCACAAACTTTTGGCCATATAGTGATTTATTCCTCTTACACCACAGCAATTTGCCAATGATTGCAATGTTTAATTTATTAATGAAGGAAACATCACACTTTAAGTGTTTATAGTTACATTTAATGTTACGGAACATGTGTGAGCATTCAGGACAGAGGAGTTTGCACTTTGCGGTTTCTCTATAACATGAGAAGCTGTGGGTTTTTTTGTCTCATTAACTTCACGAGAGAGAAATAAAAGAGAGACTGGTGAGGGAATGACTGTATATAGCTGCTATAATGTGAGGAAGTAGCAACCATGTCAAACTGACTGACACTCCTGCAATAAATGCTAAATAAAGGTCTCCTAACAGAAAACGCCACCATAAAAATGATCAGCCTATACGTTTTTCTTTGTTCTATAACAAGTTGTAAATATTCAGATCTGTGCTGCTATAAAAAAATTAATCAACACCACCTGATTCAAAAATTCAACAGCACTGTGGTATAATTATTATAATGAACACAGTCTCTGTTAAAAGAAATTAGCAAATGAAGGAGAACTTTGAGGAACTCTTTAATCCAGTGGACATGCCCTCCATTCAGGAGGCAGTGCCAGAAATCTCTGGAGTCCAGCTCTGTGACTCCCTGGCTCTGTTACATCCCCCTTGTTTATAGATGATGATGTTCTCCTGCCACCATTCAAAGTAGACCTCCAACACAAACTTTTGCACGTTTGATATTGAGTGTGAAGTGGCTGGGCTGAAGATCAACACCTCCAAGTCTGGGGTGATGGTTCTCTTCTGGAGAAGAGTGGGACACTCCCTCCAGATGACAGAGGAGACAAGTGATGGAAAAAGAGAGCATGAGATGGGAGTCAGCAGCAGTGTTATTGTCACTGTATCACCCTGAGGTGGAGCTTAGTTTGTATGTGAAGCTCTCTGTGTAATGGACAATTTACCTCCCCATCCTCACCTGTGGTTGCTGGGTTTACTCTCCGTGACATGGTGACAATCTGGGAAAGCCTCAGAGTACAGCCGCTGCACCTCCAGATTGAAAGGAATCCCTACTAGAGCTGTATCAGATCCCCAGACAGACCCAGGACCTGCCTGAGAAACTGTATTTCACTGTTGGCCTGGGAATGTCTGAAAATTCGAAGTTGATGTGTTGGAAGCAGGAAAAAAGGGCAAGCATAAGGATCTGAGCGACTTTTACAAGGGCCAAACTGTGATGGCTGGACGACTGGGTCAGAGCATCTCCAAAACAGCAGGTATTGTGGGTGTTCCTGGTGTGCAGTGGTTAGTACCTACCAAAAGTGGTTCAAGAAAGGACAACTGAAGACAGGGTCATGGGCGCCCAAGGGAGCGAGTGGGGAGTGAAGGCTAGCCCGTCTGGGCTGATCACACAGAAGAGCTACTGTATCAAAAACTGCTGAAAAAGTTAATGCTGGCTCTGATAGAAAGGTGTCAGAACACACAGTGCATCCATGGAGGCTCCACCTCGCAACATCTTGGTGCCAGATACCACAGCACACCTTCAGAGGTCTTGTGGAGTCCATGACTTGACGGGTCAGAGCTGTTTTGGTGGCACACGGGGGACCTACACCACAATACGCAGGTGGTTTTAATGTTATGGCTGATCGGTGTATTTACCAAAATGGTGGAATGATATTCACCAATTTCTGGAAATCATTACACTGTGATACTTCTTATACCCTCATGTATAGTTTACTCTTCTTAAATGAAGAATTGAAAAAAAAAAAAAAAAAAACATTGCTGCTTTTTTGTACAAATTTAAAAACTTGTTTTATAAACTTAGATTATTGCTTTGACTGTTCACAAGGGTTATACAGAAGTAATAGAGAAAAGTAGAAGAAAATGCATATAAAATAAAGCTAAATAAAATGACATATATTAACCTTAAATAACTACTTAAATATACAGTACTGTTTAAGGCACCATCATTTTTTTTTAAATACAAATTTTGTTGCAGATGTTTATTTTGTGACTTCTGCACTATTGAATCCGAACAAATGTTTCCATTTCCAAACATTACTTTTACAACAAGAAAATAAATGTGACAGAAAAATGTTTGTGTCATTAATGAAAGCAACATATTACATCGATACATCACTTTTTAGACAAAAATGTAATGAAGCCTGGCAGGTTTCGCATACAAAGCAAACAGAAGCAAATGCAACAGTCTCCAGAAGAACTGTGGAAGTTTCTCCAAGATACTCAGTAAAACTCACCTGCTAATTTCTTTACTTTTCCTTAATTTTTTTTTTTTAAAGTATCTTTACTTTACAGAATTTCTTGACAAGTGCCAAAGACTTTTGCACAGAACTGTATATTTAAGTCTATAAATCGGTTGCTGAAGAAGAAATAATAATAATCTATATCTAGAATAAGGCAGATCCTTTCTAGGAAACAGCATTTAAAGATTGCATAATGTTCACTGTATTATTATTGTAAACGCTACAAGATGTACAAACACATCTCTGCTGCTCTACAACCTGCTTTGCGAGTTGTGCCAATAGCGTATGTGTTTGATAAACTGCAGTGCGGGGTCACCCTGGGCCGAAGGAAATGACTCCATGCTGCTTCAGGATAGTGGCTGAAAATGTTCTCAGATATCTTTCTTATCTTCAATCTCGCTCCAACTCTAGGATCAAAATAGCAAATATTTGGGTTAGAATGAGGTAATATGAGAGTCACCTCATAATCTGCAGCGTGCTGTACATTCCAACAAATTCATTTAGAATATTCAATTTATGCTCAAATATCAAGTGACAAATGTATATTAAATTTCAGTAAAAGTGTTTGTGTGCTGCTAGTGGTGAGATAGATGAGCTGAATGTCTAAACACTTAAAACTCCTAAGATGAGAAGCTAAGGATGAATAGAGAGTAAAGGAAATAGACGCTTTATTGTGTCACCAGTCCTTACCACAAAGTCTTTTGTAATACCATAAAAAACTTTCGCAGTTTGAACAGTAATTCATTAGTAGTTCATAAACGGTTTGGAAATGGTTACCTGCATTTTCTTTTGGTTTTGAAGTAAATGATCATAGTCTTTGGCCAGGGCCTCGGTTTGCGTTTTAATGGCATCTGCTTCTGACTTGGACTTGTCCAGAGCTGTAAAGTCAAAATGCAGTTACAACCAGCTTCTGTATGCATATACCATAAACCTTTAGTATTAAAGCACAATGAGCTTTTTAACGAGTGTTCTCAACCTTCGTATACTTACACGCACGAAACCTATTTTCATATGTCAGAGATAAAACTACACACACTGCAACACAGCATTGTGGACGGGAAGGGAAAGAATGCACTAAAATACACAGGGCTATACTAATGTGTAATGCAAACGAAATCTTGTTCATCCATCCATCCATCCGCAAGGCACAATCACACACACACACTCTCACACTACATACAATTTACATCCCCAGAGGAAAGCCATAAACATTCATTTGAAATCTCTGTTACCAGTTATTACCAGCTGATAGTTATTTTTGGTATTGCATAACCCACTGGCTTATTATTCATGTATTATCTCCAAACTCCTTAATGTTTTTGAATAAACATCATGTCTCAAATGATTCCTAGGCAATTTACATGAATATCAGCATAGGCTAAATTGTTACATGCCTTCAGTTCATCAGTTAGGAAAGTTTAAAAAAAAAAAAAAAAAAAAAAGATTTGAATAGTTTTCAAACATTTAAGATGGAAGAATGATTGTTTATGATTTTCTTTTACATTTGGCAATACTCATGCTTTACTTGGTCACATTTGTCACTTACCTTCAGCAGACATCTTCAGCTCCTGTTTGAGTTGGCACACCTCATTCCTGAGACGTTCATTTCCCTCCTGCGCCCCCCTTCCATCTCCTGTGTAATCTTTCAAAGCCTAGAGCAGTGGGAAAATGTACTCTCTGTTGGTTAGTGTTTATTAGCCCACTGCACAGGAACTAAAACAATTAGTATACAGCAGATATCTGTGCACACCTAGAATATGGACCAGTAATCCATTCAGAAGACCACTGTGGTGTGATTTTTCATCTCTATCTTGCATTAATGATTGTTAGACTATACATGACTACATTTCCAAAGAGTACCAAAGGGTGTGCACAGTCACTCTGGAGACACTCAACTACCAATGCATACTTTTTAGAAGGCAAGCAGTTCTCTCAATCATTTTGCTGAAGTGATCACTAGCAAAAAGGCAGTCTTTCGAGAGACCCATTTCAGTTTTTCATTCTGCATGGGCTAAAGTGTAAGGGTGAGATCCCATGACGGCTTCTTGGGGCAGCGTAATGGACGGGTTTCCTTCAGATTGTTTTTGACAAGTTTATGAGACCACAGCAAGACACCATCTATGATGCTGTAATGTTCTGCAATGCCTGCAACATACACCTGTATACAGATGAGGCTGTGCATTCCATTTGCTGAGCAGTTTCTACCTGAGGTCATACAAAGCCCATGGACTAGGGGCTCTTGCGTTCATGAGTACCTCCTCGACTGCTGGGTCACAGTCCTCAGCCAGCACTGAGTCAATCAGAAGCTTTGGAGGACAGATGGCTCAAAAGTGCACAAGGCCTGACATGATAATGTGGCAAGAAAAAGGTGACCACTGACTGTATGACAATGGTCACATGGCTGTGTTGAAGGGCACAAGGAGGTATACGTGTTAGTCACTGCCCCTGGTGGTTAGGAGAGGTGACGCTGAACATAGATTCACCAGTGTTCACCAAATATAGGTTATCAGTGCACATTTCATGTCTAAGATACTGTTAGGATAATATTAGTTGAACAAACCTATTTGTTTCCCTAACATTATGACCCTGTTTTTTTTTAATAACCTATAGTGTTCAGACATAGCTATCATCATAATTATGATACTACTGTATTTTTCCACAGTAAAGCATAATTCATGTAATCATTCATGTGCCAATGTAATCTGGCACTTGATTAACTCAAAGGAATGGTCAAATGTTTAAAAAAAAAAAAAAAAGAAAAAGAAAAACCTGCTTGAGCTGTTCAATTTCCTCCATATATTTTGGAGACTGATTAGCATCCTCTATCTGGACATGAAGAGCCGAGTTGGTGTTTGCAGCCGCTGCAAGTTGATTTATCAGCTTGATGACTCGCTGCATGACCCTGCCAGTTTACACGCAAGTAAAAAAAAAAAAAAAATCAAAACAGGTGAAAGCAGAACTCAAATATGTTGTTAGTACACACATCTGACAACACAATGGTTGTTCATTATGTTGTTATAAAGGTATTAAGGATATTACAGCCACAGGAGGAGGGCGAAGCCAGAGATGTACAGGTTCCTCTGAGATCTAAACAGCTTCATATGCACATGGTCAAACATGTTAGGGTACGTCTTAGAGTCTTTACTGATCTGAGCTCCGGAGTATTTCCTCACCTCCCTCACAGCATCTATAGTACAATATAGAAGACTCTGTTAGACTCAACCTAAAAATGCATCAGAAATTCTGACATTTTGGCAAAATTGCTTTCCAAGCATTTCTAATTGCAGTGATGAGAAACATCCATTACAGAACTGAATGCAACACCATACAATGTTTATCTGTGAAAACAATTGTATGCGCCATTATAACATGTTCTTGTTAAGACAGAAAGAGTAGGGTCACTTCACATACCCAGGAAGAGAACAATGAGGATAATGATCATTGCCAGAAACCCTCTTTTCCAGAGCCAAGCAACATGGTTCCATATGTTGAGATTGAAAATGATCTGCCATCTGTACAAAAGAATAACAAGCCATAATGGTTAAGCATGGTACAGAATGGTCCTTTTCTTTTCCTTGCATAACACACACAGAGAGACAAGGGAACGTATGCTGTCCGTTAGTAATTAAGCATTTGTAATCTTTTTAGTGAGTCAGAGAATTTGGCTCAGCACACCAATAAGAGCTAGCTCTTCCAGTACAAAAGCCAGTTTAATCTATTGCTAATATATTTAATGCAATCTTACTATACCTTCTGATTAACAATTTAACATTATACTTGATGGACAATCTATTTCAATAACTGCAAAAACAACAAGAGTTATATATTTACAGTGACAAATGCAGTAAGCAATCCTGAAATAGTATGTAGAATTTGACAAAAGTGGAAATTATTCATTTATCCTGGTATTTACCCCCCCAACACATTATAGTAGATCACGGCTGCATTGGGATTGTGATCACATGGATGGATGGGAAACCTGAGTCTCTGTGAACCTCTACGTTAAGTCTGTTTTTGGCTCGTGTGTTTTCGGCTTACGATCAAAACGAAAAACAACAGTCAAACCTAAAAATAATGACAGAGGTTATATTTAAAAGATCTTAATTCAAATGATCAAAACCATTGTGTGCATTTTAAAGAAGTAATAATCTGCAACTGCGATGTACTGGCATCCCATCCAGAGTGTATTCCAGCCAGTGTTCCCAGGATAGGCTCTGCATCCACTGACCAGAGGAAGCGGTTACTGAAGATAATGAATGAATAAATGAACGGCTATAAGCAATGAGTTAACCGTGTAGGGAGGTGGAAAAGAGCATAAATGTGGACCACACAGAATTCCTCACAGACAGTGTGTTCACTTCATTCCGGTTTACCTTTGAGCGGAGATGAATGGCAGGCAGAGCAGGATAAGAATTCCGATTTCAACGTAGAGGAACAAAGCCACCGCGGTCCACTGCAAAGTCATCTTTACAGGCCTGTGTTTCCTGTCAGGGAAAACGTTCAAAGGAATGCAGCAGTGTTACTGTCTGGTTAAATCATTTCTTCTACTGACAAGCTCAAGCCCAACTCATAAGGCACCCTAAAGGAACCTATTTTGTATGGTTCTTCATAGAACATAGTCGGTCCCTGGAGGACTAGTGGTTAGGCCTCTGCGCTCTCTGTCGCTCTGGGGTTCGAGCCCCAGCCAGGGAACTGCACTCGACAGTGCACTCCTAGTAGCGGGCCCAAGCCCGGATAAAACTGGGGAGGGTTGCTTCAGGAAGGGCATAGAAACTGTGCCAAATCAACCATGTAGATCAATGACCTGCTGTGGCGACCCCTAACGGGAGCAGCTGAAAGAAAAAGCTCTAAAAAAGGCTTCCACTGCTGTTTTTTTTTTTTTTAAACTATATTGAACTTTTTTGTTGTAAAAAAACAAACAAAAAAAAACATTAGATGTTTATTGTACTTACTAGACTATAAATGACTTTAATGATGGTAAGAGCTTCAGTCTTTTTTTTTTTGAGTCTTATAAGGCTTTTGGTTTAGTCTGGTTTAGTTAAGCTGAACTTCAGCACTTCTTCATGTTGGCTCTTTTCTGTATAAAAGGTGTTCATCATGACAAGGCTGATCTCTTCCTGAACCATGCCTCTCAGATCCCTGTCGCTTTACACCGTTTTGGACTTCTGGATTATATTTAAATGAGAAAAACAGTGATTAGATTACCACCTACATTTCAGGTTTGGTGAGAAATTAGCTGCATGAGACTTTTTTCCAGTGTCAGTGTGTTCTTTACACTGCTGAGGTTTACACAGACTCGGGATTAATAAGTTGATGCTGAGACATTACTGCGGTTCTCCCGGAACTTCCTGCCTGCAACAGCTCCTGGTAGTTAAACCACCAAACAAATGCCTGAACAAACTCGAACCATGTGTGAAAGACCAGTTACACAATTTAATACTCACTTCCGTGTAGTTTAACTGAGGAACATCATTAAACAGTCCTGATAAACGCCGCAGAAAGTTTAGAACAAGAACCGTCGCGTTGAAGTAAAGCCCTTTTACTTCCGGGGCAAGTTTTCTCTTTCCTCCGAAATGAAAATGAAGACAGGTGTCATGGCAGTGCAGGGGGAGAGAGAGGGCATAATAACTTTATATGTGTAATATAAAGTTTTATTATTATTATTATTATTATTATTTGTTGTTGTTGCTGTTATTATTATTGTTGTTGTTATTATTGTTGTTGCTGTTGTTGTTATTGTTGCTGCTGTTATTATTGTTGTTGCTGTTGTTGTTGATGTTATTATTATTATTATTATTATTACCTGTACATCTGATCATTCATATATTTATCCAATCAGCCATTCAATCATGTGGCAGCAACTCAACAGCTTCAGTTAATGTTCATATCAACCATCAGAACGGGGAATGAATGAGCTCTCAGTGACCGTGGCATGGCTCTGGTGCCTGAACCTGTAGAGTCTCTAGAGTTTACACAGAATGGTGCAGATCTGCTGCAGGAGACACCTTGCTGATGAGAAGTCAGAGGAAAATGGCCAGACTGGTTCGAGCTGACAGGAAGTCTACCATAAACACTCTTTACAACCGTGGCAAGCAGAAAAGCATCTCAGCAGGTCAAACCTCGAGGTGGATGGGCTGCAACAGCAGAAGACTGCATGCAATTCCACTTCTGTCAGCCACGAGCAGGAATCTGAGGCTACAGTGGGCTACAGACTCAAACACAACAGCTGAGCTCTCCTTACGCACTCTCTCATATAAACAGTCAAACCACACGAAAACCCAAATGCTACATTATTGGCACAGTAAATCTGGCATTTTACGTTTAACTTGAAATACATCCCTTTATTTTGGATCCAAAATATAAATAAAACATATAATCATGAGCTTTATTCCTTAGAAACAGGGCAATGCCAAAATATTAGAATGAATGCTATAATAAATGCTTTCAAATATTGAATCATTTGAGCCAGCAGCACTTTGCACACACTCATCAGGAACTATATTTCTGTGTAATAGGTATTTACGTTTTTAGTATTATTTCCCTTCTGAATAACAAAACCAAACTTTAATTTACATTTTTCCCCCAACTAAATATAAAGACAAACATGACGATATTTATTCAAAACAGTCTTTATTTCTTTTTTTAAAAAGTACATTTAAAAAAAGTTCACAGAGTATTTCTCATAGTTGTGTATTCATAACTAGAAAGAGCCATAAGTCTGCTGTAGATAATCAATGATTGCAGATGTACTTGATAAACCATTGAAGACCTTCCTCTCTGGTTGAGAAGTGATGTGTTCTAACATGTATATTAGGTGATGGTGGAAGCATGTAAATGGAGTCCCTTGCTCCAAGGCGATTTTCACCCAGTCCCACAAACACTGTAACGGAGTGTGTTCATAGCCTGCGAACAGCGCTGGATTGGCCAGTAGCCCCCGAGCAGACATCACTCCTGTAAAAGATGGCAAATAAAGATCCTTTCACATTCTACAAGAAATATTGCAGTCTTCATAAAAATGGACACAAATGCCTAAAACCACACATGCAATAAACCCATATAAACAGGTTTCTGAATTATTAGCAGCCTGCCGATTTGTTGAAAGTTGGGGGTGATCTCTCAAGACGATAACAGCACTGAGCTTCATGGAAATGGTCACAACATCTCGAAAGGATCTTGAATCAGTCCAGAGACTACTGACTGCAATACATTTTGGGTTCCTGCCTCCATTTCAGGGTTGATTGTGATGAATGCCTGAGGTCTTTGTCTTTGTTGAAAGGTTCATACAGTGAGGGGAAATATTCAGTATTCAGACACTTGTTTTCGTTTTCCAGAGCATATATCCACTTCAAATTCACACACACAGTGTCTTTTGATTTTATCCTTAAAACCATGAACCAAAAAATAATGTATTCTATATAAAAGGTGCTTTAATAAAGTATTCATTTTTTCCCCCCCCAAAAGGTTTCAATTTGTTTTTCACTTGAATTTCGTTGGTATCACATTAAAGGTGGCAAAAGATCTGAAATGATTTATACTGGTTTCATTTTTTTATATCCACTATACACTCACCGTCCACTTTAATCGAAACATGTAAACTCTAGAGACTGATGTGTGTGAAAATCCCAGGAGATCAACAGTTTCTGAAATACTCAAACCAGCACATCTGGCACCAACAACCACGCCACGGTTAAAGTCACAGAGATCACACTTTTTCTTCATTCTGATGTTTGATTATACTGATGATTGGCTGACTGGATAACAGCATAAATGAGCAGGTGTACAGGTGTTCCTATTAAAGTGGAGGGTGAGTGTATATTTATATTCCTCTCAAATAATTATTTATAATAATAATAGCTTTTTTTTTTTTTTTTTAATGAAAACCTAAATGAGCACATACCATCCACTCCTGTAAGCTCATACACAGACTCCACATCGTTGGGATTTTTAATATCGCCGTTGGCAATGACTGGGATGCGAAGGCTATCCTTAATGAGCTTGATGGCATCGTAATGCACCGGTTGATGTCTCTCATCAGCCGTCCGCCCGTGAACTGTGATCCATGACACCCCTGCTGCTTCCACCTTCTGACAAAGATCTACGGTCTTCCTCACATCCTTGTGAATTCTGGAATTAAACTGAAAATCTAAGCAAAAAAAAATAAATAGATTATCCAATTATATGATTACACTGAACAAAAGTGAGTGATAAACACCTGTACCTTATCTTGATGGACACTGCATAATTGGGATTGTCTACTTGGTTCCTGACATGTCTCACCATGTCCTTTACTAATTGTGGTTTGTTAATTAAGCACGCCCCGTAGCCCTCTGCCACGGCCCACCTGCAAGAGCCACATCAACACACACATGACACCAGAGTCAGAGCAGGTAACGTGACAATACACTTCAGCATCTTCCAACAAATGCACTCAGACCAGCTTCTCAGCTCCCTCCCACTTTTCCTTCTGCCTCTGATAACGTATTTTCATTGAAGTATACCTCTGAGGACAGCCGCAGTTCAGATCCACGCCGTCTGAGAAAGGGGCGACCAAACAGGCAGCAGTTGCAAGTGTCTGAGCATCTTTTGCAGCAAACTGGATGATCAGCGGTCGGTCAGCTGGGTCAGAAGAAGGCAGAAAGGTGAGCCAGAAGGTGCTTAAGAGAGCTGCACTGTGGCCAAAGTGTGAGATCAGACTTACAGCTGCCAGTGGTGAGTTCACTGTCTCTGGCTTTAGCAGAGCGTATGAAATCAGCTGCAACTATCATAGGAGTGAAACACAGGTCGCAGTCATACCTCCGGACCAGGGATCTGAAGCCCAGCCTGATGGACAAAACACGGTCAGTCATGTGGAGAAGCATGCACACAGACGGAGCCACACAAGACACATGTTCCACTTACTTTGAATAGCGTACCATCGGGGCACAAACTTTCACAACCTTGCCGTTTTCAAATAAGTCCATGATGATGATGTTTTCAGACGAAATCTAATGGATTTACAGGAACATATAGGAAACTAGAACCACGTTCATGTTACCAAGCGACCAGTGAATCGGATCAAACCGCAGCTGCGACTCTGACTGCGGAGAGAAAACCACGCAAAGGTTGCTCCGACTGGCGCAAATTCTTATCACGTGTTTGCGCAAAACGTCAAAACAGCGGTTAAATAAGTCCTGTGGATCATGCGCGTGTTCACAGTAAAGTGGTCCGTGTGGTGCGCGTGCTCAGGGGTCCCCCCCTGCCCCTATTCCCGCGTCTTTTAGTTCCTACCTTGATTCATTAATCAAACCACAGCAACATCTGGATCAAATAATATATATGTATATAGGAAAATATATGGACGTTTTTCCTACACGACTTGAAACTGGTCTCTGTAGATAATTAGACAGTAATTATCACCGTTTACAGTTTCTCCAGGATAAACAGTATAAAAGGTGAAATGATTGTTAGAGTTCACAGCAAAGCAGCCAGTTAAAAACAGCAGATCCAGAAGAACAATGAGATCACGTGCTTAAATTAAATGGAAAATATTTTAAGTAGTAATCGACATAAATAAATAGATAGATAGATAGATAGATAGATAGATAGATAGATAGATAGATAGATAGATAGTGGAGCAGGTTGTTTTTGCCAACCTCAAAACCTCAAAAAGCTGGACAGTGTACTTCTGCATAGTTCAGTCATGTTACAGATGCACACTAGAGCAGAAACAGTGTTTAGTAAATTTTTTGCTACAAAGCTAAAATTACAAGGGATTCATATTTTTAAAACGACGTATTAGCATTTGTGACTTTTATTTTGTTCAGCTTCCATACCAACACGCCAACGGTCAGTTGGGTTCAGGAAATCCTGCTTCGCTGCGCATGCGCACTGCAAATCGGACAGGGGACCGGGAACTATGACGCAGATCGGGTTTAGCCAGCGGTAATGCACCAATCAGAAGACGAAGAAGAAGAAGAAGAAGACCAACATATCTAATCATTTGCTTTCTGGAAACATTCTTCGGAGTTTCTGAAACAAGGGTACCTTCACTAAAGTTAATTGCTGTCTGTTTGCACAATGTTCAGATGTTACTGAAATTATATTAATATTACTATTTTTATTTGGACAAATGAATAATGTCGCTTATGTGTCGCAGAAATTATACGTCATTCTTGAGGTGGCAGCAATGGCGACCGGCTGCGAATCAACTAAGAATTCTCTTTTAAGAAATGGTAATTCAGATGTTTTCCACTCTTCAGGACCTGTCGAGTTTACATGTGTGCTGTAGCTGTACATGAGTTGCGCTTTAGGCAGTGGACAGAGTGTGCGACAGGTGCAGTGTGTGTGTTTAAAGCTTTCTGCCTGGCTGTGCACTGGTGCTGATGTGATGTGGTGTGAATGTGATGCAGAGTGCTACTCGGACTTCCTGAATGAGGAGTTTGATGTGAAGACCTACACAGCTCATGCCATCCATCATGCAGTCATCGCTGAACAGCTGGCCAAGCTGGCAGAGGGCATCAGTCAGCTGGACAAGGAGCTTCACTGCCAGGTGAGTCTGCTCCAGCTCCAGCTCACACTGCTGCCATTTTTTAAAAACACTTTAGATGAGAATATCTTGCCAAACATGGGCTGCTCATATGTCATGCAGGTTGTGGCTAGACATGAAGATCTGCTCGCTCAGGCAACTGGAATTGAGTCTCTTGAAGGTAATATTTACGGGAAAAATGTTTTTTGTTGGCAAATATATCTCTGACTGTGTATATGCAAAGTAAATAACTGCTAAGTCAGGCCAGCTGCACCGTTACCAATCACTCGCCTTCACTTCCCACATCACATTCCCTCACTAGTACTACATTTTTTTTCATCTGCGTAACATCACTCAACTCCGACCCATACTTACCTTTAAAGATGCTCTGACTATAGTCCACGCCTTTATTACTTCCCGTCTCGACTACTGCAATATATCACTCTGTACACGACTACTACTCTATACCAGCCTTCCTACCAAAACTGTTTCTAGATTACAGGATAGAGCTCTCACTCACACTAAACGTTCTGCTCACATTTCGCACACTCTGTTCGAGCTGCACTAGTTACCCATCTCCTGCCATATTCAATACCAAACCCTCCGCCTCATGTAAAAAAGCCGTACATGGCTGTGTTGTGGGTTATTTGACTGAACCGTGCCTTCCCTGTAGCTGTGTGTTACGGTCATCTGGCTACAGTTTACTCACAATCCCTAGATTCAGACTTTCCTCCATGCAGGTTCTTCAGTGTTGTTGTGCCCAAGTTGTGGAATTCGCTTCCACAGAGCCTCCGAGAAATCTCCTCCACTTCGTCCCTCAAAACACAGCTCAAAACCCGTCTCTTCACTCAGTGCTATAACTCGCAGCTCCCAGCTGGTCCGATTAAAAGAGAGCATGCCGTTCTTTCTTCTAGCTATATTGCCTTTTAGATATAGTTAGTTAATTATTCTAGTAACTAATCTGAACTGGTTCACATACAGTAGATTAACATTATTAATATGACAGCATCCTTACACACAGACACGTCTCCCGTAGTGCAAGCAAAGTATCTTTGGCTAATCTTTTTTTTTTTTTTTTGGAAGCTTTTTAAACCATTTACAAGGTTGAAGTGAAAGACACCTAATGTTTCTCTTGTAGGTGTTCTTGAGATGATGCAAGCACGGATTGCTGCATTACAGAGCGCTGTAGACAGGTAACTCTCAAGCATTGTGTGCTCACATCTCAGTGTTTGCGTTTCAATGCTATTATTATAAACATATCCCTCTCTCTTCTCTCATACCAAGGATAAAGACCAAAATTGTTGATCCCTATAATAAAATCGTGGTTCGGACTTCCCAACTCGCTCGACTGCAGGTATTTCTCTCTCTCTCTCTTTTTTTTTTTTTTTTTTTTTTTTTTTTAAATTCAGAGTATAAGCCACAAGCTATCTGCAGTCTGTTGTCTCTGTCTTCCTCTGCAAAGCCTCTTCTGTGTAGCACAGATGCTAAATAATCCGGGTAGATAATAAAGCGAGATGACATCACGCTCAATACTCTACAAAGCCATATAAAAGCAGAAAAAAATTTAAATTAGTCTGACTTACACAGATGGTGATTTTACACACACACACATGATATTTGGGCATTGTACAGTACTTTAATTTGCACCAGACACACATAAAAACAAAGCATTTTATATACAGAGCATCTTGCTTTCTATTTATCCGCATAAAATACTATGATGAAATTCTTTTTTTGCCAGTTGCAAGACTCTGGACACTCTCTTGCTCACCAGATTGTATATAACTGTTAATTCTCACAAACCACAGGGTTACATGCGTAGAACCACAAATACATGCGTAACTAGCATTTTGTTTATATCTGTGTTGTTTACTCTTGCATGTGAGCGAAGACTTTTTTTTTTTTTTTTTGGTAATAAGCTTAGATTTAGAATTTGACCTATACTATACAGTACTGTCTTAGGCACATGCGAAGAAATGCTGTAGAGCAAAGATGCCTTCAAAAATAATGAAACTAAACATTTCTAAATAAAAAAATCCTATAAAGAGCAGTAAACAGTAATAAATGAAACAGAGTCACTATTTAATGTGACGTTCTTTCGCTTTAAATAAAACAGTATCTCAGGTGCAGTGTGTGCAGTTTTATAAGGAAATGAGCTGTAAGTGTTACTGAGCATCTTGC
>CM075020.1:18985023-19002668 GCA_037576675.1 Pangasius sanitwongsei | reverse complement strand
CGGAGCAGTGGGCAGCCTTTTTAGCTGCGGCGCCCGGGGAGCAGTTGGGGGATCGGTGCCTTGCTCAAGGGTCTCACATCAGTCGTGGTATTGAGGGTGGAAGAGGGCGCTGGTCATTCACTCCCCCACCTACAATCCCTGCCAGACCCGAGACCCGAACCCACGACCTTCAGGTTCACCTTCGGGTTACAAGTCCAACTCTCGAACCATTAGGCCACCACTGCCCCAGGATTTGCATCCAAGTATTAAAAATAATCCTAACATTTATGATTGTTAATTTATCCAATTACTTTTGAGCCTGTGAAATTGGAGGGACTCTGTAAAAAATGGCTGTAATTCCCAAATGATTAATGCAATATTTTTTTGTTGAACCCCTTGAATTAAAGCTGAAAGTCTACACTTCAATCACATCTTGATTGCTTCATTTCAAATCCATTCTGGTGGTGTACAGGGGCAAGATTATGAATATTGTGTCACTGTCCAAATACTTATGGACCCATCTGTATGTTAGTAAGATTCAGGTCAGCCATCATTTGAAAAGATGAGTCAGTAAATGTTTTGCTTCTCTTAGTTTTGCTGTGTTCCTGTGTTATTCTGCAGAGATTGCAGGACTCAGTGTTTTAACTTTTAACAGAGATCAGAGATTTTCTACCTCAAAGCAATCAAATAAATAGCTTTTATAAAACTACAAACACGTTGGCTTATGTCCTTCTATGAAGCGACTGTGGAAGGTGGCTCGGTTCAGTCAGTTTGCTTTCTTCACCAGGTTGTGTGTGACCTTCTGAGGAGGATAATCCGAATCCTGTATCTGAGCAAACGGCTGCAGGGCCAGCTTCAGGGGGGAAGCCGGGAACTGACAAAAGCTGCCCAGAGCCTCAACGAGCTGGGTGAGTGAACGACTGATGTCTTTCAGACCAACCTTATCCCATCCTCAGAGATCTTACCAGCTGCAGTGCCCACAATTAATTCAGCATAAAACTACGTCAGGTGACATGACACTGAGTAGATGTTAGATTTATTCAACACTATATCACATGATATGCACACGGATATTCTCCAGTTTGAAGGTGTATGACAGATTCATGCTGTTAGACGCTGATCTACGCTGACGTACTGTGACATGTATGCTAATATAATTGATATGCGCTGATCTACTCTGACGTACTCGTACGCTGATGTAGACAGATCAGTCATTCTTCTATTCTGCTTCAGTTTACTAACAGATTACAGCCTGTACCCTTTTCTCCGCATTGTATCTGAGTACACGTTAATGAATTGGCCGATTTGCTGTCTTTCAGACTACCTTTTTCAGGGGGTGGATCTATCTGGCATTGAAGTAATTGAAAATGACCTGCTGTTTATTAGTCGTGCACATCTGGAGGTGGAGAACCAGGCCAAAAGACTTCTAGAGCAGGGCATGGAAATTCAGGTAAGAGTGTGCACTGTTTTGTCATTATTTCTGTGTAACAGCACACAGCTTAGACAGTAGTTCTGGCCTTAACATTAATGTGCTCATTCTAATACATTATAGTTTGTAAAACACCTTGTTTGACATTTTTGGAAGGAGTCTCCGGTATCAGCACTTAGTAACAGTCACACTGCTTTGCAAAAGCAGCACAGGAAAGTCTTCAGGACAGAGGAGTTAACGCTTTCCGGTTTCTTGGTCAAAGTTGTGTTTTTGTCTCATTATCTGAGTGGGGCGCTGGTGAGGGAACAACTGTTATAACGTAAGTGATAACAGGAACTAACTTGTCTCCTGGATGTTCCACAACATTAAATCTAACTATAAACCATTAAAAAGCACGACATTTCATTCATGAATACATTTTTTTAAAATTGTAATTGTTGACAAATCGTTGTAGTGTAAGCGTAATAACGCACACTGGACTGTACTTCTGTTTTGGGTGTTATTCCTTACATGATATTGATATCATGATAAAATTTTTAATGTTTTTTTTTTTTTTTTAATAATTACAAACTGACTGGAAGCAGCTGATTTGATGTTTAATTTTGTTTTTAATTTTAAAAATTTGTAAAGTGTTAAATTTCTCCTTTCAGTATTAAATAGTTTGTATTTATTTTTTTTATAAATAGAAATATTATTTTTTAAAAATAAAATAATTAATTTGTGTAGACATTAAATTAAAGTGTCAAACAGGTTTTTGAAAATAAATGCCACCATACTGTATTGCTGGGAAATATATCGGGATACAGATCACGTAAAAATGTCTTGGAGAATCGTGATATTTCTGCCATATTGCCATGTGATGGCTCTTCATATCAGTCCCTTCATACTGTATGACAATACGCAGGTGCGTAGTCGTTTCAGAGGTTCTTTAAAATGTGTGTGAAGCATTGTTTAAAACTTAATTTGCTGCGTTTAACTGTTTTGACCACAGAACCCGTCTCAGGTGGGAACGGCGCTGCAGGTCTTCTATAATCTGGGCAGTTTGAGAGAGACCATCATCAGCGTGGTGGAAGGATACAAGGCATCTGTCCACGAGAGTGTAATCAGTGCCCTTGACATTAAAGTCCTCACTCAGCCTGCTAACATTAGAGGTTCATTATTATTGTTGTCATTATTATAATCAGTATGTAGTCGTTAATTTTGTACAAAATCTCGAGCGGAAACTAAAATAAGGCTTTAGAACTGATTGTAGAAAATGATCGCAATACTCTCCTTTAATCTAACTTTAATCTGACTTTAACACACTCCTACTTGGGGTTTAAATCCAAATATTGTATGTGTGTGTGTATGTATATGTATATATATATATATAATATCTATAGTATTCGCCTATAGGAGCCCCAGGTCGGGCTGTAATGCCCACTCCAGGAAACACAGCTACATTTCGTGCTGCTCTTTGGACCAACCTGGAGAAAATGATGGACCAGATATGTGCTGCCTGTTCTCAGGTATGAAAATGGAGGAAAATTATCTATAATGCTGTTTTTGCCAGTGAACGTTAACATGCGCATACAGAGTCTAACTCTGTCATGTCTTGTGCAACGTGTAGGTGCAGCACCTTCACAAGGTTTTGACGAAGAAGAGGGATCCTGTCACTCACGTGTGTTTCATTGATGAGTTCGTTAAGGTGTGGGAAAAAAAATGTATTACAGTTTGTGTGTGTGTGTGTGTGTGTGTGTGTGTGTGTGTCATAGGAGGCCCTGCAGTGAAAGAAAAACTAAAGAAATAGCCTGTCACAATCATGACATTGTATCTGAAGGCTAATTGTCATAAAACTCATTGTGCTGCTAATCATGTCCATTTTTGTGCCGCTATCGTAAGTGCCCCAAGGCCATAATAAACTGACAGCATCCACCAGTCACACTTTATTGGCACTAAATAAGTGAAATTTAGCATAAGAGCAGATCATCAGTTGTTCATCACTGTGAGTATGCGTTTTGGGCTTCATGTCCAAGCAGGGATGGCAGCCGTAGGGGTCAAATCTGTGTGTGACTGTGTGTGAAATGTGTGACTTGTTGGACGGGCGTGATGGAACACTCGCACACTTTGGCCTGTAACATCACCTGACCTCAATCCCACAGAAAACTGTTGAAACAGCAGCAACATAGGCAACAGAAACTAGCTGAAATGGAAAGAAATAGAAATCTTAAGACACTTGTGTCATCCTTAAATCACAGGAATGACACTGCTGTTAAGGTGAGGGGAATCGTGCTCAAAAATAATAGCACGGTGGTGCAGGGGATAGAGCTGCTGCCTCACAACTCCAGGGTCCCAGGTTTGATCCTGAGCTCAACTCCAGGGTCCCAGGTTTGATCCTGAGCTCAAATTCCAGGGTCCCAGGTTTGATCCTGAGCTCAACTCCAGGGTCCCAGGTTTGATCCTGAGCTCAACTCCAGGGTCCCAGGTTTGATCCTGAGCTCAGTTTACTGTCTGTGTGGAGTATCTGTGAATGCTCTCCCCGTGTCCACGTGGGTTTCCTCCAGTTTCCTCCCACCTCCTTAAAACCAAATATGTACTCTTAAATTTTATGTAATCCAAGTTGGGACCTTAAAAAAGATGATGAATTTGAAGTAAAGTGAATTTTTTGTAAATGAATTTAGACCATGAGTATATGATCAAGTGTGTGTGTGTGTGTGTGTGGAATATTTCGCTTCTTAAGGCACTACAGTTTTAACCTCTCTATACATGTCCTCTCTCTCTTTCTGAAGGACGGTCAGTCAGACATCTTGTACATGTTCTGGGACTCGATCACTCAGATGCTGTCTGTGGAACTTCAGAAAAGCACAGAAGGTCAGTAACAGTTTGAGTGTTTGTATGAAACTTGGTTTACGATTGGTCAGAAGTTTGCGTATTGTATTTGTGAATTTGTAAATTTATTCTGCCTTTTATTCTTGCTATTTGTTTGAGTGATAAAATACAATCGTGTCTTGCGTCTCATGTTTGTCCCGGATGAACTGTCACACTGTTCATCTCCCCCTCCCTTTATAGCCTCCACATTCCTGAAGCAAGCGCTCGAGGGAGAGTTCCCCAAGCTCCTGAGGCTGTACAACGAGCTGTGGAAGCGGCTACAGCAGTACAGTGCCAACATCCAAGGCATTCTGGGAAGTAGTGGCTCAGGGCTGGATCCAGATATGACCATCTCTGAAGCAGACACGCAAGATCTCTTCACAAACACTAAACCAGATTATGAGTGAGTCAGTCTGCATACACACACCTATTAGAGTGACTGAAACGTGACCGTATATGAGAATCACTTCAGTGTGTAAAGAGGTTTGTCTCCCAAGAGGCAAAAACGGTGTGTCGCAGAAGTGTGTACACCCTGACATACTACATGGAGTTAGTTGAGATACAGACATCCTCCAATTGTGTCTAGTAACTCAACCGTTTCTGTGTATAAATGCAAATAAATCCTGTTTTGGTTTTTTTTTCCTCCAGTCTAGAAAAAGCTCTAAAGAGCTCCCTTCAGCCATATGAAGCAGCCTACCTGTCCAAATCACTCTCTCGTCTGTTTGACCCCATCAATCTGGTGTTTCCACAGGGGGGGTATAGCCCCCCTTCCACTGATGAAATGGACGGCATCATCAAAACCATCGCCAGGTTCGTGTCCCTGTACACTTTGAGGTTTCACTTGTTATCAGATGTTTTATAAAGTGTTACACCTGGTGCTGGCCCTGCCTTTTGTTTTAGTCTGTTTGTGGCTGTTTAGCCTTGATCTGCTGTAAAATCAGAGTTTTTTTTTCCCTCTCCTCCTGCAGTGAGCTGAATGTGTCCCTGGTGGACCCTGGGCTGACCTTTGCTGTTGCCAAGAATATCGCCAAGACAGTGCAGCTGTTCTGTGTGAAGTCTGAGCATTTGGTAAGAGCACCACAAACGATGACTTGGTGTCTGTCTCCGCAGTAACGTCTCCAATCTTCCACAGGGCAACAGACTGGCCCAGGTGATCTCAGAGTTCTGGGCTGGCGAGAGTCACCTGGATGACTTGTGAGCATGCTCCTGCATATCAAGACTCAACAAATCCCAAAGTGACCATACGACATAGTGTTTGATATAAATATCGGTGTCATATAGCCATCTTTCCCTTTCTTCTTCTCAAGGCTCGTGACTACAGTGAGAGCTGTAGGTAACCTGCCGTCCCATCATGGCTGTGGTGACTGTGTTTCATATGTTTTGGAACCATTAGGAGCCATGGTTACTAATTTGAGTCTGGTTCCCTTGCTAGTCTTGAATCCATCGCTCTTGTGCTGTCTGGGAGTTAGCTACCACGAGCATGGCTGAAGTTAGCTTGCTAAGTTAGCCGGAGTCTGTGGTGTGTGTTGATGGGGGAAATCTCTGCAAGTAGCAGCTATCTTTTCTTCAGAGATGGTCATCAGGGACGGGGGAAAGTGAGCAGAGTTCCTGTGAAGATTGATTTTTATTATGCTTTATACTTTTAATACATTTATTATATAACATTTGTATGAAAGAGTTTAAGATTTTAAAGCTTAATAGTTTTTAAAGCAGATATCAGATGGGTCGCGGTATCAGCTGATCCCTGAGGGTCCGGTATCGGTGGCGGAAAAGAGAAAGCGGTATCATGCCATCTCTAGTTAAAATACCTTCCCCCGAATCTTGGTGGTGTCATGAATTCTTCTACATACCAGGATATTTTAACCAAAACCCAGGACTTGACTGTAGATGCACCTTTCAGCAACATGACCCCAAATATCGACCTCTGTCTGTTATCTGTGCTGTATTGGTGTGGATCACCTCTAACCTCACTTCTACTAAAACACACACACTATCCCTCACTCCTCAGCTCTGTACACAGGGTGACGCCAGCCAGGTGATTGGGCCTTTGACAGAAGGTCAGAGGAGAAACGTAGCAGTGGTTAATTCACTGTACCACCTGCAGCAGTCTCTGACCAAAGTGAGTACTAAACACTGATCACAGAGATCTATAGATAGCTCTGATTAAATCTACCGGCGTGTGAGACTGGTGAGTTTACGCACTGGATGTATGCAGATGTTTTAAGATGCAGGGTTAGATAAGATGTTTTCGATTCACATAAACATTAAATAAAGTTAATAAACATTTCTTAACTTTATAAATATAATACACTTGAAATGATGGAGCTTAAATTTTAGATATTGAAGTTTAGCAGTGAAAAATGATGTCAGATTGATCATGTGATTACATAGTATTGATGAATAAACTTCTGGTTGATGACGTTTTTAAAATCCAAAACCTTTTTTGTCAGTAATCTCATGGAGCGTTGATCATTAATTAGATAAAACAAGACTATCAACTTTTATTTTTTTTAACCAAGTTGGAGGATGGTGAAGAGCGTAATTTTCGAGAAATATTGACGCTATTGCTGACAAACCCTTTTCATGTGTGTTCAGGTAATATCCTTACTTCCTTCCTTCCCTCCGGCTGCGGAGCAAGTACTTACAACATCTTTAGAGGTAATACACACCCCCCCCCCCCCCCCCCCACACACACACACGTCTTAGTTATGTATATCAGATATTTTCCAACTACTACCTGATTTTCTGATGAATGATCGAACTCAGTCACAGCCGAATTACTTCAGACAATTAGTGAATTGGTTTAAAAGTTTATAGACCTATAATAATCTCATAATTTCAGAAAAAATCCCTGGATGGAGCAGGCTAGTTTCTTCAAGCTGCCATGTACATTTTTCCAGAGCAGGCCCTTTTCCTTTAAAATGAAACTCTAACGTGGGTGTGGGACCTGCTGGAGGGAGCAGGCAAGCTGTTCACTCATTCACTGCAGTTGTGATTCATCTGTCAGGCAACAGATACATCGAAAATGAGCAAACTGCTCCTGTAATGTCGATAACTGAGGAAGTGAGACGTCACCACCTACTTCCATACAAACACTGATTCTTTAGAGGACACGGTAGTTAAAGTCACGCCAAACTCTGAAGCCTGTATTTCATTACTGGATTAGTGACATTATCTGCCAGATAATGTGTTGTTTCTTGGTTGTGTTCTGATGCTGTGACTGACGTGATGCTTATTCTGAAGCTCTGTGTGAAGACTAGAGAGCACAGCAGCAGGCGTGAGTGAACACGCAAACCTTATTGTACTCACTGATGTCTGAAAAGGCAGCTTGTTGCTAATTAAAATTCTCCTGCCATGGTTATTAACGTTTGATTTCAATGAGGAGATCGGCTGAATATCTTCTCTTTGCCCGGGAATTTCATTGAGGATCGGTCCTCTTCACTCAGTAAGGCCTAGTAAGTGGTCTTTGATCTCTTTAGCGGTGCATGAAACCAGTGGAGTATAGTCACGGCGTCCATGATTTTTTAATTTAGTTACAGTGGTCTCACAATCAACTATCAACTATTGTCGAAGTTATTATACTTATTAATGTGTTTTTTTTTTTTTTGGTCAAGTTGAAGGAGCTTAATCCAAACCTCAATAACTCAAAAACAAGTAGGCTTATAAATAACGTGAACTTGACTCTAATGTTTTATGTCAGTGGGAAGTTCAGGATTAAAAATCTCTAGCGCTCCAATAAATAGACAAAAATATTATTGTACATGTTTAAAAAATGTTCATGAGGGAATCTGTGGAATTTGCTTAATAGTTAAAGAGGTGCCTGGTTATGAAAGGTTTGAGAACCTCTGCACTAAACATCTTGGATGAAGTACATGATAGGCAGGCCGATGTCTGTCGCTGTAGGAGAAGAAGCCAGTCAGAGGACAGTTTGGCTTTCTCCTCAGACAGAAACCAGGTGCATTTTTAGGCCCTTCACATTCACAGCCAGTGAACAGACTGATCTTTGTTGTTTTGTTGTTTGTTGTTTTGTTTCTTACATTTATATATGTCTTATTTATGACGTGTTTCAGGCAGTACAGGTTCTAATGGACAGTGCAGTCCAGCCGCTGTTGATGTCGGTTACAGACTCGGTGGAAGCCATTCTCCTCACGATGCACCAGGAAGACTTCTCCGGGTAAATAAGCCCGAACATCTCCTGCCACACAAATGCCCTCGGTTCATTCAGGGCAAAAATATGAATCGTTCCTGTCGTCTCTGTCCTTGCTGATTGACCAGTAGGAGTCTTAATGTATTTATTAGAGATATTTCACAATACCCAGTACGATTCGCTATGAGATTATGTAACATTAGCTGGCTAGCTTTATTTCAGTACTGCCTCTCTGTTAGCTAGCTTTGGTGTAGGACATATTTGCAAACATTAGCTAGCTTTAGTCTGGAAATGTTGTCTGTTTTCCTGTAATCTCGTTTTGTTTGGCGATAAGTATGTATAGCTAGCTAATATTGGTGTCCATTGATGATCTACTAACTTAAGATGTTTGCGTTTCAAAACGATTGAGTTTTATTGGTTAAGAAATCAGAGCATTTCTGATTGGTTAAGGAAGCCGAGCTCACCTTGACTGGTGGATACACAAGTGTGTATTTTTTTCTATACGCACAGAAAACCGGTGCCAAAAAAATAGTGTCTCTCTTTTCGCACATGAAGATGGACAAATGCGCAAAAAAAGTTTTAATGTCCATGAGGCCTGGCAGAGTGTATTTGCAGATACACGTGTGTGAATCTAAACGTGTAAATCTAAAATCATGTATGAAACCAGTCTGAAAGAACTGCTGTATATCTGGCTCATCATCGGCCATTATTACATTTGCAGTACCTAACCTTGGACCAGCTGCACTCACCCATGAAAAGCAGTTACAGAATTGTATTGTCAAGGACTTTAAAATGAAAAGAGTTTAAAATGAAAACATTTGTTGTCACCAATATTAAAAATAAAAATCTGAATTTCTTTGCAAAAAAAAAATAAAATTAACCAATAAACAAATTCATGTAAACATTAGCTCATAAATACAATTTAAAAACATATCATAAAGTATGAATGTGCCGTAAGTAATGTTGAAAAAGTAGCACCATCCTGCTGCAGTAGCAGTGAGCAGATCACAGTGTGCGCCTTTATCGCTGGGGTTTGTAGTTTCATGTTTATAATGGGCCTGCACTGTCAGTCCCTCACTCATTCCCTCACTCACACACACTCGCTCTCCATCGCTCTCTGCCCGCACTCCAACAGTTCAAACAGGCCTCGTATAAACTCGAACGAAACCAGCATCAGCAGAAAATGAACATCAGTGTAGTGTGTTTGGGTGGAAAAGGACAAAGCTATACCAGTAACTTATCGTTTTTGCTCTCTTTTCAGTATTTTCATTTATTTCGTTAATATACATGATTTCAGATGCAGTTTTTCTGTCGTCAGTCGTGGTTTCCTTGGATTTTACACTCTGCTACTTAGCTCGATATACAGCTGTAAGCTAGTGCTGCAGTGATTAGTCAGCGAAGCCGCCTACTGGTCACCGCGGTCCTGCGTAGAACTTGCTGTAAGAAACCATCCTGTCAATTCTCTTACAACGCTGAGCTTCAGGTCACGTATCTAAAATTACACTTATAATACTGAAACGGAATACAACAGAATAGCAATAACATTATCATTTTAATTATACAAATATTAAAATCTAAACAAAATAAGATATTATCTAACAAGTAAGTAGGAGGCCTCCTGTTTTCATCTGAATGCACAGGCAGGAGACACTAACTGCCATCTCTACCGTATACCTGAGAATAATACATGTTATACATAATATATGTTAGCTGTGTACTGTTGCTGCCTAGCTGGTGTAATCGAAACGATAGGAACAGGATTTATAACCTGGCTTAAACAGACTACACCTTTTTTTTTTTTTTTTCCTCATGAGTCTGTGAGAAGACCCACACAATTACACAGTTTATAGTACAGTGAAGATAAAGAAGATTATTAATGATAATAATCACCCCTCACCAGTTCTGGAAAAAAAAAAGAAAACTAAACTAGCAAAACAATTCCCTGATTATGTTTTTCGTGGCTCTGACCCATTGGCCCAGTGATCCTGTCCTAACTTTACAGATGTGAATATTTTAAACATTATTTATCTCCATAGGGCACTGTCTACTGCTTTGTGTGTGTGTGTGTGTGTTTTATTTGTATATTACAGTATATCACAGTTGTGTATGTTTCTGTGTGTGTACTCCCAGGTCTCTCTCAGCTGGAGAGAAGCCAGACATGCCTTGCTCTCTGTATATGCGGGAGCTGCAAGGTTTCATATCCAGGGTCATGAATGACTACTTCTGCTACCTGCAGTCGGTGGACTTCCTTTATGATAGAACAGAGGCCATCGCTCAACGCGCCATCACGCTCTTCATCCGCCACGCCTGCCTCCTGCGGCCTCTTGGTGAGGGCGGCAAGATGAGACTGGCTGCAGACTTTGCCCAGGTAAGGAAGGTGAAAAGGTTTTAATTTCGCTGAAGGATTTCTTCAGTGTGAAAACGAGTTTAAATGTTTCTGACTTTCAGACCATGTGAGATTAAGTACAATTATGAAAATGTGTGCACTTAAATTAGGAGATTGTCAAATGTAACATAATTAGGTTAAATGTTTTCGCAGTAGTGATGCTACTTATCCTTAGTTCACACTAAGTCTTTAGGTCCAATCCTGGTGGTCTTCTGCTGTTGTAGAAGCTGCTGTCTAGCTGCTGTTTCACCTCAAGATACAATATGTTGTGCGTTCCGAAATGCTTTTCTGCTCACCGTGCTTGTATAGAGTGCTTATTTGTGTTCCTGTAGCCTTCCTATCGAACCAATCTGGCCATTCTCATCTGAATGAGGATGAGTGCCCCTGGCCCTAGCTTAATAAAATGTTTCGATATGCTGGAGTGAGCAATGACTCCAAATTTACGTTAGTAAATTTTGCTAATTTGTTAACGTTAACTGGCTGTATTTAACTAAGTTAGCCTGTTTTCTTTGCTAATGCCAGGTTAGACAGGCGTCGATTCCAGTAGCTAACACAAACAGGCTAGGCAGCAAGTCAGAATGTAGCTAATGGTGTGTAATGGTTATTTACAGGATCTTTTATTTCTGATTCACTCAATGCTGTTCCATGAGTAATGGGCTTTACATAGCTGAGTATAAGATCAGCTGGAGGATAGCAAAGGAAATCCAAGTTCCTCCACTGGATTTGTCTATGGGGAAGAAATGGGAAGATTTATTATTTGTGTAATACACCACTAGTTGTCATAGTGGAGTACTTAGTGTGTGGTTTGGGACGTAGCCTGCGTCTCACTTCCAGTGTAAGTGGGATTGCAGCCATTAGCCACTTACTGTGTATGGTACGAGACATGGTGCTAGGTACAGATTCCATCATTTTCTAATTGCCACTCATTATGGAAAAAAATTCAAGAAAAAAACTCTTTGCAATATATTCAACAGTGTGTGTGTGTGTGTGTGTGTGTGTGCGCGCGCGCATGTGTGTGTTTCAGATGGAACTGGCTGTGGCTCCACTTTGCAGAAGAATATCGGACCTGGGAAAAGCATACCGCTTGCTGCGCTCCTTCAGGTGAGTCTGTGCGAATGAGTAGAATCTTGCGCGAGAGAGAAAGAGTGATATCCAGTTTACAGTGATGCTCGTCTGTCATGTGCTCGATTGGGAAGTAGTAGTGATGGAGGGCTCCCAGGTGGCGGGTGGGGCACTGTATACATACTCCCTTCATTAATGCTGAAATAAAAATACCACCGTTTATTATTGTTTTTTTTACTTTTCACAAAGTAGATTGAAGACCCTAAAGACACATTTTAATGTAATGAGATTGTCATACAAAATTACTAAATATAACCTCAGACTTTACTGAATCTCAGTAGACAACATTTAAATAAAACAGAATTTAGTAATTACAGACATTATTTGTCCAAGTAATTTACTCTGAATGATTAAAATGCCTAACAAGACATAATACATATCTAATACATCTCATTTATATGTACCCACTTAAATTTTTTCCACTCTTTTTATGGATTGATCTTTTTTTTTTTTTTTCATTTATTAGTAATGTATTTCATTTACAGAGTAAAATATCACGTGGTGCGACTGTCTGACCATTAGTGCAATTTAAATTGCTCTAAATCTTTCATATTTTTTATTTTTGTCATATTTTGGATCATTTTTAAAGTGAGTTGAATTACTGACCAACCCTGCAACATGTTCACATTTATAGTACAGTTAGCACAATATCTCAAGAGTGAGTGTTTGTAGTTTTGTCTGATTTATATGGAATTATCATCATAACCAGCAGATTAGATTTCTGAATTGATCCAAAGTCGGATGTTGTTGCCAGTGGAGGCTGTTGGCGTCTAGGTCTACTTGTTTATTTTATAAAGAGCTGTAGCGACAGGGAGTCATGTTTTGCTTCGGGTTGTTAGTTCTATTCCTGTTAAATTCGAATGAACTCCAAAAAATATCATGTGGTGTGAAGAAGAGAAGAGTTTTAAAGTATGTTTAAAAAAAAAAGCAAACCGATCAGGAAGATATTTTAACATGTTTAAAGTGCCTGTACTGTACATTCCCTCTAAAACTAACGTTATAATGTGTGGCTTTTATGATCCATAAAGAAAAGAAGTTATTGTGTATCAATCTTTAAATAGCCGTGGCAGCTCTCCTCATCATTTGGTGACCACCCATCATGTGGCGTGACCCAATAATTGCAGTAAAATTCAAAATAAAACATCTGCGGTCTGTGGATGAAATCCTCATCACTGATACAGTGTGCTGAAGTCGATACTAGACTTTATCAGTTTTATAGGTTAAAAAAAAACAAGTCTGCAAAAAAGTGTATCAACAGGGAGGCAGTGCTGTTGTAGAAGTACGTTACTTACAGAAAATCATACATAATGCATGCGTGTTTTTCTACAGGTGTTACTTAAGTGTGTTAAGTTAATATATTATTTGGATTGTAAATCACCGTCACAGTACATGATGATTTTTAAGACCAGGGCCAGTGAAAACGTGCTAAACATAATTCTGTGCTTTTAGATATAAATATGTGTGCATCACATTCCAAAGGTTTCACCGGGGACCAAAAATATGCATGATTTTTCTATTTTAAAATTTGTTCTTTCGAAAACCAATGTGTGTGTGTGTGTGTGTGTGTATTCCAGGCCTCTTCTTTTTCAGACTAGTGAGCACATAGCCAGCAGTCAGGCCGTGGGTGATCTGATTCCCTACAGTACCATATTGCACTTCCTGTTTTCCCGCGCTCCAGCAGAGCTTAAATCTCCTCACCAGGTACAGAAATACGTAAACGAATGACGATATTTAAACTCAGGATTTGTGTAGTGACACACATTCAGAGAAAACGTGCCGTACCTTTTAACCACGTGCTCGTGATAGTCTTTTTTGAAATCCTTTTTCAAACGCAGAGAGCGGAGTGGTCCGTTGCGAGGTACTCTCAGTGGCTCGATGACCATCCTTCTGAGAAGGATCGCCTTATTCTAATCAGGTAATGAACCTAGTTCATGCAGTACACGTGGCCAATTCGTTGTCCTGCTTAACCTTTAAAACCTCCTAGACTGAAACAAGCATCCACTTTGAAACAGTAACATTATTCTGCGTCTTGTTTACTTGCTTATTTATTTGCTTCGTTTCTGTCGTCTAATGTATTACAGAGAAAACTTTTCTAATAACAGACATGGGGCCTGCCTCACGGAGAAGCTTTAGCACTAGTCTCACAGCGCTGGTTAACCACTTTTTCTGTCAATCCAGCTTTAGACAATCATGAAAATAATAATAAAAACATCACTATACATCACTTGTATATCAGATACACTGTCACACACCACCATGCCCTATATGACACATCAGAAGAATACATTAAGATAAAACAAAACACTATTACACAATCCCTAAAGCTGACTGCAGTCCTCTCTACCCCTCTTTACCTCAGTTACCCCTAAATTCTTAAGACCTACCTGTAAATAAACTAAATGAACTAAGTAAAATTAGCAATAATGATTAGTTAAAATGATTTAGGGACCATGTTGTTGCCTCGTCTGAGAACGGTATATTTTAGAATCGCTTTCAGCAGCATAAAGCTGGCAGTTATTAGGTTAAGCTGTCTCTTCACTCTTTTTTTTTTTTTTTTTGAAAACTGACAGTGAAAAGAGTTTCCAAATTTCCTAAGTGATGCCCAACTTTACGACTACATCTAAATAATTTTCACCCACACATAGGCGATGCACTGCACCTAGAAAAAAACTGCTATTCTCTTGGAGACAGAGAGAGAGAGAGCGCAAGGAGAGAGAGAGCGAAAGGGAGAGAGAGAGAGAAAGGGAGAGAGTGCAGAGACACAGAGAGAGAGAGAGCGCAGAGACAGAGAGAGAGAGCGCAGAGAGAGAGAGAGAGCGCAGAGAGAGAGAAAGAGAAGAGAGCGCAGAGAGAGAGAGAGAGAGAGCACAGAGAGAGAGAAAGAGAGAGGACAGAGACAGAGAGAGAAAGAGAAGAGAGCGCAGAGAGAAAGAGAAGAGAGCGCAGAGAGAGAGAAAGAGAAGAGAGCACAGAGACAGAGAGCGCAGAGAGAGAGAGCAGAGACAGAGAGAGAGAGAGCAGAGAGAGAGAGAGAGAGAGCTGGAAGTAGTTTGAAATAAGAATGTGACCATCTCTTTCTTTCTCCTTCTTTCAAGGGGCGCTCTGGAGGCCTATGTGCAGTCTGTCAAAGCCAGACAGGGTCGGAGTTTTGCGCCGGTGTATCCCATCATGCTCCAGCTGCTGCAGAAGGCCAGCAGTGGGTTGGTGGAGAGATGAGAGATCAGGGATTAGCCAGAACACCTGCCTTTGTCAATCACTACAAACTCACTCTCTCAAAAAATATGGATGTTTTGTTAAACAGTGGTGAGTGAAGTGAGGTTTTGTGAAATATAATAATTTATGTTTAAAAGACATGCTGTTAAAGGGTTAATGTGGGCTCATTACGAATACGATTTTTTTAGGCAGGTTTTATTTTCTGCAGGTTTAATGTACTTTTAGAACGTCCTTGTGTAGCAGGATATCGAGATGCTGATTAAAGACAGCTTTTGATCACTCTCAAGTCCATGTATTTTCATTGACAAAACACAGACACTGAAGTCTTTTCAAATCAGCCGTCATCTCACAAACAAGGAAACAAATTCAACTAACTTAAACAAACAGAAGCTAATTAAAGCTAGCATGGCTCGCTTTCACTCACATTTTTACACAGATTTACATTAGATACTTGTTTTATATGGAAACCATGACATACTGAACTCCTACGTTGTACTGAATGTACATCACACGGTTTAAATTTTGAACAATTTGAGAGTGAACAGAATTAAAACTGAATCTCATTCTTCGGCAGTTAAACATGTAAAAGTCAAGTCTTAAGTGTGTAAACTTGATTCATTTTCTATAAGCATTTAATCTCTAATGCTTACAAAATCTCCTGTACAATAATTTGGTCAAGTAACAGTGGTGAAGATTAAAGTCAAGAAACTGTCAGCAGTGCTCACAATACCACAGAGTAAGCTTTAAACTTTACATAAATGTAATAAAATGTAATGACATGCGGCTTGCAATGAGGCATCTTTCTTTCCATAACTATGGTCACAAGATCTCCAGTTACATTAACCACAACTGACATTTGGTCATCAGGTCTCATTTCTGCTATGAAATAACAAAAAAAAAAAAAAAGTCAAACAATAATGACAGACCGCTCCTGGGAAGCAAATACAAAAATGTATGTATAAATATCTTATACCATCAAGATCTTACATGACCATTCTACAGCCAGTTACAGTCAGTGTAAATACAGCAGAGTGCAGGCTTTATATTTACAGCGAGGGGAAATAAGTCACTTTATCCACTTTCATATTACACACGTATATAAATATGAACAAAAATTACGTACTCAGAAGCATAAACAAAGATTTGTTTAAAAAAAAAAAAAAAATTGAGTCGGGGGGGAAAAAGTATTCAGACACCACAAATTGCCCACATTAGTACTTTGCTGCAAAGTTGTTGCTGGAGATAACAATAACCGCTTCGAGATGTCTACAGTGAGAAGTAATTAGCGTTTTGCAGCATTGTGGTTGAATTGTGGACCATTCCTCTTGGCAAATCTTCTTCAAATCCCCAAGGTTTCAAGGGTCCCCTCTGGTGGACCCACTTTCGAAATCCTCCATAAGTAGAGTCAGGAGATTGTCTAGGTCATGCAAGCATTTTTAGAAACCATTCTTGAGTTCTTGTGGCTGTATGTTTGCGGTTGTCTGTTTCTCCATCAGTTTCTTGGTTGATGAGATTAAATTCTCCTCTCATCTGTCGCTGTACGTCGCTCCACTCACGTGTTCTTCAGTGACGTGATGTGCCTCAGTACTGTTTCAGAGAAGCGGCCCCATATCCCGATGCTCCCATCACCGTGCTTCACTGTGGGTATGATGGCGTTCTTGGGATCATACACACAACCTTTTTACCTCCAAACATGACAAGCTGAATTATTGCCACAGAGTTGTGTTTTTATTTCATCTGACCAGAGTGTACTGTGCCAAACGAGTTGTGTAAATTTTAAACATGCCTCGCTTCTTTTTTCAGCAGAGGAGATTTGCGTGCGGTGCAGGAATGGAGATGAACGCAGTGCAGTTCATTGTTTATTGTTCTTTCTGTAACTGTTGTTCCTGCTGCTTTCAGGTTTCTGCTTTGCTGGCTTCTCTCTTATCATTAGTCTGCGAGCGTGTTGTAAAATCTTCAGCGGTGCAGGGGGACGAATAGTTGTGGTTCCATGAACTTGCCACCTGCATATTATCGAACAAATTGTACCTATAGAGATGTTTAAGGTCTTTGCTATCAGCCTGTAGCTTTTTCCTTTTGAGAATTGTTTAAAACAAGTTGTTGTCTCTGAGAACTTCAAGAAGCTGTGTGCTATAATTGCCATTGGTTGAGAAGATTTCACACAAGAAGCAGCAATGCCTTTTATAGAGACACCAGGGGTAATTTGCATGAAAACATTATTATTATTATTATTATTATTATTGCAGCATTTATATTTAGAACTTAATTTACTTTTATGTAATCATCACAAAAAATTAAGATAGTGTCTGAATACTTTTTCCCTGTTAGTGTAATTTTTTTTAAACATACAGGTATCTTTATTTATGCTTATGAATACATAGTTTTTGTTAATATTTATTAGTATAAAGTCAAAAAAAAAAACATTGTAAGTGGATATATGCACTGGAAGTACACTGCCCTCCAAAAGTTTGGAAACGCCTGAACAAAATAGGGTTTTTGGGCAATATCAGCATAAATCCTCT